>CM043019.1:44984461-45467218 GCA_023690525.1 Holotrichia oblita
TGTAATTGACATTAGTTATGAGGGCAACAAGACGGTATAGCGTTTATTTTCGGGTCTTTAGGTCAGTTCGAATGGAAGTTAATGTACATGGCTGAAACGTTTGCTCTTAATATCAACCGGAAACAATGTAATAATAGTTTTAATTAGAGTAGCGTTCAATCAGACAACATTAAAATATTGTACACTAAAATCTACGTGATTTTCATAAACATGTAGTAACAAGCTATGTGGATGATAGCTATGTGTGGATACTGGTTGGCAATGAGTACAACGAAGTACCCACTGTGTGCAAAAAAAACTTAATGATACCATCAGTATATAGATCGAACAATTACCTTTGATGACATCTATAAGCATGTTAATTGAGATATTCCTAAATAAGAACTTTATATATAAGCATGTCAATTGAGATATTTCTAAATGAGAACTTTACATCTAGAAATCTTACCGCAAAATTTATTGGTGTCCGTTATATACTTCTAATTATCTCAGCGTATGTCAACAAATCGGTAACCTCATAATTTAGTATATCAGCTATATTGTTTAATAAATTACAAGGAGGAGAACAGCTCTCAGCCGGAATTTACGTTTATGCACCATAGGAGGCCAATAATATTTTCACATGGTTATGATAGCTAGTTTTCTCGTACATACATATTTCCCATTGCTAAGACGGGTTCTGATCTTAGCTAATATAATATCTAGAGAAAACTGCGTGAGTAGAATTCGTTTCCGAATAAATATAATAGTAATATAGTTGTTATTTAATAAGGACTACTAAAAAGCTAAGGGCTGTTCATGGCTGTATGTGCGACACAATTATTTTTCTCATACTATTAATCCCTCCAAAATTTGATGTAGACTAACATTTAAATTAAAGATTAACAACCGCCTCACGTGAAACGTATCGTATGTGAACTTACGATCCAGACGATCTTAATAATTAAGTATACATTATACATAATATATGGTCCGCTCACATAATTTCTGTATCGAGTCTCCAGGAAACCAGTAGCCCATTGTCAATTCAAAATGTCTAGTCATGGCGCACGATCCAGAAACTGCGCATATTCGAACAACAACTATATATGCAAATGACATTCAAATGTATCTAGGTTATAAAGTCTATAAAATAATGTTACCAAGCATTATTTTTAGTCATAGCTTTAATGTTAGGCATAATTTTAATATATAGTAGCAAAAAAAGAATAAATAAATTGTAGACAACCAACAATACCAGGTCTGTTGTTACATATAAATCTGGACGCGTTAAGGAAAACTAATGAATATAAGTTATTTCCGAGTGATTTTGGTAGATTTCAATGGAACCTTAGTGACCGCAAGACGATCTCTAGCGATTTCAGTTAACCGCTGAGGGACTTCAATTGGGACTTCAGAACAACAAACTGACAACGCGCACATGCCATTAGTATCGCTAAACATGTTTCCGCAGATTTTTTTACAAATTTTTGCGTTTATAGAATAATTTTGGGTGTGGTCAGTAAACAAGTCCTGCTTAACCGTCTGTACAATAGGCAAGATAGTTTAACAGAGGTCGCTGATCATAACCTCACTTCTATTTTAATTAAAATACAAATCAAAATATACATCTAATATATTTTTATTAGTATAAGCGAATTGCTAAAAACTGCTGGAACAAACCGCTTCCAGACAAAATGCTTGAAAATAGGAACAGACTAACTTCAATACAAAATGAAATGCTTTTGTAATACGTCAAGTGAAGTTTTAGAAATACGAAAAAATCCGTAATATATACATCACAAACTTGTCATTGAAGAGAATTTGTATAAAATTGTGAATGAAAGAAATAGTTTCGTAACTAAATCTGATTCAACATTCGTGTGTCACATGCAATGCGAGGTTAGTGCATTTTAGACTTTATGACACCTTTTAACTTCTTTTCAATTACATTTTTAATAATATATTTTTCACGGCGTCGAAGACATTTACGATTTCCCTTATTCTACAATTGAAACCAAATTACTGTTCGAATATCATATCATATTAATCACGAATCATATTTCTTAAGATAGTTATTCAAATATGTATAAATAATTAATAACGTAAGATACAGTATAAATCGCCATTAATTTAAGCTTGACAATATATAGAGTTACTCAAATGGTTGTTATTCAAGAGTTTGTTAGTTGTAATCATACTATCGTTAAAAGATATTTCTAGTCTAGATGTCGTTTGTGTTATTATGGAAACTATTCAACTTGTATGTACCCCATGTATTCAACTACGTCTCTATCTTGCAACATCCAAAATTATTCTCTTTTATAATTTTTTTCCAAATAGATGTACCAAG
The DNA here is from genome assembly GCA_023690525.1 of Holotrichia oblita. Classification (NCBI taxonomy): domain Eukaryota; kingdom Metazoa; phylum Arthropoda; class Insecta; order Coleoptera; family Scarabaeidae; genus Holotrichia; species Holotrichia oblita. The sequence goes on from CM043019.1 coordinate 44,986,794, forward strand.
AGGAACACAACTTTCTTGAGACGATGTAGTAGTAGAAGCTTGACTTTATGAAAGTTTATTAGCCATATGTCAAGCAAGAAAACCGAATTGTTACATAGAATGTAAGCTTAAAAATGAAAATTGAAAAGACATGTTTTTAATGCAAACATTTGAAATACAAAAATTAAGCCTTCTCTTCAATATCGCTCCATCGTTTCCACATCTATTTAGTAGAAATTATAAATAATAATGTAAGATAGAGAGAAAATTACCTACATAAGAATATTTTAAAATCTCACGGGGATTTCAAAAATGTCAAAATATTAAATTCGATTAAAAACACAAGTTAAGTATTTTTTGTCTTGTGGGGGGTGCTAGTTGCGGATGCATCTTAAAGTGCAATGCGTGTCTAACTACCGAAGCAACTCTTGTGTAATTAATGTGTACAAATATGTCCAGTGGCCTTATTACAGCATTATATCGCTGTTTATAACACTGCACTGTTAATCACTTTACCCCCAACAATTAATGGTATATTTGTCAGACTACAAATATCACTGGTCCCTTGAGAATTGAACCCTGGACCCAGGGATACCTCACGTCACTGGTAGCAGTATAACCGCTGCAGTCATCGATCTCTGGTTATATAAAAGTTGCATAATAAGACGAGCGACATCTAGATTAGAAATATGTCTAAAACGAACAAGCTCTTATTTGAGAAACTTTTTCAAAATTTATAGGATATCAACACTGTGAGTATTTAGAAGTTCCGGTACATCTGAATAACTGTTTTTAAACAGCGCGCATATATATATGTATATATTAGATCAATAGAAAAAATTTTACAATGGCGATCTACATAGACAATATAATTTGCAGGATAACGAAAGAAAAGTTAGAAATTTCGTACACAAATAAAATCGGTGTAACTTTTAAACTATATTCGTAATATTGAAACTTTAAACATAGCATACAAAGTCTATTACTAAATTTAACACAATTATATTGATCTTTAAGTTTTGTGCGAATTGCAGTAACGCCAATAGCAGTGTAATTTGGCTAAAGTTTTGTTCTAGTTTCCCTAATTAATGACACCTGCGTACTTGTTACATTCTGCTTCAAATGAATCACTCGAAGTGTTCACTATATTTGCAACATATGACGATGGGTAGTCGAATCGATTTATATCGGATTATATATCGAAGACGAGTAGTTTCTAATTTTCGATAATCTAGTAGTTCATTTCAAATATCCATGCCTTTGAATTTAAAATGGGTATTAATAGTAAGCAGAAGATGTCGTATTAGAGATGTAGAACAAGCATGCATCATAAATTTTTCTTTTGTGCTTAAAACTGTTATACATCTCAAAAATATCTTAGCTTTCCAATTTCTTTGCAAGGGGGGTCATATAAGTTTGTTATGCATTGCACAATTCTACGGCTCTATGTTGCTTCGATCAACCAATTTTAATAAGCCCCGACATTGCAATTTGATATACTTTCGTTAGGGGTATTGTTATGGTTCCTTTTCAGTAATACATATTTGCTTGCTCACATTGTACATATATCTAACTTTAATGGAATACCGGAAATACAAAACTAATATTTATTCTAGATATTATTTACCTATCTAAATCGATACATTGCCACGCTAATCAGCATCGTTACCCTAACTACAACGTATTTACTCCGAAACCGAGTAAATGCCGTCGTAAATTATAAACCTTTTGTTCGTAAAATTCACAATAGTGGTTTGCGATCTGCTTTTATCTCGACATTAATCCCTATAAAACCTACCAAGTTGGCTGTGGTTATAACTAGCATGTGAGCCGGTAGAATATCTGCGAAGCTATTTTCGGCATACTCACCACCCCGCACCTATTAATAATCTTGGTGAATGCCTTATTAATTATCTAATATTTCCACATCCGTTTGCATGAATAGTTAACTCACAGGTTATATGCTACAACATATCCAGTTAACTCGACAGCTAACCTAAATATAATGTCGTTGACGTATATAGAAATTACATACCGTAAAACCGGGTGACTTGGGACACTTTTCCTTCTTTTTGGTGACTATCTTCTACGGTTTTGTATGCAATATATGAAGCTTTTGCATTTAACAGTATGGTTACCTCAACAACCAGTTGCACTGAGTTTAAAAAATTTAGATCCTCATGGATTCCGAATTTTTTAAAAAAACTTTGGTGTCCCAAGTATCCTGAATGGAGGATACTTGGGACAGTTATTTTTAAATGCATTTAAAGCATGTTAAATGCATATTGGGACATGTGGTATGATAGAGGAGACTTGGGACAGTAACTTAGTTTAAAAAAACTCGAAAAAAAAAAAACCAAAAGCAAAAATATTTATTCTAAACACAGCACAAAGTTATTTTTGGCAATAGCGGGATTCAAACTAGGAACACAACTCTTTGGAATGATTAATAAATAACTAAGATTATGTAAATAATAGAAACAAATCACAAAAATTCTTATATTTACAAAAAAAAGACGGAATTCACAGCTCAAAAAAAAAATTTCCTCTTTTATATGTGGGGTTTGCCAACTTCTTGTTGATTTGTGATGGGAAAACTGTGGCTACATCTTCAACAATTGGGAAAATGTAGCACTTCAGTTGAGAATTAAATCTCATACACTTTACTTCATAGCCCTTGCCTGAAATAATGTTGTTGATCCGGCAAACAAACTGTTTGTTTCTTTCTTTTTTTGTTCCTTTGTCAAAACAAAATCTCCTACTTCCATTTCCTTTCCATTGCAGTTATCTTTTAGAGTTTGTTCATCTTCCACTTGATTACGGCGATTGGATTCAGTCTGCATAGTAAAATCATTGTTGTTTCCTTCAGGTCCGTCAGAATTTGACTTAATTTCTTCCTCGGCGCTTTCGTTTTCAGGTTCATTCTCATTAGAGCTTGACTGATCCACTTCATGTGTATTTTTATCCAGATTTGCTCTGGTTATTCCAGTTCCTGGAGCCACGTTATTCTTCTTTTTTCGTGCTGGTCGCAATGGCTGCGTGCGGTCAGCTTGGTTGCTTCTTATAGTCTCTTCAAAAACAGCACACCAATCTGTTCCGGTTTGATCGAAATTTCGGTCAATATTTGGGAGTCTCTTTAGAACCTCATTTCTATTTATTGGAACTAATCCACAAGCTCTAAAACCAGATATAGCATTTTCTTTAAGATTTGCAATCGATTCTAAAGCTTTATTCAGTTGCTCGGGAAATTGTGCTTTTGGCATCGTTCCTCTGTGTTTTTCTTCCACTCCAGCAAGGTGGTTTTCCAGGCTCGTTTGAATGGGCGAAAAAATGAAACGTCCAATGGCTGGGTCAAGTGGGTGCTATTAGGGGTAATAAAACGAAACTGATGTTATGATTTTCACACTTTTCTAATACGGAAATTGAAACGTGGCTAGCAAGGTTGTCTCCAATAATCATTTTGGGTCCGTCCAGTTTGCGTAAATATTCAAACGCAACTTTATTAAACCAGTTTTCAAAAAGGGCACTGTCAAACCAGCCACTTGAACTACAATTGTATACTGCGCCTTTTGGGCCATTTTCGGTCCAACTGTCATAAACGTGTTTAGATTTATATACAATGTACACCGGCAGTAGTTCTCCACTTCCTGTTATTGCAAACATAACAGAATGGCTGCTTTTCGTGGCATCGATGACCCTTTCAGTGTGTTTTGTACCCCTAAGAACAATAACCTTTTCCTGGCCGGGATCATCACTAACATTCGTTTCATCATAATTCAGCAAATTTTCCGGTTTAATGTCTATCAAAGTCTCCTCTACTCGATTAAAGTAGTCATTAATGACCTCTACACTGACTTGGGCACGGGACCTTTTCACATTTTCACATAACCGTAATGTTAGCCTTTCTTTGTTTCTTTTCAGAAAATTATTCAACCACTGTCGCCCAGGCAAATTATTTGTAAACCGCCTCATTTGGACCCCTTTCCGATCAAGGAACTGCTTAACTAATCGTCTTACGCCCATAGGAGTAAAAGGCAAACGCCACTTGGCAGATATTAGTAACCCATTAACAATGTGTTCTTCGTCAATTTTTGTAAACGCTGTCTGCCCTCCTGGTTTTCTACCATTTCGGCCTTTATACTTACGGTGGATTGTTGACTTTGGGACGTTGTACCGCTCACTTGCTTGGCGCAGTGATAATGATCCTTCTACAACGGCCGTTACAGCTCTTTCTAAACTTTCATCGTCGAAGTCTTTATACTTCCTGGATCCAGGCTTCCGCTGATAGTAATTTGGCATGTTTCTTGCGCTGTCCCAAGACTCCTACAAAATACACACGTATTTTAAAACTAGTAAAAGTTAGGTTACCGAGTCATATTTTCAAATAATTATGAATGTAATATCTTTAGAAAGAATAGTATAATCGGATTATCATGAAATAAAAATTTAAAAAAAATTTCCTACCTGATTTATTCAGAGTTATAAACAACCTTCCAAAAAGTGACACTTCTTAAGCACCAAAAGAAAATTTTTTTTTGAGGTTATATTTAATATTAACAAGAAAACCTGCAAGAAGATTTCTTTACCTAACATCTGTTCTACACAACTGTATTTTTTAAAGAACGTCTGTTGCATAGTAGATGGCGCAGGTGGTAATATTTGGAATAAACACCGTTTGTTCCAAGCAACCTACACTGTCCCAAGTCACCCGGTTTTACGGTAGTTATAGGCATAAAAATGATAAAAATAATCAAATATTAATTTTATAGAGCAGTTCTTAAAGCGATCTTTTGAAGAGGTTCTTAGAGGAAAACGTGTATATTTAAAGTAAGCTATTATTATTGATGATGCAAATTTAAATGGGTTAGTTGCAAATTCTGCAGTACAGACTAGTGCTGCAAACAATTTTTGTTAGTATAAATACAATAATTAGAAAATGGATTGAAATAATTACATATTCTACCTATGTCTACGTGTTACCTACAGATTTCTGGTAATTGTAAATCTTAGGACTTCTCCATGTCTTGTGTAAATTGACTTGTTAAAGAGGTGCTATTCTAAATTCGTCCTGCTTGTCGGGAAAGCTACCAACAATCAATTGCCGATATTTAAATATTTTGGAGGAAATTAGACTCACATTTGAAAAACTTATAGTTTGCCTTACGGTTGATCATTGTTATTGATACAAAGATTAACATCGTCGTTGTAATAAGCGAGATGGTCTTAGACTTCTCGGCTAACTACGCAGCTCTGTATTTGACCATAAGATGAATTTATCTTCTCTTATTCGTCAGTGCTGTTAGTTGCATACTGTGTCACGGATGATTAGTTTTCTATTCTTTTTCATTGGAGCTGTTGCGCAAATTAATTTTATTGAAAGGTGAGAGGGCATATTATTCTCTTTTAACAATTATTTTTAGATCCAAGTCAATCTTCAAAGTATCAAGCAGCTGATCCCTTTTGGACCATTTGCAATCCTATTGTTATATAAATGTAGAAGTCTGTAATTGACTGGTAGAGGAAGACAAACATCCACTAACGCTAAATACCCCGAATGTGACCGGATTGTGAATTCTTCCAAATTTCATATATGATAATTAAATCATATAACTTTGTCGCAATAGATTCACAAACGTCTAGCACAGGTTTTTGTAGGTTTTCTGTCGCAGGTTAAATCAACAACTATTTGCTAAGTAGTAAGTATGAACCGAAGCATTCTATGGAAATTTCTGATCTTTAAATCTAGAAAGATACACTATGCTAAGATTTCACTTGATTCAAATGGCTTTTCAATTTTCATTCATAACGTTCTGTTTCAAGTTCCTTATTTATTATGTTCGAAGAAGCATAAGGAACGTAGGGTATTTTTTTTCGTAATAAGTGGGTGAATTTCAACATCACGACCGAGATAATAATTTTTTAAAAGTGCCCACAAAAATAAGTTTTGAAGTGTTTTCAATACCCCATACAAAAGCATATACATTTTACGTAAACTTCATAAAAAATAAATCCTATTAAGTCTTAGGTATCTTCTTTTATGTCAAAGAAAACCAGGAAGCGAAAAGTAGAAGAATAATCCTTTTTCAATAAGATGTTTCTCTATTTGAGTGTGTACTAGTGTATATATATTATGTATTTCTGATTCTTTCTTCCGCATATTCAACTTTATACATTTGCTATTTGAAAAACTAAATAAAAAAGTATAGTAGTACAGTACACAACATTAGTTTTATTTTTCCAATATAGATACATATTCATATAAATGCATTGTCTTTTTTATGATTTGCAAAGAACCATCCTATAGTAACACCTTCGCCGTATAAATTAAGAATGACTCTTCGGGTAGCCTCTCTAAATTTATAAATTCTCACATCACTTTTGTCTAAAACAACTAACAGAAAATCTATAAACCCATCTTTAAATTGACATATCTTCTAAGAAGAATTTTTAAATTGTTTGCACTATTATAAATTTTTATATAATAAAACAAAAAATATATATCATAAACTACATACATGTATAAATACATATAGAAATTATAAGATTAGAGAACTGACAAATTCTTTCCTATCTCGATTTAACATGTATCTACTTACATAAAATAAATTAAAAATAAATAAACAAATTTGCACATTCGTTTTCCTTTATGTATTACTTTGCTAATATCTTTTATCACTTTTCTTGTATGACTTTTGAATCTTATGACTATCCTTCGATATTCAAACTCTAATTTCATGAACCAAATTAAACCAGGTTTAATGAAACCAAAAGCTTTCTTTGAACTTGGTTTAATCTGGTTTAAATATTTAATCGCTCCAAAACAGCTCTTTCTGACATTTCTCTACTTTCACTGTAAATCAACATGATTTCATCTATGCAAACACTAAACAATATAATTGTAATACTAAAGTAACACAGGGATTAGCTTGTGCTTGATGTAAATCTATTTTCACATTGCAATAAAACAAACAGTAGAATGCTTTAGATTTACATGATCTCTGATTAAAAACACTCCCACTGTTTCACTACACAGGAGCTTCTTCAGTTGTGAATATTACTTCATTGAATATCACGATTACTAATTCTATGACTAAAATAGTTGTAGCAATAGTGAAGAGTTAGGGTCTAGTTTATCGCCCAATTAATTATCTATATATTTACGTTTATTAACTTATAATGCCTAGAAAATCTAAAGTAACGTAAATAAAAGTATAAAATTAGACTTTTAGAATAATAATTAATATTCAACACTCTACAAATTCATATGCCTTATATTATTTTCTTGTAAGAACTATTGAGCAATAAACAAAAAACACATTTATTTTTAACGGTGTTTTTCTCTCTCAAAAGGCTTCTTCAGCAGCAACGAAAAACTTTTCCTTCTATAATCTAGTAGAATTAGGTGCTTCGTGAATGTCCCAAATTTCATTAAAATCGGTAATTTTAAACTGACCGATAGCCGCAGTGGTTAGGGTTCAATTCTCGGGATGGATAGTGAGTTTCTCTCGGAGAATTTAATTCTGATCGATCTACCATCTGTTGGGAGCAAAGTGACTAACAGCGATATTTTTGCTCTGGCTTTGTAGATTTTGTTTGTAAGTTCATCTGTTGAAGTCGACAAACTCTTAGTAAATATTTGATATTATATTAAATAATCTAATGCGCTAATAGGAATTTGTTCCCATCCTTATTAGTTTTTAAGCAACGAAAACTCTACTAGCTTCGTAGCTTACACCTACATATGCTTCTAAATACCTGCGGTATGAGCATTCAGGTTGTTTATAATCTATATTGAAAACATGCTCTCAATGTTACTATTTATCTGTCAAACCAATAATAGTCAGTCAGCTATCTCTTACATTCCACTAAACTTAATTTATTAGCATCAGTCGTAACTCAATTTCTATATATTGTTGATTAATCATACTGACAGTCTTGGAACAGAACTTTCGATAGATCAATGATTATTTATTTAGCTTTGAAGTAGATGAAGCTGAGAATCAATCTCCAGCGACGTGTCATAATATCGTCTTTGCCGAGATTCGAGCTTACATCACACTAGCTCAGTTGCTTCTACAGCTGCAACTGTTACGCTTTTTAGGTTTTTTTGGACCTGTAGAAGCTAATTCTTCTGTCTAAAATTGACATAATGACTTCTGTACTTACTAAAGGAAACAAAATTACACTAATACTTTAACATAACTTCCTCTATCAGAGGAAGCTATATTAAAGGAGCTATAACATTGTCCTTAGCATGTCAATGCGATTGCAAAAGCTGCAAAAAATCAAAAAGCAAACGGTAACTTTCAATAAATTCCAAAGATAATCTAATGTGCATACCCATTGTAAGGTTTCTGCTTACATCAATTAATTTGCCATAAAACCTATCTGCGTATCTTGAGAGAAAAAGAAACAAAAGAACAGCTCATTGTCATTATTAACTTTCATATACACGCGTCCCTAGAAGGCACTGATATACATATGTACACATAATATTCTATAATTGTCTGTAATACGGCAAATGCCTTCCGTAAACTAACGCTGATTTAGAGTTAACATATAATGTAGTACTGCTAAAATGTCACTCCTCTAACATTTTATGTTAAGATATACATATTTGTTAGTGTTAGCATTTTTGTTTTTGGTTTCATATCAAAATTAACATTAAAAAGTGCGCAATTAGAATACCTTAAATTCCGAAAGTACTGCCTTTATAATATTGAGTTAAACTTCTCCAGAGAAATTATCTCCAGAATAACTGATAGTGCCAATATACGGTCATTCCGGTGGTGCTGTTTCTCGCAAACGGTTCGAGACATTAATGCTGTAATATATTTTGATAATTTTTGTTTCCTTGTCGATATAACTGTAACATCCGGTACTATGTTCGGTTTCTTGTTCGTTTATGTATCTATCTGCTAGACTTTTATTAATGACAATTTGTTCAATCCATCTAAATAATATCGTACTCTACTATGTTAGTTCTCCCACAAAATTACATCAAAAATTTTAACAGCTCCTGCAAATATAATTGAAAACCTAATCCAACAAACAGTTGAATCGAAAAGTACAACAGAAAAACAACCTAAAAAAACAGCATTATCCGGAACGACTTCATGTATCAGAAAACAAAAAAAGTTGCATCGAGCATTGCAAATATTATACCAAACAAAACGTAAGAAGCAGGCCATGTTGCGTTTGCGCAAGTTGCCCTGAATATCCTATTATTTGTACAAATACTTGCTCCAAATTTTGGCATACTAAAACTGGATTAGTTTGCAAGAATTTTTAGTCTTGTAAATTTCTTACTTCTTTAATAAAGTATTAAAGGAAATTGTTCCACTTTGTTAAAAGAACAAATGCCAATATGCTCACATTAAACTTATAAGAGATGCTTTTACAACATACCTATTACCATGATACATATTACTACATACAATTCGTTGCTATTGGCGCAAATTAAGGGACAGATTGGAGTATAGATAGGTGCTGAACGTGCTCTAATAATCACTTTCTCTGTCATAAAGTTGCTGAGAATAAACCTTATAACATCTGAATTCTTGAAATAAAGATCGATCTGCTCTACACAGATTGTTTTAAGTTAAATCTAAAAATTTTCGTGTGGTTTTTTTACTGCATTTTACTAAAAGATCAAAATATGCAATTCGATACATCAAGGGCCAACTTTGTAAATGCTCATCATATAAATTTAAGTGTATTTTAAATTGCATTCGTACACAACTAATTCAAGCCAACTTTAGAAAGTAAAGCATCCGCCAGCTCTTATTTACAAATATTTATTTTCGAGGAGCAAATCTTTGAAATAAATTTATCATAACGGAAAGTTTGCCTACATATATTTTGGATCAAATATGGTTATATTTTATTTTTCCTATGAGAGACACAAAACGTGCGACTGTATGATCCACCGCACTGTACTGTTGGAAATGTTTTTAAATTATATTTATGCTTCTTATACATACGTATGTATGTATGTACTTAGTTATGCGAATTGCGTCTATTCTACTAAATTGCTATGCCAAAACTTGTAAAAAGTCACACATAATTTGTTGACTATATATAAACTCAACATCAATATTTTGTAACGTAATACAAATTAGAAACATTTGCATCTCTGATACAGCTTCCGCTCTCCAGGGACTGTGCATAACTTTACAGTGTGCATGTAGAAATTCTCAAGTATTCATAACTGTGACGAAATCGCTAAAAGCATGACCCGTAGATAAGTAACTACTTGGATAATTATACCATTTTTTTCTGCGACAATTCATATTAACGTAAATGTCTTTATATTTAATGCTAATATTTTAATGAGCACTATTGAGAGATATGTAAAAAAGGAGATAATCTATTGTACACATTATGAATTGGACAGTCGTGTATACCAAAATTTGAAATAGATCAGAGAGCGTATTGAAATAATGTTTGCTGCTTGTGGTATATTCTTAAAGTTTATTTCTATGTTGGGATGGCCAGGCCATACCCGCAGCTTTAAATATAATATTTCTTACCATAATCGAACAGGATCGCAAAGTTTAACTGTTATACTGAAAGTGTAAATACTTACATATACAGATGAAACAGCCGTCCTATAGTCGGGGCATCGTATATCGGAACTATTCGGGAATAGAGAAGTAGGGATGTATTAGTAGATAGTTAGATGCACGCTTCACTCGAGACCGCACGGTTGTATTCTGTTCAATACATATGCACAATATAATAATTGTTTGCTTATTCTCAAAATTTCTATAAACTTTATAAACGAAACAGAAGCTTTTGGTAAAAACATAGATGATGAACTCGTCACAAATAAGAGAAGCAATTACACATGCAACGAAGACAATAATTTCTGTTCATAAATAAATAAACTAAATGGCCCAATTATGTTGTTATGTAATAGGCCAGCCCAGACATTTAATTTTGCAGAGTATTGTGTTCGAGGGTCATAAGTAAGTCTCTTTTCTTGTGACTAATATCTTGCAATACTTGAGTTGTGTCGACCATGTAAAGCGAACGAAGATTCGTCTGTAAATACAAGTTTTACAGGGATTTAAACAGCCATACGTTTCAAAGTTATTGACTATATGACGAACTGTTTCAAAAAAAAAAATAGTTTGTTGGAACTCATCGTTAAATAGGCGTACGATATCTCTTATTGAGTAACCACGGTGATGCTGTTTTGTAACATATTTCTTTTGTTGAATAGTAAAAATGTCCATAATGAACTACAAAAATATCAGCATCAGTAATAGTAACAATAATAATCGTATATTTACGATAGCATGAATTACTTTATCTCGCTAATACAATGCAACTGTGCGCTGTCGAGTTAAGCCTACTAATGTATCCCTACTTCTCTACTCCCGAATGCTTCCGACATACGATGCCCTATAGGCGGCTGTTTGATCTATATATGTACTTATTACAGATGTAAACTTGTTGAGTCCAACGATTTATAATATTCCTTCAGGGAGCCCTTTACATTGAATATACACATTGGGGTTTTTAGTAGCACAACAATCATTTGCACTTTCACTCGTCTTTTATTTCTTTACAATTTAAAATTACTAACACTTAACACTATCCTTCCGCAAATGTATCATTCTTTTTCAAGTTCCCACCTTGGACTAACTATATCACGTTAAAAAAGTGACTCACTTGCTTTTTTACGTATTAGAACACGTTTTTTAATACTGCGTGCGAGCACATTTACAACCCATTACGGACTAGCACACTAAAAACATTATAAAAACAAATAAATGCGCAAATAATTATATCTTCAACTATCGACTTTAACAATACACAATGCGTTCATTGTACATAGAGCAACCATTGTTATTGTAATACCGTTCAAGCTAGAGCGATAAAATGTGGTATGGATACTAGAAACTCCCCTGTTGTGTTCATCATTTTATAAACCAATTGGTAACAATAACAAGGTTGGCAGTTAAGATTTTTAATAATTTTTTAATAATTTCGTTCGTTCCGTCATCTTCTGATCCAATTAAAAAAAACCGTGACATCTATACATGCAAATATATATTTTGGTAGTAATTGAATTGCATACATAAGCACTTGAACTAATAACGTCAGCATTTCTTTGTTCAAAAGTGAATGTATACTGTATATTTTTATCACTGAAGAATTTCTTGAGTACAGTGCTATCGTGTCCGATGGTCTTGTGGTTTCGTCCGGCAAACGAAACTTCATGGTTCGATTCCATGCATAGACGCATATTTTGAAATAAAAATATTGCTTATATTGATTGGCGGTTGTAGAAAAATACATTGAATATAATAATGATTTTATTAACCCCTGTAACCAAACTAAATTGTACGTTTGCCCTTTTTATTATCCTAGAGAGTAGTGCATAGGAAATAAACAGGAAACAGGAAAAACAAGTCAATTTTATTCTAGGAAAATTTGTGAGAAATTTTTCATATCAGAATATTAAAGACCAACGTGACATCTGGAAACAAAAGTGACATTTCAGAATAAATCTGTTACGATAATAGTACCAAGTTTATCTGGTGCTTGTGGGTACAAAAAGCCAACCTTATATTTCAGATCATGATCTTATAACAAGGCGCTCAAGAAGATGATCTACCGTTTTTTAGTAATACTGTCATTGACTCCTATAAATCTTAGTACCATTCAAAAAGAAAACGAATTTTTAATCCTATTTTTGAATATACATATTTTCGAATTGACATTATCCTGTAATAATCTGCAACTAGAAGCGGACAAGTAACTTCTTTCAAAGTAGTCTAATTATTTCCGATTTGCGATTACTTTCAGATGGATCTTAGTTGTAGACTATACAACATCACTATATTTGCTTAAGCACCAGTCAGATTTCACTGTGAAACCAGTAAGCCAGAAAGAATTAAGCAATGACATAACTTACATATTACACACTCCGTAATACCGACACAGGAAATCATAAAAATCTCATCAATATATTTCTTTATTATTATTTTTTTTAATGTGTGGTCGGTGTTTAGTTGCAGTGACTCCGTAAGCTGTATTACTTGTCTGGCTATTACTGCAACTGTTGCGGTGTAGTTTGGTGTGTGTAAGTTGTGTTCAAATGGCTTTGTGACAGCATCATATCGCCTTTTATGATGCCGCGATGTTAATCACTTTGCTCCCAACAGCGAATGGCAAATCGATCCAGGATTAAACTCTCTGAAAAAATGTCACCGTCTCTCCAGAGAATTGAACCCCGGCACCTATCCTCCTCTCACAACGATAGTCAGCCGCCTAACTACTGCGGCCATCGACCCGCTAAATATATATATAAATATTTTAATCTTATATAAAAGGCTTTGCCGACACATCGATGCACAGTTTAAGCCGCTTTTCAAAATTCCGCCCCTAAGGGACTACCAAATTGGAAACGACTATGGCCCTAGATGTGAACCCCAAAGGATACCCGTTGCCTTTTTCTTGGAACGAAACGAAGAGGCAAGATATCATGGTTTATTTTATCAAAAGCCTGGTTAAAGTAAGCGTACAACTTGAGTGCGTTTATCCATTGTGCCTAATATGGTGTCAACATATGGGACCAAATTATACTAGAACTGCGTTTTTCAGATAGTTAAACATAGTTCGTACACTAACATATCTAAATATTTGGTAGAGTTTACCTGATTTAAAAATTGCTCAATATAGGTAGGTTATTAAAAAGCACATTTCCGAGAGACGATGGGTGCTGTATTTTTAGACATAGAGCGGGCCTTTGAGACGACCTAATTTATAAGATATTCTCCGCATGCATTAATTCGGGAGAACCAAAGTTGTCGATCTCCACACCCGAAACCAATTTCAACGGGCGTCTTTCAGACCTCACTTCTCGCCCCCACCCTATTTCTAATATATAAGCACCTCCTACCCAAAGTCTCCCAAGTACAACTTGCTATTTATACCGTCAAGAAATGACGAATTAATATGTCGGCGCTTGCAAGTACAGATCGGTTAGTAGGAATCGAGGTGGAGGTTAAAACTGAGCGAGACCCAATGTATTCGATTTACAAAAAAAAAACTCAGTCACCCACCATGTGTGACACTGACCTTTACCTTGGGATTACGCTTGGCAAACGACTAACATTCAAACAAAAGTCAAAGTCCTACAAAATATGTAGAATATTAAAGATGATAGTCGGTGCCCTTTAGTACGAGAGAAACCTGCACCTACGAGCAGATCTAGGACTCCTTTCTCTTGGGGAACATCTGAGAGCCCTAGCCACCAAGACTTTGGACAGGATCACCACATATCCAAACCCGCTAATATCATATATATCATATCGTAATAGAACTGGAAGCACCTTCTAGACTGAAGGTCAGAAGAGTATTGGCCATGACACATCAATAGAAGCCAAAAGAACACGAACAACCACCTACGCTCGGGATTGAACGTGACCCAGAGCTACTACCTCCTTATCATATATCGTGAGCCAGAAGAGCTTATAATTGAGATAAAAAAGCTTAATCCAGCCATAGAAGAGCGCAGAACAATCAAAGAGAAAACCAAACTTTATATTGTAATATACATATATGTATGATATTTATAATAATTAGGTTATATACATATATATCTATGTTCTAAACCTTAAAAAAAACAACCTCCTTTTTTACTATTTGAAAAAAATCCAAATTTTAGCACATTTATTTGAAGTGACCGTAAACGACAATGCATCATTATCCACCTAATGTTTTTCTAAATTCTCCATTAATTAAAACCCTAACGAATGAAGTAATGTAATTATAGAAGTCAATGTTGTTTTATTTTAATAATGTATTATAGACAAAAATTCTCCTGATTTCATAACTAAAAAATCAGTCTGGAATATAATATAAATTATTATTTATATGACATTCTATTTTGCAATAATCAGATAATTTAACATTAAATTATTAACATTTCAACCTGTTTCTGTCTTTAAATGTGTACAATTGTATATACCATTTTTGACACCGAAGTGTATTATTTTTCTTGGCGTATGTAAATACAATAATGCAATTTTTCCCAAACGCCAATTATTTAAACATATTTTTATATAAAAATATGCCGTCCCGAAGTGGAGTCGAACCACCTTGTAGGGCTATCGCGGCTCTACCGCATACCGATGCGACCACGGGGGGCTTCGACTACACAAGTAAACATCACATATATATGCGAACGAGATGTTAATGACCTAGGATAGGCAACATTTTTGACACCGAAGTGTATTATTTTTCTTGGCGTATGTAAATACAATAATGCAATTTTTCCCAAACGCCAATTATTTAAACATATTTTTATATAAAAATATGCCGTCCCGAAGTGGAGTCGAACCACCTTGTAGGGCTATCGCGGCTCTACCGCATACCGATGCGACCACGGGGGGCTTCGAGATGTTAAACATCTCGTTCGCATATATATGTGATGTTTACTTGTGTAGTCGAAGCCCCCGTGGTCGCATCGGTATGCGGTAGAGCCGCGATAGCCCTACAAGGTGGTTCGACTCACTTTCGGGACGGCATATTTTTATATAAAAATATGTTTAAATAATTGGCGTTTGGGAAAAATTGCATTATTGTATGTATATACCATGTTAATAATTTTTTGCATTATACGTTCTATGAAAATTATTAGTGAAAGAAGGGAGATACACAACGTATATTTAGTAAGTATGAAACTTTTCACATTTACAGAATGAAGTTAGAATTTTTTTATAAACCTACAACTTCGTAGTTTTATGGCCACAGATCTCATTTCAATATGAATCATTTATTGTACATTTTTTACTTTTTGCTTTTTCTTTTGTTAATAGTATAGTTTAGCCAAACTAAACGAGAGTTTTTCGATTGTTTTTGTTTTGAGTTTTGGGTTAATGAAATTTAAGTTATAATTTTATTTCGAAAAGAAGTACTGGCTGTAGTAGTTAAGTTCACAAGGTTAGGAATGTGTGTATGGCAGCCAAAGATTCCAACAATATACTCAAATTTTCAAATTCTGAGCTTTCGCAATTTATTTATTTCTTCATCAGAGAATTAAGATACGAGTGCACATTGACGATGTAGCATCCAAAAAACATTTTCAACAGTAAAACAACATATTCAAAATTACAATTAGTATTAATACGAGTAAGTCACATATTACAATTAATTAACAAATTAAAATTACATCAAACAGCGGGAGAGACCACGCCGACAAACGAAGACACCGAGTGTTTAATTTCAAAATAAAACCCCAAACTGAATGATTTCGTGTTGACACTCATGTCAACAATTGTAACGTCAACTCTTTTGATTTTCATAAATACAGTAAAATCCAAATCCAAAAGCAACTAAATTCCATTTACTTTTTGCTACTAGCTTAATTTCTTGAAATTATATAAGACTTTAAAGTATACCCCTTTCTTTCTGATTACCCTATAGCGTAATACATGCAATTTGATATTGTAAAACAGCCCGCAAATTGAAAAATATGACAGTTAGTTTATTTTTATTACTCCTAATATTTGTGTTCCCATTGCTTCAAAATGTTTTTCTGAACCCAACCTGCTGATGTAGATTTCATAGTTGTCCCTGATGTATTGGATTTACATATATTTTGAACTATTACTAGTGTTGTTTATTTATATTTACGTACAATTATAACATGGCGTATACTGTGTATCGAGAGTAAATATAAAAACATGTTTTACATTGCTACTACTACTACTCCCTGCATTAAGCAGCCTCAATTTTCATGTTTATAGCATTACAACGAACCAACTAAATTGCATACAGAAATCTATCTGAAGCTACTACAACCTTCTCCTTTAATGTGGCTTTCGAAAAAGAAAGACACCTAAAAGTACGAAACGTAACTTCACAATGAATCCTTTTCGTCCGATTTTCAAAGGCTAGCTGTTGAGGTTGCGTCGAGCGTTCCCTGAAAAGCTGTTTGGTTTGCATTTCTCGTGTAGTAAGCTATTTACGAGATTAATTGTGTTGTACTCACGGAAGTACAATTTGATGTCAATGTATTAGACTTGTATTGTTGATTGAGGAGCTATTTATTTATGAAATGAATTGTAAATTTGCTTTAGAAGGTGGGTTATATTATGATAAAAACTTCAAATTTACTTACATTACTAACTTATTATATTTGCTACCCTTATTTATTTTAAATAATTTTTGTAATGGTAATGAAATTACTTTCATTGTCTGAAGTGGACTATTGCCCAATAGACTGTTATTAGTTAGCTTTTATAGGATTCGTGTAACTAACGCAATAATGATCTTTATTGTCTACCCATATGGACCAAATTTTACTTATTTACTTATTTATACTACTAACTTATCGACAATATTCCATCTGTATATACAGGATCCGCCATCCTTCTGGGATTGTCATATTGCGGTTCTAATATTCCAAATTTCGAAAAGTTATGTAATGTAGGTGGTAGCGGACTAGTAGGAGCACAAAATAAAATTATTGGCAATTATACAGGGTGTTCAGGAAAGGAGTGTGATATCAAAGTTGTTTTTTTAAATGGAACACCCGGTATATTATATGATTTTTGAATTGCGCAATTAAAAATATTGGGATTTGATATAGGATTGTATTGACCTAAAGCTTACGCTTTGGGAGTTATGGACGCATCAATTGGAAAAAATGCTATAATCTAGCACGATGTGGATTCGTTACCATAGTATAGTGTTTAGAAATATCGTGCTTATTATGAAGTTTTCCACGTTAGTATACTTTCATTCCGAGCTATTAATTTTAAGCTTCATCGATCTGTTATACAGGGTGTTTACCATTCGCGAATACTACGGTGCCTCAGCACATTATCATCAAACAGTCAGGAATTGTTTGCAAGAGTGACTTCCTGAAAGATGGGTAGGGCGAGGAGGTCCTATCCCCTGGCCTGCTAGGTCTCCTGTTCTAACTACGGTAGACTTTTTTCTGTGGGAACACATAAAACAACAGGTTTACTCAGTAGCACCAACAACAGCCAAAAATATGCAAATTAGAATTTCTCAAGCATTTAGAAATATTTCTCCTGAAATTTTGGAACATGTTAGGATATCGTTTATTCGAAGACTTGACATTTGCATAGCCAATGATGGCCAAGTTTTTGAACATTTGTTGTAAATTTCCATTTTTGATACTACTTTCTGCTCATTATCGTAGTGCAATATCTATGTACGAGTAGATGTAAAATAATTTCTACAAAATGTTATTAAAAATGTTAAATTTAAAATCTCGATGTTTCTTGAAAACTATTGGAGTTAGACAGCCATACCCTCATATCAAATGAAAGCTAGAAGTGCCCTTATTAACAATTGGTATAATATACAGGGTGTTCCATTTGAAAAAATTGAGAAACACTCTGTATAACAGATCGATGAAGCTTAAAATTAATAGCTCGGAATGAAAGTATACTAACGTGGAAAACTTCATGATAAGCACGATATTTCTAAACACTATACTAACCAATCCACATCGTGCTAGATTATAGCATTTTTTCCAATTAATGCGTCCATAACTCTCAAACCGTAAACTTTAGGTCAATACAATCCCATATCAAATCCCAATATTTTTAATTGCGCAATTCAAAAATCACATAATATGCCGGGTGTTCCATTTAAAAAAATACAACTTTGACATCACACTCCTTTTCTGAACATCCTGTACAATTACTAATAATTTTATTTTGTGCTCCTACTAGTCCGCTACCACCTACATTACATAACTTTTCGAATTTTGCAATATTAAAGCCGTAATATGACAATCCCAGACGGATGTCGGACCCTGTAGATATATTTTAATTAAAATAAGCAGTGCGCTGGAGCCGGTGTGTCAACAGATTACTTTGACTTTAGGAGCGAAAATTGAAAACCTATTAATAAAAATGGATCATTTATAAGAAATAAGAATGTGTTATTTTCTCCTTATCGGCGACCTGGCAGTGTATTTCATATACATACATATATAAATATACATATGTATGTACATATGAAATTTGTCCCGTTGAGTATTTTACATTTTTTTCTTCTTAACAACATACCAATAAGGAAATATTAATATTCTCCAAATATTAGGCTTCTAAGATATTACATTACAACGTCAAAGGCATGGAAAAAAATCGAATCTTTAGATTTTTAAATCAAGTCCAACTACAGCGGGATACAAAAGAATACAAATATAGGTTAGGAATATCACACTACCATCGCTTCCGTTGTTCTTTCACGAAATAGATTTCAAAACAGCATTAAACAGGTTCGTTATTTTTTCACAAAAACGAACATGCAAGAAGCACAATATCATATGAATTAAATCTTAAATATTAGATAAAAATGCACCGTCGCTGTAAAGTTTCTGAAACCTAACGTGCTGTTTTTCAATCTAATAGAATGTTTCTATAAGAGATAGGAGAGAGGACTTTACTGGATTACCGCAACAAAATAATAAACAACTATACTTCCCCACTAATTTTGAAGAAGGTCATACTATCTACTGAAATGGTGCACTGACAAAAAATTGCAAATAACGCAAACTTCATTCAGGCAACTACATATAACTTTCACTCATCTATTAATAATGCTTTCTAATTGCCACACCAACGTTTAGAAAATGTCATCTATATATTTAAAAGTCGCTCTTTATTATTCATTGTTTCAGATGAAGAAACTAGGCTGATATCCTGTATGGTTTACGAATTACACAAACAACCTTGTGAATGTCTACAAAACGAAAATGTCTCTACAAACGGTAAGCAAATAATATAATTAAAACTATCGTATTTAAAACTAATCTAGTGTATTAACCAATTTCACTAGATCTGTACGCATACACAGGAATTGTTCGGGTCAAGAGTTTTCCGATATTGGTGGGTACCAATATTAGAGCATATATCTCAAACGAGGTAAGTAGCCAATATTAAACTACACGATCTACATTTCCTACCTTCTAAAGTCTACGAGAGAAAGCAAATGACAGACTTTAGGACTGCATCATTAGGGGTTGTAATCTAATCGCTACCTCTGTTTATTGCTTCACATTTACTAGAAGTATACAACAATAGTTCATTGTAAGCGCTTACATAATTCCACTGTCGTTGAAACTTCATTAATGATTACATATTTTCTATTGAATTTTTGCATGGAAAAAAGCAGGCTAATACAATGTAGCTCTTCAATTTTGGTTGTTCGAATCTTGACACCATCGGTGCTAATGTTTGTCCTTTCAAAGTTTACATAAATTATTACTTAATTTTTCAATCATATATCTCCCAACCAAAATCATCGCTTCCAAATTAAATTCCATACAGAAACATTATCCGGTCGTTTTACTGTTGTTTGAACCGTTCGTTACTTTGAGCACAGACGCTTTCTTCATTATACTTCAAACCTTAAACAATGGATGAACTTGATCGCTCAATGTAGTGGATAGCTCTTGACGTGAAACTACACAAATGGTAGTTTTCATATAATTGCCGTTCCAATAAATTACGCATTTTTCCTTTCTATTAAATCATAAGTTTTAGGTTTAATATATTTTTGTTGCTCGTCTGTTCCTTATGATATACTTTTAGTCTTACTAACGAAAAGACTGTCGTTCTGTTTTACCTTTTCCAGTCACGTCTTTAAAATATGCTTCAGATCTTAACTCTTTTCATTTATCATTCGTAACATCCGCCATTCTTGTGGTGTTTGATTCTGAAGTAATTTAGTCGCTCCAAAATTTCATATCAGTTGGCAGTA
Organism: Holotrichia oblita; assembly: GCA_023690525.1. Lineage (NCBI taxonomy): Eukaryota > Metazoa > Arthropoda > Insecta > Coleoptera > Scarabaeidae > Holotrichia > Holotrichia oblita. Next base: position 45,007,536 of record CM043019.1, read on the forward strand.
ATCATCTTGCGAAGTTCGACCTGATTAATCCGTCTAAAACAATTAGTATGTACAACCTGTACTCTAGCTCTAACTGAAGTGAGCTGTTTCAGGCATGTATGTATGTACATTAATTACTAGATAAAGCAAAATTTCATACATTTGCCGCGCACAAGTTTCTTCGAACTTTCGATTATACGATCCCATTCTTGTAATACAGAATAATTTCTCGCAAATTTCTTCGAATTGATGGAAGGTTAATGTATATGGTAGAAATAAACGACTTGTAGTGTCATGTACTGCTTAGAGCCTGACTTGTCTGTAGAGTATATTTATAAAGCAACGAATAATTATTTTCTAGCCTAAGAAAGCTTTATATAAAATTCACATACCTACCCCAATAAAAAAACCAACCTACAACTAGTACTATTATTATGTTCTCCTTTCAATATGTTACTACAAGTCATAACCCAATGTTAATACACATACAGGATGATTTACTGGTAACACCATAATCGCTAAAAATTAACCAACATTGTAATGTGAGAACATATTTCTGCAGCTATATGTTGATCAATTGGAATGACAAGTTAGGTACTACAATTTGACAGTTTACAGCGCCTGGCAAAGAAAACTATCACGTAAAAGTCGTATTGTTTTACGTAAATGCTACATTTTCGAAGTTAGAACGAACCTTAGAAGTTAAAATCAGGTGATATATTTATCATTTATTCTATGCTATCTATAATTTATACTCATTTATGTATCTTGACAATGTCATGTTTGTATACCGCTCACACAGACACTGCAAATGTGCAGGTTGATTGATTCGCGTCCTGTTTGCGCATCTATTTTTCGAGTAAGTCTACCGTATCAGCAAAACACACCACATTGTCAGCCTTGACATACACACATACTCAGTTAGTCAACACTAATACCCACAAAATACAGCGGGTCGTACTAGGAGCGTATAGAAAATCATTCGGGTTGCCTTTTTAAACAAGGTTTAAACCGAACACCTCATTATCAAAATTTTGATACGCCAAATATTATAAAAACCCAATTTAAAAGTCAAAAACATATGTTACGAAAATTTTCTAAATATACTACTAAATATATCGTCTATCGAAAAACAAATACTTGATGACGTTTCAGTTGTGTATTTACTCGGCTGTATTATGACACAAAAATTTGAGTAAAAACGAAGCATTTATATAATATGTATACAGTGAGCTTAACATAACGCTGTACATACTCCAACCGACGTTGTTATGGAGACCATTCAATAGATGTGCATATTACAGGTGTATGGTATGCTATACGAAGTTACTGAATAATTTAAAATCGTACATTGTCAATTTAGTGAATGTTGTTATGGTTATTTACAGAAAAAATATTTTTTGAGCACAGTGAATAATTTAAAATTGTACATACGAAAAACACGCTAGTTTAACTTATTTTCTGTTTTAATTTATAATACATTTAGTACATCTTAAATGTTTTTCAAAACACACCACATACATAACATACCTACATAATGACATTAAAATACATTTCTTCAAAAAATATTAAAATAAAACTTTTACTAATTCTACGCAAGATGTTCAAAAATATTGCCGTTAACAGCCAAACGGTAGCCGAATCTATTATAAAACTCATTTAAAACGTTGCTTATTTGTTGAGGGGTAATTTCCCGAGAAGCTCCCTGAATTCTATTTTTGAGCTCTTCAATGCTGCCTAGAGGAACGTTGTTGTTGTTGTAGACTGAAGATTTCAGCCTTCCCCAGTAAAAGAAATCCAATGGATTTAAGTCCGGAGACCTTGGTGGCCAACTAGTTGCTCCCCCTCTTCCGATCCATTGATTAGGAAATCTTTCATTTAAAATTTGGATAACATTTCTCGAATAATGAGGCTGTGCGCCATCGCATTGATACCAGATTTGCTCTAAATTTTTATCATTTAATACTGGAATAATTCTATTCCGTAGTAATTGACAATATTTTTCTGCATTTAGGTTACCATCGACAAAAAATGGGCGCCTATAATACTATTATTAATGATTCCTGCTCAAATATTTACTTTTTCAGGATATTGCGTTCTCGTTACGTTGTACAAATGTAAATTTTCCTTCGACCAGTTTTGGCGATTAGGTTCCCCGTGTTTAATAAATGTCGCTTCGTCAGTGAAGAGAATTCTTTTGAGAAAATCGTTGTCAATATTTATTTTGTGAAATAAATTTTCGCAAAAGCGTATTCGTTCTTCATAATCATGTGGACTTAATTCTTGATGCATTTGGAACTTAAATGACTTATACTTGTGCTTCTTCAAAATCTTTAAAACAGTTCCTTGGCTTATGTCCATTTCCAAGCAATTTTTCTAGATGTTGCGCATTTGTCGTGTTCCACATAAGCCACAACATTTAATTCCAAATCTTCTGTTATTACTCTTGGTCTTGTAGATCGTTTTTTATTGTGGATAGTATTGATACAACCAGAAGTTTTCAATTTATTAATTGCATTTGCTATCGTTGAATGACTAGGAATACGTCTATTCGGATACTGGACACTAAACAGAGCTGCAACTTCGCGTAACGATGATCCTTCGACATACCACGTATAAAATTCCATTTTTTCCTCTGTTGTGTACATTGTGAGTAATTAAAAGGCTCTACAAACAAATTTAACGTTTTAATACTGACAGAAGTTACAGAAATTATGTTTATGTAACTGACGTAACTATGGTTTTCAGAAAAAGTTAGCTGTAATTAATCTAAAGCATGTACAGCGTTGTATTAAGCTCACTGTATATATATATAGGTAAAAATATTTACTGGAGATCCAGAATAAGGGTTTCGTAAAAAGAATCAAAACGCAGTCAAATTCTGCTAAATAACGTTTCGGAGCTTTTATTCTCCTTCTTCAGACCTAATACAATTAGTGTAATCAACAGAAGCAATCAACGATATGTTTAAAGACAAATACTTACATAAGCAAGATTGACTAATTAAATAACCAAGGTTCACAAAGTGGACATACCCAACATTCATGACAATTTTTTATTTATCATCACTATTATGTAGTGTTAAAAAATTTTTTTTTTAATTATTAAGGACGAAAAAAATTTACTTTCACCAAATTGAAAACCCCGATACCGAAAGAACAACAAAATCATATTGTATGCGCGGTTAAATGTAACGATTGTTCTAAATTCTATATTGGTCAAACTATCCAGAGGTGGCGTGAGAGAAGCACCCAACATCGTAGTGACAGTCGAGTAAATCCCAAAAAATGTGATTTGGCTACACATATACATACCAAAGATCACATTGTAAATTTTAATGATGTCACAATTTTATTTAATGAATCTAATTATACTTACTAAAAGAATTTGCCTTGAAGTTTTAGCTATCAAACATTTTTCGGATAATATTAATACAAAAGAACAATCTTCAAATTTTACGAATATTTAAAATAATTTAATTAAATTTATCAAATTTAAGGATTTACATTAATCTCTTTGGTAGTCTTTTGTGATCTCTTACATTTAAATGTCTTTATGGAATGTTATAAATCGTTTTCCATTTGATGTGTTTATAATTTTTTATTTATTTTTTTTTTCCTCATATATACAATATATTTTCATTGCATTCAACATATTGTTTTTAAAATGTCGAAATTTAAAATCTAACATGTCTGGTTTTGTTTACAAAATTGTTTATCAAATATTTTGCATATGTTTTCAAATTTCAAAATTTCAAAATTGTCAAAATTGTTTCACAATATTTTTAGAGCCTTGTATTTAGAAAAACGATTATCCTTGTAGGTTATTGTTTCTTGGTTTAAAAATAGTTAAGTTTTATTATATATTTATATATAGGTTTGAAGAAGGATTAAATAAATCCGAAACGTCACGTAGGAAACTACTGTTTTTCATTTAAATTAAAAGAAGGAACCCATACTCTGCACTAGTTGCAGTAATTTCACATTATATATATATATATATTTATCCAACCGACATTACTAGACTATATATATATATTATATATACTATATATTGATAGATAAAAATCATATTTATCGATGATAAACTTATCTTTGCTAATCCAGAAACCCCGGGCAGTGTTGTGTTTTATACAGAAAATTTGAATGAACATCCTAATAATGCTAAATTGAAAGAAAATATAAGATTTTTAGATAACATGGCGTGGTCCGCAATTTCTAAGGCAGGTGTATTCAACTTGTCTTCCTACATTACACGAATATTATTATATTACTTTACATCAAGTCAACTAGACTCGGCAAAGAGGGGCAAGTTTCAGTGCAGTGCAGAACAACGTGAAGGAGCCGCGCAGCCGTAATCAAGGCGAGCGGTCTGTAACGTTTACGTACTTGCATCCCTTATGTTCGTGACTTTCATGAGCGAGCATAAGTGCATGTGTGGGCATAACGTTTTTTATCGATCTCCGACTTGGTAATGTAGGTATAATCCGAATACTTGCTCCAGAAGAAAACAAATGTTTCTTGGTCTAGTGAAGTAAGCGGTAGATTACGTATAACAACACAAACACCTATGCCAAATGTTAATTATCCGCTATATCGTTTGCCACTGATTACAGAACAGTGTTTTATACTTTTTAGGTGGCGTTCGCAATTCCACCTGCTAGTGTTATGTTAGTATTATAAACAATACTTTACTAGCAATACTTTATTATAATTCTACAATAACTTTCAATAGACACTTTACAGGGACAACCTTCAACTACACGTCACGAGCATGTCATTAGTTATTCTCTCGCTCCCTCTAAATCTCTACTTACACAACATCCCCCATTTTAAGTATTTCACTTATACATACTAATTTGTTTACATATAACTACTATTACAATGTTTACACGTAATCCTTTAGCCAACTGGGTGGTTGACGGACTCGGAGCGGTCGCAGATCTTTGGCACTTATTCCACTCATTTTTTCCGCATTTGCAATTTCTGGAGATTCAACTTTTGTTGCCTCTTCCGCATTACCCTCTGGACCTACCCTAACATCATATTGGAGCTGGAAATGAACTAATTGAAACTGAAGGTGAACTAATTGGAACTGAAGGTGAATCAGCATTTCTTATCTCTACGGTGGGTGAGGGAATATTGCGTGAACAGCAATCACTATTTAGATACGGAGCTGGTATTAAATGCCATCTATTATGTCTGTATAAACCTGAATCAGTTTGAACCCAGTACGATCTTGGCGATGAATCTAATTTAAGAATTTTCCCATATTTTCTCAAATCTATGATCCAAACAGTAGTTCTTATATCTATTACTGGCAACTCTTTCCCCTTATGACGTTTATTATAATTTTGTATTTCTTTATTTTTCTGTTGGAAATTATGTTCTTGTGCGGTAGCAACATCTGATGTCGTAATTCTATTTTCCAAATTTTTTGGTAATTGAGGTACTAAAGATTTGGCTTTACGGCCTAACATCAATTCTGCAGATGTATATCCTATTTCCAGAGGGGTATTTCTATAACTAAGGAGTACGAAATCTAATTTACCTTTATTGTTTTTTATTAAGTTTTTTTCAACTGCACCGTTAGATTGCTATAATAAGGAGAGCTTGTAATGTGTATAAAATTATATTCTTTACTAAATTTTAAAAATTTACTTTGATATTGAGGACCGTTATTTGATCTTAATATATCACATATACCAAACCTAGAAAAGGTTTCTTTAACTTTATCTATAATTGTTTCCTCCGACATTAACTGAAGTTCGAAAATTTCGAAATATCGCGAGAAATAATCTACAATTATTAAGTACTATTTACTGTGGCATTTAAACAGGTCTACAGCTGCCTTTTCCATTGGACGAGTCGGTAATTCATCTTTACAAAATGTTTCTTTTGTATTACTTCTTTCCCCTATACAATTAGGGCAATTTTTAACAAGATTTTCTAGCTGAGTGCTCAATCCCAACCACCATACTGAAGTTTGAGCACGACGTCTACACTTACTAATATCCTGATGACCTAAATGCAAAAATTCAATAACTTCCTTTTGCAGATATGCTGCCACAATAATCCTGCTGTTTTTTAGAAATAAATCATTATACTCCGAAATCTCAAATCTGTACTGGTAATAGCTAGCTAATTCTAATGGTATTTTACTACGTTCTGGCCAACCATTTCGAGTATATTCAAGCAGTTTGCTACAAGTCATCATCTTTCTGATTTTCTTTGATTTTCTCTAAATATACATCTTTTATAGGTACATTAGCTACAATAGACCTAACATATGCACGAGCATGTCATTAGTTTTCTCTCACTCCTTCTAAATCCCTGCTTACACAACAGTTAGTACACGTCAAATAGTTATCGCATCTTACACATTTAATTCTATGGCCTTCGTATTCTAAATCCGACATACTCGCTATTACGTTTTCTAGTTTCTTCGAAATACGCCGTTTTCGAAACAGACTCAAAATGCAACATTTTCTAAGTATGTGTGTACTGATAAGCACTCACAACGGGAGTCGAATAATACTGAACAAGTGTGCTTTGATAACGACGCTCGAGTCTCTATGCCACACTCTTTACCGACTCTAATGCCAACGATGATATTACGTTATTGCTTTATGGCCTGACCTAGCTTCATCTGCTAGCGCAACAACGCAATAGTTGGAAGAAACAATATATCATTTGTACTTTGCCGAGATAATCTTCCTTAAGTTGACAGACGGGGCTTGTTGAAACTTTTGTGGGAAGCTTAAAATGAAAACTAGTTAAGCCGGCGGATTTATTTTTGTCATACCGAAGTACATCTTACATGCAAAATTTGGAAACTGTAGTCTCAGAAGCTGCGTCCATTTCTAAATTTCCGGTTTTGCACCAAAGTTGGCTAGTATAAACAATTGTTTTCATAGGTTTGCTATGGTTCCTACAGAATTCTTTAACTATTCTGTACCTAATACATTTTCGTATTTCTTTTGATACAATGATAATATGCAATAATACCTAACAAACGTAAAGTTACTAATAACTTTCCTCGTTTGTATCCGTAGAAGCCTATCCCAACCTATGAGCTTAACTGTTTATTGTTTCGGATTTTTCGGTCGTTGGAAGTTCCATAAATCTTCCGCTTATTGTGCGAAGTGATTTTAAAGTTACCCTTTCCGCGGTTGCTTCATATCCTTTCGTTTACAACTTGCTTAACTAGTCCCTAAGTTTTTGCCATTTGTATCTCTACATCGTACTGCCTCTGTCATCAATCGACATAATGTAGCATTCATGCAACAGCTCATACAATCCTTATTTACATTTATACAATGTAACGTGTCTATTTGTCATATTCTCTGCAAGTCCATCATATTATTCCAGATTAGTTTGGCGCCTATTTGTTTAAGTATGGTGTATCAATTTGCGAATTTCCATCTGCATCGTATTTTATTCGCTAACTTTTAAACATACTTCAGCTACTGCGCCATGTAAGCGTATCAACACTTTCATTATTTTGTAATGTTTATCACAACATCACGTCGTCGGTGCATACTGGACATCGATGGCTTTTTAGATATAAATGAATTCCTCATTTGCATGCAACTTTTCTTCAATGTGAGTCTGTACGCTACTTACGTTAATAATCTAGTAGATATCGCCACGGTCGGAATCTGTAGTACCTACATTCACAAAATAATGAAATGGTGCATAACTTTAAAGTGACAGTTCTTGAAAATTGATTGCAATGTTCCGTTGCTCAAGTCTTTTAACAATGTTAAATTTGCAGTACTGAGTTTCCTTGGCTATCGAGCATACCTAACCTAGAATTTTGTAATATGCCTATATGGGAATCATTTTGTAGCTAAAGCTGCCAAAATAACACTTTAAAAATGAGCGAAACCAATTGTTTACTGCAGTGTATTTGTAAAGCTGTTAATAGCATAAGAAGATAGATAATATACAGGGTTAGACAAACTTTCCGAGACAGCTTAATTACAAGAGAACAAAAGGCAGTAGGTAATTCTGGTTTTCAGCAATCACTAAAATTATACCTTCTGTCTTTTTATGCCATCAATAAGTGAGTGATATTATCAGCTGTCAAAATATCGCAACATTTGTAATTTTTTTAATGAAACGTCCTGTATATTATTGCTCATTATAAATCTTTAACTAATTGTTTTTGTTACAGCAACTTATGTCTAAGTGCAACTGTAATACAAACATTTTGTTTAATCAACTTTATGCATTACATGGTTTAGGTCAGTGGTGTGGTGGCCGAAGACCCACCAGGCCGGAGTAGCGAGGCTCCTAAATGGTGTACAAAGGCTAGCATGCATGTGCATCACGGGGGCCATGAGAACTACTCCAACAACGGCTATGGAAGTCTTATTAAACCTACCACCTCTACATATCCATATACAAAGAGAAGCAAGGCCTGCCACGTACAGGCTGATACAAAATCAAACACCCATCACACACACACATGGGAGAATATATCAGAAGTTGATTAAAGAACTAAAAACCGGGGAGGTAACCTGTTTACCCACAGACGTAATGGTTCCAAAATACAACTTCAACAAAAAATATAAAACCATAATACCAGAACGAGAGCAATGGGAAGGTGGCTCTCCCGTTAAAGCCTCTCTACACTGGTATACAGACGGCTCGAAAACGGAACAAGGTGTAGGAGCCGGAATACTCGGAGTTAAACCAAGAACGGAAATCAGTTTAACTCTATCGAAGGAAACAGAAGTTTTCCAGGCAGAAACAGTTGCGATTTACTACTGTGTCAGAGAAATATTAAGGCAAGGGACAGAACAAAAAGCCATAGCCATCTTCACTGATAATCAAGCGGTGATAAAAGCGCTTGACGCAACAAAGATCACATCAAAGCTGTTATGGGACTGCGTATGCGCACTAAATGAACTAGGGGCGCACAGCAAGGTGACCCTAGCTTGGGTACCGGGGCACGAAGGTATTAAAGGAAATGAGAAGGCTGATGCTCTGGCCAAAGAAGGAACATCTAAGCCACTCATTGAACCTACACCATCGTGTGGAACCACGAAAAGAGAGGTAGCCCAAACCATGGAGAAATGGTCGGCAAGTAAATCCCTCGAATGGTGGAAAAACTCCCCAGGACAGAGGCAGGCTAAAGAATTCATCAAAGAATACATGCCTAAATACACCGAGGACCTTCTGAACAAAAGCAGGAGAACGGTCAGGCTAGTTGTAGGCCTTTTAACAGGACATAACAGACTCAACAAGCATATGAGCAACCTTGGTCTGGCGGAAAGCACCATGTGCAGAATCTGTCAGACAGATGAAGAGACCTCGCAGCACATTCTGTGCCAATGCGAGGGACTAGCCAAATTGAGGCTAGAGTGCATTGGCGAACCATACCCACACGCGGCGAGCTACATGAAGACCAACCCGGCAAAGCTGGAAAGCTTTATAAAAAAGGCTAAGCTAGACCAGGTGGTCTAGATAATAGGGAGCTACAATAGACCTATGGGTCGCAGTAGCAAGAGGCCACATAGCCATCCCATTCAATTATCTATCTATCTATCTACATGGTTTAGGTGTAAGATCAGTGATAAACTGAACCTCGCCATGAGATTGCAAATAAATACATACAATCGAGATATATTGTTTCTGTACTTTTCTGTATTACTTACATTTGTTATTTGCAATAAAGACTCTATTATTATTATTATTATTATTATTATTATTATTATTATTATTATTATTATTATTAGACCAAATAACAGAAAAACTATTTAAAAAAGTGTTTGAATTGTTTTCCGCTAGTCACTTAACTGTGTCCATACATCTTGCTAAATTCGCAAAGAACATTTTGTAAGTTTTGATCAGAGCTATGCACCACATTTACGATTCTATTTGAATTCTTCCTTCTTGAGTCTCCAGCAGTTTATGATGTACAGGATTCCTTTTCCTTCAAAGGTTAACAATATTCAACTTCCCGACGGTTTTGTTCTTGCGTCTTTTGACGTTGTATCCTTATTTACCAATATCCCCACAGATTTGGCACTACATATAATCGAGAATGAATGGGAAAGTATAGAGATGTCTACTTCACTAACGAAAGACTCCTTTATTAAATTACTACAATTAATTTTAAACAATAGTTATTTTTCCTTCAACAACAGGTTCTACATACAAATCAAAGATGTTCCTATGGAATTTCCTCTGAGCCCTTTAATTGCAAATTTGGTAATGAATTACTGTCTCCAAAAGATTGTCGATACTCTAGATTTTCAACCCCCATTCTTAACAAATACGTTGATGACCTCATTATAGCTTTACCGATAGACTTAATTGATAATACATTACAAAAATTCAACTCATTCAATGAAAACATTCAATTCACAATAGAGTTTGAAAACGAGGGAAGTGTGCCATTTCTTGACACCAAATTGATTAGAGACAGCAATAATAAAATTATGACAAATTGGTACAGGAAACCTACACATTCTGGTTGATTTATTAATTATAATTCTAATCATCCCATTAAACAAAAGGTCAATGCTATTATTGCTATGAAAAACAGAGTCACTACACTATGTCACCCTTCTTTTCGAAATAAGAACCTAACCATGCTTTCAAGGATGTTTACAAATAATGGGTACCCCAAGTCTTTAGTTAACAAACTTCTGTTCAGTACTTCATCCCCTAAAAATCAACGTAATACTTCACATCACCTACCACCTCGCCACAAACTACCGACACCAACAATTTATTGTTAGATTCCCTTCATTCCAGAAATAACTCCTAAACTCATTAAAATACTACAACATGACAACATTAGATTTGGATTCTATAACTTAATTAACCTTAATATCTTTTTCTCTAGTATGAAAGATGCTGTTCCAAACATGTTCAGATCCAATGTAGTTTACTCAGTACCCTGTAAACATTGTAATCAGGTATATATAGGTAACACTTCCACTTGGTTAAAGACTCGTCTAGCCATTCATAAAAGCGATATTAAAACCAAAAAAACTAAATGTGTATTGGCTGAACGTGTGATCAGACTGCAACACGAACCGAATTTCGATAATACTAGAATATTAAGAACTGAATCCATTAAAAAAAAGTAGAGAATTTTTGGAAATGATTGACATAAATAAAAATACAAATAATATGAATTTCAGGTCCGATGTAGATAATTTAAGCAAAATTTATTCATATATATTAACTCTTAACAATAATAGTCGAGCGATCCAGTAATTAATTACTACTTTTTCAATTTTTCAATCTATTGTTTCACCTTTCAATGTGATTTCTTCCTTTACTTAACAACCCATATGTTCTAAATATAGACTAGGGATATCACGTGGTGGATTATCACCGTTTTAAGAATTATTATAATTAATGTGCCACCTCACATTTTGTCTTTACGGTTGGTTTTTCGCTGTTGCCCATTACAAGATCCTTAAAGTTTTCACAACTATGGTAGGAAACTGTTTAGTAACATTCACCATTTCATTGTCGCGCAACTTTGACTTATTATCGGGTCTTGTGGTTGGTAATAGCGGAAGATTGGTACCACTTAAATCAGCTGTTCACATGTCAGTCAGTCTGATAGGTTATCATTTGCAATTTTAACGTGTATGTGTGGTGTCCATATTTTTTAAATTTTACAAATTCTACAACTTCAACATGCAAAGAAATAGTAATCCACGGTCATCCTGGGTTTTAATGTAGTTTATGTCACATAATTTTCTCTCACTGAGCTTATGAATTGTAAGTAACAATGTTAAACTCATATTTTAGTGTATTGACCATGGTTTGTCCTTTACTGTGCCCTGATGAAGCACAGAATACAGTGCGAAATATTGGCTAAAAAAATAGAAAACTCGATTTAAAGAATTGGTTTTACTTGCTGGATTCCCCGATATTCCTTTAAAAATTACCAAATATTACATCTTGATAGCTGATGACGCCAGTTATTTATTTAAGACATAAATAGCATAATTTTAGACATTAGGATTGTCGACGACTAAGTTCTTCTATCACAGTGTTTCCCAACCTTTTGTGTGCCATGCCCCACCTAAGCCTGTCTAAAATTCTTATGGCCCCCTATGTAACATATACATAATTTTTAATATTAAAAAATTGAATTGTTCAATTTTGGCACCGAAATCTAGCATTGCATTTAACTGGCCCTTGGGTTAAACTCGTGTCCTGTGGGGCGTGGGCCACACGTTGGGAAACACTGCTCTATCACCATTCGTTCTCTTATAATTAAGCCTGGAGCATTTGCGCAACCCTGTGTGTGTATCCCAAGGTGTTTTTACCGACATTTGAGAACGTCCTTCATGATAGTTACGCGCATTGTATAATTCGCCCAACGTTCTGCGCAATGTTATTACTGTTATTTAAAATACCTCAAGAATCTACGATGTGTGCGCTACTACTATGAAAATCTTCATCTCCCAAAACACCTCGAAGTATAATGATATATGACACAAAGCATACTATAGACACACCAAACCTATGATGACATCTAAGAAATGAAAATTAGATTAGACTCATCAGTAATGTGTCGTTTTGTTAATTTTTTTATTAATTTAAATTGTTGTTGGAATTTGTTTCCTTTTTTTGCCGTGCTTGTTTAGTCTGGGTAATTCCACGCAATTTCGTCTATCGAATCTTATGTACATGCCCCGCAAATAAAATGTGAGTTAACTGTTGGTGTGGCACCGTTATTGAGGAATCGTTGATCATTCTGCTGATACTGCTTAGCGAACTATTTATTTGCGGTAATCTATTATTATGTAGAATAAATTTGTTGCTGTGTATACTTGCCTCGCATTATCCTGCTATAATTCTCAATTGTTGATATATCTAATTCTTTTATTCTTGAGAAAGCTTGAATAGTTTCCATTCTAATACTTTCACCTTTAAGAGTCGAAATACAAAATTAAGCGAAATTCATAGCGAAGTATACATTACCTAACAACATTTTGAAACCAGAAAATTTCTATTTTCTATTTTTGTGTATGGTGTCAATTAATTTTCAGAGAGATACATTTTACTTGAGTTTAGCATTTCCATCGAAAGATTAATTCTTACGTTTGTACCCCTACACGATACTAATAATTATCATGTATGAGGATACGATATTTACTCAAAAACAAAATCAATGTATGATATTAGCGTAGAATACTCAACATTTTATACAGCTAGTGAGGTAATAATCTGAATTTAACAAAGGATTGATGAGTTTTCCTGGAAGTATGCTCGATTTAAACAATAAAGCAATCTACTGGAAATAAATAGATTGCAAATACAACGTATTATTGTATAAATTATATATTTAGTAATTTTACAATACTAAAAATAATAACACATCAATAGGTAAACATTTAAAGCGTTTGCGACTTATTGCACTTGTATGCTCTGAGTATATTTCTATTTTATTTTGCAATATATTGATATTAAGCGATACAGGTTCGCCTAACGCATAAAATGCAATAAGTATACTATTAGGTTTAGAATTTCTACTTTATGCGCAATTCAATGAGTACCCACATATAGCATACATGTGTACAAAGTGCAATCATTGTCAGTGATTGTCTCTAACAATACGATATATTGTATACAAAAAAATATATTATATGATTTCCCTGTAAATAGTACATTCACGTATTAAAGTACATATTCCCAATGTAAGCAAAATATAAATTTGCAATTGATTTGGTTAAAGGTATCTATCGCAAAATTGAAACAAACTAAATAAACAATACCTCCAATTATAAAGTAACATTCTGGACTAAATATGAATTCAGAGCGTAGATATTTAATTTACTTAATCAAATTTTAGTACTGTAAATATTTACAGTGCTTCTAATAATGCATAAACAAAATATACGTATCTACAGTGATGTGCTTTAGTACTGATTCAAAATGCCATAAAACTTTATAAATATAACCCTTTGTAGATGTGATAGATAGCCGACTGCCCTCGAGGGGTGAGTCAGTACTAAAGCACATCACTGTACATGTTTTGCACGACGACTTATAATATACCTAACATAGTTATTCTTTTTTTTCAGATTATGACGAATTTAGAACTTAACACAAGTGCAATTAAACATCTTCACATCATAGATTTAGAGTAAGTATTACCTCTTACCTAAAGATTATAATTCAGGTACCTTGCAATATATACTTTTGAATAAATCGAAATAGGTTTTCGATAACAACGATAAACCTGATAAGACCAATAAAGTGAAATTTTAAAGTTTTAGCGTGAATATACATACATATGTAGTACATATATGTACATACACATATCATCATCATACATCAAGATTATTGAAACTATCGATGGATCTAAAGCGGGCCTCAGACGATCAATAAATTTTGTCAATATGTTAGTATTGTCAATATTATTGACAATATAGGTGATTATAGGTGCGAAGGAATATATTGATTTATCATGTGAAGTGATTGTCAATATTTTATTGGACTATCCATAGTAACATTTCTTCTTAAATTAAAAATTGGTTTACGTAGTCTGCCAGGAACAGCATTAATTGCACTACTTCTTTTATACAGGCTTCCTGACTGCTGCCGCAACACATTTTAAAGTCTGCTGTATAATAGCTTCTTAAATCTTTCAGGATAAATACAGTTAATCCGTATTTTTCCGTGTTTCTTTTTTTGATTAGTATTATTAGTACTATACAGGATAATTGGTGAGAATGGCCTATTAAAAGTATTATACAAACGGAACAGAATTTTAAAACAACATTTTGCAGTTTGATATGGTTGAATATGAACCATGACGTGAAAATATTTTTAAGTAAATATCACTTCCTGTTAACCGGAAGTGGGCACTAACTTCGATTTTTTAAATAGCATGCTATGAAATAAATTACAAATTCAGCTTCTGCGAATTCTTTCTTCTTCTTCTTTTCTTCTTCTGTAAATTTCTTCTGAATTATTCGCAATTAAAGAAAAAGAGTGACAGATACCAATCTTACTGTATAGTGATATTACGTCACGTAAGAGTAAAAGAGATGAATGAAATTTTGCATGCGCATAGCTGATAGTATGTTGTTACAGAACGTTTGAAGTTCTTCTCTGTAACATTATACGGGGTGTTGAAAAACTTGGTTGCTTATAAATAAGTTCAATCAGCGGAAAATAGATTTTTTTAAATGGAAACGTATACATTTTATTAGATATTCTGATTCTACGAAAGATTCGCTTTTAATCCGTATTAAGTATTCCTATACCTAAAATGGAAGGTGAATAAGTTGTAATGATTAATTATTAACGGCTGCGAACCTGCAGCTTTTTCAAGCAAGGTGCGGGTTTGCACCGAAACTGACGCAATAAAAACAATATGTATTAAAGCAACTTTATTCTGCTCTATTTTTGGCGTTTTTCTTCACCCATTTTACAAAGTTTATTTGCTTATATTTAAACATGAAAATAATTGTGTATAGATCAAACTTACATTGATGATTAGTTGAGTAATGTGTTGTTTGTGTCACTTTGGGAACAGAAAAGAGAAGTAAAGATGGTTAGAAGAAAATATATTTCAAGAAAATATTTAATAGGGAAATAGTAGCTTCCATAATGTCATTGATGTCATTTCAACGCTTGAAATGGAAATTACCACCATTAAGAAGCAATCTATTGCTTTGATAAATCCATCTGAGGAGAAAACATAAAGACGAAAAAACGTGAAAGCAGAAAAACAATAGGAATAGATTCTCTATTCGCGAACTAAATGCATATCAAATACAGGAAATGTGAAGAGAATAACGCCCTAATGTGATTATTTTGAGTAGGTTGATTACTACGAAATTTTTAAAGTTCGAGTCCTTCCAAAGTATTTTACTGTGCGACATGGTTTTGCTATACGAAAAAAGGAAATGCGTAAGGTTAATATTCTCAATAATGTAGCATGTATTCACTGTAGTACAATTTATTGTATTAGAGCGTAACTTAAATGTCGTTCACATTTGTTCCAATGTAGAACGTATAGAGTTTTATCCTGGTGCACGATGCTGGTGGGCAGTATATATGGAATTAGCTTAATAATTGCTACTTGCAGGGAGTATGTTATGTAAATTTTAATATTGCGATCTCTTCGAAGACGTTGCAGCTTTCCCATGTACTCCATGACATGATTGCCACAGCTTAAACAGTTATGAAGCGATTTTAAATAAAAAATGTTTAATAAAAGTATATCCGAAATTCCTTCGTACTTGATCTACAAGCACTTGAAGTTTTAGATAAACTCACTAATGTATGTTCTAGGTATTGCTGTTGATTTTCTTATTATTAGAAATTTGAAATGGATGGAAAACAAGTTGTTGCTAGAATTATGGATGTAGCAGAAACAGTGCATGCTGATCCTGAGACTCTTAGCAGAAGTACTTCTTCAATTATTATAGTGTGCTAGGCTGTAGCCATTCTGTGTAGATACTAATTCAATAAGGCAAAATCTTGCTAAATAATTTTCAATAAAATTTGTTTTGCACCAGTAATTAATGCTTGCATTAGTAGGATTACCCAAAATTTCAAAAGCTTATATCTCCATTAGAGTTTCGGTCATATGTACATTACATCGTTTTAAGTTGAAATCATGGCAGTCATGTTATGGGACAATCTGTATACAGTGTGATTGGTGCTAATGGCCTATTAAAAGTATTATACAGACGGAACGAAAAACGTAAAACACTTTTTGTTTATAAAGTTTATTTGGTTAGCTTCAAATTTTTAAGTATTTTTAGAACATTATTTGTTTTAGTCTATACGATGTAGAGTCGTACAGAAAGGGACTGTATGTTGTCACTACATGCAGCCCTCTTTTGAATGACCTTAATCTTATCATACGGACTTTATTTGATTAGATTTACACAGCAAGAAAATTGTCCATTTAAAACACATATATACATATACATATGTATGTATATGTATACAGGCTGGCCATTCGAAAACGAAACGGCATTGATTTTGAGCATTGAATGTTATATGAAAATAAAATGCTCAGACATGTCAACTTTGTTTTTGAGGGGGACATTTACTATTCGTACAAGCAAACCCTCATCTGCAATCCCTTGGGCAGGGTGGAACTGACCCCAAAAACCTTAAATGGAAAGAGGGGTTGAGTTGTACGTCGATTGAAAGGTCTTCCGATTCTCTTTACAATGATACCTCGTTTATGGCATTACATTTCATTATGATGCTCAAAAATTAACTTTTATTTCTGTTATTAGGAGAAGCGATTTACATTATCTCGCTCATAGATCTATGAATTCTACAATTATTCTTACAGACAAATATATAAGCATGGGGTACTGCAAGAAACTTACCTATCTGTAAGTAAATGATAGCTTTTACAGTAAATACAGGTCGTTATAATTGCGCTAGGTTGGTTCCAGATAAAAATGAATTAAGTGTATTAGATGGAACGTTCTTGAAATCTGTGAATTTACATAATTATCTTCAAAAAGACAAGATCAAAGAAACAATAATATTCAACAATTTGAATCTCTTGCAGTAGGCTTAGGAAAATACATAATAGTCTATTTTCTTGACCACCAAACATTCCACATACTGTTCTTCTGAAAAATCATAAAATTTACTTATTTAAATTTCCTTAACTCCTTCTAGCGGTGTTGGACGAAATAATATTAAACAATTTAAATTACCAAGGAAAATCCTTTCTAATAAGACCAAATTTGCTAAATTCCATTCAGATCAAGCAGAATAATTTAAATTTATAGAAGAAATTCTTACCATTGACACGTTTCTCAAGATATCTGCGGATAGCTAAAAGGTAGCGATATCAGGTTTTCGCTGATTTGTTGATAATTTAGCCTACATTTTTAATTTCTAGTCAAACATGTATGTTTCCATTTCATTCCGTAATATTTTCAATAACGAACAAAATTTCCGAAAAAAATGAAACAGCGCTCTTTTGCACGCACGTTACTTATTGGATTGGCTTGAATGTGTAGGCATTGTATTGGAGGAGTAATGCTGTTTGCAACGAGACTAAGTTTGCGAAAGGAGTTATAAGCGTTCCTTCAAAACAAAGTTTCTTCTCCCCTCTCCCCCCAATGTAAAATATGTGGAATTTTTAGAAGCTTCCGATTTTGATGTTTATGATAGACTTTAAGTTAGTAATTTTTGTATAAAATATGAATTTAAATTTTTAGTGTAGGTACAGTTACGCTATCTAGCGGTCATCCTACGCTTCCCTAAATAATTTCCAGATGTTTCTCGGGGCCACTTTAGTCAGTGATATTTTTTCCCGAAGCTGTACTATAAACCATTCCTGAGATATGGCTGAGCGCCATTCTTAGTTGTCCACTCAGTACATAGCCACAGATAATTCTTCTTTGCTTTCCAAGCAATATCGTTATACTGAGATAAAAGTTTTAATAAACTTTGTAAACAAGATATCCATTATTAAAGTGTATGTAAGTACATAATTATCAATTTAATATTAATTTCTGTTGATTTATGGCCGCTATCTGGGGAAAATGCCCGAATTTTACTTAATTTCCTATATAAACAACCACTTCGTTACCACGGATCTTATCTGCTTAAATGTTGTTACAAAATCTTGATTCGATAGTTGTTTGCATTGTTTAAACTGCAAAATACACTACTTTATCTTAAATCTAATAGAATACTTGTCTAGTTTCAATCTGACATTGATCAGACTGGCCACAGTCAAAACGATTTTCATCCCCGAAATCGAAGATTAGTAGCACTTTTAATGGTGACCGCGGTGAATAATCTGTTTTCCACCAATCTGCTTGCTAATGAAACTACAAACAAAGAGAGTGGTCTGAATGATTTAGACTTCCGCAACTATCAAGTAAGCGCGACCAATGTGGAATAAACCCTTCGTTAATTCTGATGTATGACTTTACATAATTCTCACTATATATAGAATTAAATCAGACCTTCAAATAATAAAAAAATGTAAATAATAAACAAAATTACCTGAATTGATATCCAATGCCTCCACCACAATATTGAGTACGCTAATAGTCTGAAAAAATTAAATTCTTAGACTCATACTATACTAATATTTACTTTATTCAGTATAATTTTCTAATACCATACCTTAAATAACTTTCAATTCAATACAATTTGCTAGATTAACTGTCAATTCGGAAGTTCGTAATATTGCATCAGCATATCCGCTATAACGTGGGAAGTCGGAAGTATTGCATTTCTACTAATAATTTCAATATTCGAGAAGTTCTTGCAAAGCACTTACAATGCACTGCTAGTAAATCAGTATAAAAATATTGTTCACTATCACCGTTTACGTAAGTACATAGATGGCCTACTACACATTAAAATAGAAACAATCGTGATGCCGACTATGATTTTTATTTACAAGACGGTAATATGTACATATGTATATTAAACACATAATTCCGTAAGAGAGATATTAACATAAGCTAGTGAAAACAGTTGAATTAGCAATATATAATTAAT
Organism: Holotrichia oblita; assembly: GCA_023690525.1. Classification (NCBI taxonomy): domain Eukaryota; kingdom Metazoa; phylum Arthropoda; class Insecta; order Coleoptera; family Scarabaeidae; genus Holotrichia; species Holotrichia oblita. The sequence continues at coordinate 45,027,011 of CM043019.1, forward strand.
TATATGGCCAACAAGATCTCCATATTAATCTTTAAATGTATTATCTTCTTGACGATTTTCAAACTTTTCTTAAACTACCGCAGAGTGACTCACGGTCGTATTGTGTTGACATTTTCCTATTTTTCTCTATTTAAATCTTTCATTGCGTATTTAAAATGTCTACTAATACACTGCTTTCTCGATGGACACTGTGTAGCAAAAAATTATTTTAGTATAGTCAAGAATCTTCAGATAATTCCAAAGGTTAATTACTATAAAAGCGTATACATATTATATATAATTAACTTTTCAAAACAGTGTCAATGTTTACAACAGCACCCATATTGCAGACTATTAGTGTTAAGTAAGTTGTAAACGTACGAAATATATGGAACTTTTACTAAAAGCAGTACTGCTTCAAAATCACAATGAAACGTTTTTTGTAACCTAATAAATCACATCTGTCCATTCTACAAGAATGCCTGGGCGAAGGATTATTTTATTAAACATCTATCGTGATCGAAACTTCACCGGTGACGAATGCTTTCGAATTTGTAATTGGGAAAACGTATCGTTCGATTCGGAAAGCGTTACGGATGTAGTTGCGAAATTGTCCCTGTTTTTTTCGCATTGTTGAACAAATGGGATGCTATTCTATTTTGGAACGTTTTCCTAAGCGAACGTACTTACTACCTACGGCGTCACTGGTATGCCGTAATAATTCATACAGACATCCAATTTTCTATTTGAATAAAAAATGAATTTGTTTCGGAAGGTCCTCTCAAACGGAATTCGAAGTCACATTTCGTTTCTACGGCTCGAAGTCGAACGAGAACCATCTGAGGTCAGTGATAAATAAGTGGGGCAAGATTGGCTATATAGGCAACATGACTGTCGTCAACTCTGATATCGCCTTCTACAAAGAGCCGATTATCCTTTCCATACAGGTAAGTTCTTTCTACATATTTTTATTCTTCCAGTGTTCCGTATACGATGACTGAATATATCTTTAAAAAAATACCCTTGATCCTCCTCTAAGCCAGCGCTTTTTGTGAACAATTTATAAGTCCTACACATACATAGAGCACCCCAAAAATAATAAAGACAAACAGAATGCGAGGGTAAACTATTATGTAACCAAGCAAACCACAAACGTAACAAATTAATCTAGTAATTTATAAATGCAAATGAATCCTTCAACCTTCTAACATGTATTGCAGTAATTTTACCGTGCTAAATTTATGCAGGTCGGCATGTGAAATATTTATTCTTTCAGGATCATTCATTATAAACTGAAATATTAGCAGGCCGTACTGTGCCAATAATATATGATCACGGCATTATTTTTGTTTTACACTATGTCGATTTTGTTTAAACATATCAAGTTTTAGGTATAAGGGCTTCCGGGTTTTAATCGCGTCATATACAATACAAAATAAAACAAAAGTCAAAATTGCGTGGTTGACACACCGAGTTACCGTGACCTTCTGGCATCCCTCCCCCTTACTTTTACTTACTTTTGTTCCTGAAGAATCCACTTACATTAATGGCGAAACGTCGAGTCTGAGTAAGTTGTATATATATTTTTTGTATTTTTGTGTTTTAATTTTCACTTTTGTTTTATTTTGTATTGTATATCTGTACTTTACTATGACGTAGTCAAAACCCGGAGGCCCTCATAGCAGAGACTCGAACTGTGGAAGCCTTCAATATCATATCAAGTTTTAGTTCTAATAATTTTTCACCGTGGTTCCAATGCAATTTTTGCCACTTTTAATTTCGTGTTGCTTCTTACTAGTAAAGAAGGAAAATTTTACGTATCATTTCTAAATGAGAGATAAATCTCAAAATTCTAAAACTCAGCAAAACACTAATAACACTGTCAAATAAAAGAAGTATCTAAGACAATAGACAAATTAACGAACTATTAATTACAATTTGTGCCTTAATTAATATAACCGATCCTCCAAGTTTGTGTATAACTTCCTCTATTTTCCTTTACATTTACACACCGCTTAATTCTGTCGGACCTAAAACTAGTTCAAACTACCTGGTTCTAGACTTGGGTTAATGACAACTTCAGAAGCAATAGCAAACTGACTTTACCCGGTTTTGCTGTATTGGATCTGGTCTAAGTTCGTTTAGAGGTATTATGGTAGGTTTTCGACACCTGACCTGTAATGATTGTACTTCTCCAGAAAAAACATATTCCTATTAATTTTCAAAATAGGCAACTGAGATGCTCTTCGATACTTTCTTACTAGAAACAAGGCTAGGTTTTATGTCGGTTGCCTCGTGAACTTGCGCATTGAATCGGAGCCCAGATTTTGTGCAGAGTTTCTTTGAAGTTGGAGAACTGTTTTGAATTCATTATGTAGATTTAAATAGTTTCTCTCGATTTCAGTAACCATGCATCATCAAGTCGCTGCCTTAGTGCAAAACACAGCGTCTGCAGGCAAAACACCAGTATGTTATGTTAACAGTTTCGACGACCTACTGACATTTATTATATATATATCTCCTAATCATAATAACTGTTGAAAGGCTTACTTCAGATAGGTTTAATGTTTTAACAGTAGTAGAAAACATCAATATTCCAGAACTCTTGTATCCACTTTCAAGCAAACATCACGGTTAGTTGTATTAGAACGCCTTTCCTCGTTTACATTATCAGCATTGCGTTTACAACAACGAAACAGTTTTGGCTAATAGTTTACTTTAAGATATGACAAAACCTCGTCTCCACATGGTAGTATCATTCATCGGTGGATAGTTTCAAAAGCAGTCAAAACATGCGCTCCTCAACAATTTTATGACACAAGTTATGTAATTTACAAAGTTATGAATTATTTAAGGAAAAATAATAAACAAATTCATAAGAAACTAACTAAAATTTATTTATTAGTATTTTATGGAGTCTCTTTTATTTTGAATAACACAAAAAAAATCTATTTTTCATACTGTTATACAATATTATAATATAATCTTGCGGAATTTAATTCTAACAGTCTATTATTGCTTGATGCAGATCATCTTTATTGTTGTAGATGACACCATTTTTATAAAGCTGTCGCGCCAAATATCCATATATATTTTTAAGATGTTTAAACTTTTTAACGTAGATTTACTTTTTGTAATTCCGTTAAAGGCGGTGTGCTCTTCTTCTTTCCTCAAGAATTTGACGCTATTTGTAAAATTCGCCTTTTATTTCGTGATGACAGTGTTGTACGACAACCAGATTGCCGTCTTGCCGTAATTGTTTTCATTATTTAAAAAATTACGAACAACATGTTCATTTATGACTATTTTGCGAGCAATTCCCCTTTTACTAAAACTTTTATTTTGAAGAACATTAATTTGCCCTTTTTCATGGATATGAAAAATCTAATTTTTAATTTTAAACCGGAAAACTTCTAAAATTAATTTTTAACTGACATGCCTAGGCAAACCCCACTCCTAGATTTCTAAAGGAAAGAAATTCACAGGAAATTCTCCTGCAACTATATTTTTCTCGCGGTTAAACATAATGGTTTTTTAAAAAAATTGGATTTTATTGCATCATTAAATAAAATAGTGGATTATAATCTTCGACTTAGGCAATATTCGTACTTAGTATTTTCATTTATTAAATATTGTTTTATATGAAGCTTCTATTTTTTATGAGTATTTAAGTTTTCGGTTTTTAATAACTCGCCACTACAATTTTGTCGCAGATTGCATTTTTCTAGTTTTCGAGAAAAGTAAGTTCAGTAATCAACTCGACAGTATCGCTTGGACAATTCTAATGTAACAGAAATTCATTAACATATTGTAAGTGTAATAATTACACATACAATATATTAATTTCACCGAGTAATTATTACACATACAGTATGTTAATTTTTGCAACTAATTATTACTTGCAAAATACAAACAAAATATTAACTGTATGTAAAACAGCAGTGGTAACGCTAAACTCATTGACACATAGCATTTGATAAATGAAATAACATGAAGTACATGTAAATAAATATTTCACATGTGATAATACGACAAATTCCACAACGGTATTTGTTAATTTACGACCTATACAAACGCTTTTATTAAAACAAGTACATACACATCTCCAAGTTAAGAATCAAAACCCAGCTCGTAATTTTTAAGTCATTAACTTCACTTTACTGAATAAAGTGACACTAAACGCAAAGTTTTAAGTACAGTTACGTTAAAAGTACACAATTGGCAAACCGCTTAATCGGGTTTCATTGCCTGAAATCTAAAACATTTCCTATTATACCCTTTCAATCTTTGAAGTGGAATGTTGAACCGACCTGAACATTATGCATAAATTAGTATATATCTAGAAGGCTTTTAAATTGATCGTCCTCAAAAAAGGGAGATTGCCAACGCAGCGGTAGCTGTTGGAATGTACTTTGCATTAAAATTTCTACACGAGTTATATTTCACCGCACAGTTAGCCCGTAATAAATTACCTATAAACCATAAATGAAGGCTGCTTCTAGCAAAATTAGTGCTCGACAAGTGTTTTATCGATTTCGATTTATTGGTTTTATTCTGAATTTAAGGTTCTATTTTCACTCCTAGCGAGCACATCCTTTACTAACATCGGCTGTCATTACAAATAAATTGGATAACAGATGGAGCTAATAGTACCAGTTGTCGATCATACTGCGAGATGAAAGACAGCAATATACAAAATGAGATAGCAAGATCGTGACATAGAGACATGTCGTGAAAGGGGTATAAGCACGTAGAAAGAAATATAAAGTAAATTCGAATTGCAGTAATTGCGGCGATGATGTGCCCTCTTTTAGAAAGGTGCCAAACCATTTGGAACGTCTACAGTTATCTGTTTTACTACCGGATACGTTTCTTGCAATACTCTTTTTTATTTAGCATATATTTCTTTTTATAATGTACACCATGCTTATTCCCGTTCATATTTAGTGGACGAATAAGTTTATAACTCTTGAAATGCTTTACTTTAAAAAATAAAAAAATCTTTTTTATTAAACACGTAATTTCTGTCACTTACTATTCGTCCACCAATTTATAATTAAATGTTAATATTCCAGTAATAATTTCTTGTTTATAATCATTCTTCACAAAAATTATTGCAAGTAAAAATAACGCAATTTCAAATTTCCCACCAACTGATAATAGCCCCTCAAGAGAACCTAGTTTGTTCTCTTTTCTTACGCATATTTTCAAATAATCGGATTATTTAAAAGGATCTTTAAAACATCAGCAGCTTGGTATTCGAAAGTCATTAGCTGTAACAGATTCATAAAGCAGTACAGAAATAATCTTGTAAGGTAGTCGTTTGTCACAAATGTACACATATTTCGTAGTAATTGATTCTTCGTTTATTAGGTTATGAAGCGATATAATCTACTTAAATTTAACAAAATACACAAAACATCGAAAAAATCTTTTTGTTTATCGCTTGCGTGTATGAATCCTTGAAGCTGCATATAGTGCTTGTATCAATAATTTAGATGCTAAAATGTGCTCAATGGGTACATACCACAGCATCTGCTATAAAGGAACTGCATAGCAGAATAAATTGAAGTTATTATTATTATGTACATAGATATTCGATATTTAATGTTCTTGTAGAAATATTGGCGCTTCATACAATAAAAAGAATATAAATCTCAACCAATGTAAAAGAAACACGTACCTATGTACGAATTTATAGTTAGTGTGCTATAATGTCTTCGTCAATTTTACAGTTATTGTTAAAATTAGCAAAATTGTAACACGTAAATCGGTCCTCCAGACATTTTGCAATGATTTTGCTTCCATTTTTTAAAACAATTCCTGTATCAACCTGACAGGCTTGGACGATTACGAGCAACATCCTGTACAATTTTTTCTTCTATCGCACGACTATAGTGTGTATGTATATTAGTCCGCGATAATTGCGCTAATTGCTTTAATCCAAAGCTATTGTATTGCTGTCATGTCAAAGGCGAAGGGAAGTTACAGACATAACCATAGCAAGAACAGTTACTTGGCGACTGATCAAATAGCGACAGATGTCAAAAGAGTAATCTGTCTAACCGTAGATACCACTAGATACATAGTTCGCCATAAACTTGAACAATTAGGATCCTAGCGAATACACAAATCTGAAGCTGATTAATTGGGAGCTGCATATAGAGCCACTTCGGTTTGGATTCGAAAACTGTCATGTTTGAATCAGCAATGCCGTGGAGCTGGGGCAGCAATGGCAGAGATGTATGCCAAGTTATAATGACAGCATATAAAACATTATGACCAATACCGCTAAAGAGGCCCTCGCTCAGAGTAACTAGGCAGTTCGAAGATCTTACAAAACTCGAGTATCCATCAGCAATGCCAACAAAACTAACCGCATTTTTTACAGCAGACCAACTTTTCAGCATCTAAAGTCACCAATGGTACCACGAGGATAGAAAACATTAGAGGTGTAAATAATCAGAGCAGCAATAGAAAACCAGGCTCAGATCTTTAAAATTTGCTGCACAGCCTTCGTGAAGCAAGTAGTTGCATATACGGATAATAATAATAACAATTAGATCATGCAAATCTCCAGAAAAAAAGCAAGGCGCTCGCCGTGAGGTTTGTTGAGACGCGATGAAAATGAGAGGAGCTGACATCAAACACCTCTATAACCTCCTTGGTACGATTTCCTCAAAGATGGGCACTATACGGTGTTAATGAACTGTACGTACTTCGGGAGAAACTAACGCTGACGTCCAATGTGAAATAGCTAGGAGTTACTTTTGGGTAAATATTCACATTTCGACTCTATCTGACTTACATTTAGTGATAATGCTATCAATATGCCAGCATTCTACAAACAGAAATATAAGGTATAACTAATTGTAAGACCGCTCATTTCCTTTTTGGAAGGAAATATGTATACCAAGAGAAAAAAAAAACGTAATAACACACCGTAAACTAGCTCTTGCTGTTCTGGGGCCCCACGTGACCACTTCAAGACTTAGACTTGAGTTTCTCAAAATATTACAGGAGCTAGCTGAGAGAAGCTCTGTTCTTAGATTTTAGCATAGATAAAAGATACCCAGAAACCCGATAGACTATTAACACGATCAATAAATATATCTTACATAGAGCCAGAACTAGGCTGAGAGAAACGCCGAAAAGTTATCAAAGAGAAGATAATTACAATATACAGATTGATGGAATCTGAGGCAGGTTATTGTGGTAATAATTCGGCACTACCAACTGAAAAAGCAGTTGTGCAATGTGCCTCTTGTATTGGTTCCCACTTACCGCAAACGTCAGGATGTCAAAATGAAACACTTGTTTATGTACCACACCATCACGAGTGATTAAATGGCTTCAAGCAGCCATCGAAGTATAAATATTGACGCTTACGGTGATAAAGAAGTTATCTATCAAAGAGATATTGTTCTTCTCTATAACTTTCTTTGCAAAGTTATAAAATTATGCCTATGGACGCAGTGTGGGTGCCATCTGCGCCCATTCTATGGGAAAATAATAGCAATAATATCGACAACAAAAGATTGTTTGATAGAAAAACAGTATCAATTGCATATTTTCTCAAACAGGCTCTCACAATACGAGGTAAAATTTCAAAAGACTTAGAACCTTGCCTTCACTCAAATGCACTGTAGTTTTTCTAAAAGTAAATTAATTTCTGGAACAATACAGTACAATACATATACTACTAATCACTATCGCCGATGAGAAACAGCACTACTCCGTTTTATAATATTAATTATTAATCCCTCAGTTTGGCTACTAACTCATAACACTCATTTACAGCTGTGGCAATATGTCGAGGTCAATTCTCTAATATTGTTTCAAAAAAGGTCATCTACAAGCGCGACAAAGGTACAATACATAAAAATTCTTCTGCTAGTATAATTACGAGTATGTCTATGATTAAAAGTAATTTTGACATTGTAGTCGTATTTTTGGTCGTATGAATTAATGTAAAGTTAAAATGAAATTAGTTGAGTTAGAAGTAGCTGAAATTTACTATAGTACGTTCTATCTAAATCTAAATGATCTTATATCTGTAAAGTTTCTATTGGTTTGGTTTTTCTTCTATATTCAAGGACGATAAAGCGCAGAATCGAAACCAATTCCATAACGCAAGTTTGATAAATTAAAATCTGAAGTCACGATTAAACAAAACGTATTTCACAATAAACAATTAAAATTATTGAGATCTTTGGCTACTACGCTTCTAATACCCTGTTTAAACTACTATTACACTAGTCAGTCGCTAATTGAAATTAGGAACAATATTATGAAACGGGATTGAGACTTTGGCACTTTTAAGTTCGTTGACCCCAATTTTGTGTAATAAAAACAATCAATTACTTGCAATATTGCTTTCGTTATTGTTATCTATGTTAAATCTTTATAGCAATAATGTAAAGGCATTTAAAGGATAATTATTAACTCGCAAGCATCAAACGACAAAGTGTGATTTTGACGTTAGACTTTGACAATAAATCTTTGAGAACGCTTATTTTCTATGGCACACTGGATAAGTATCGATGAGTTGTATGCATTTATCAAAAAATCTAATTATATCCTAAACTATCAACTTTAGGTAGACGACAGGTGGGACATAAAAGATTTGAAATTGGACGCCAAAGACGACTAACTAATAAAACATGGAGGGTGCCATTTGAAAAAATTAAGTTATGGTTCTTCAAAATATCCAAGAGTTAACGTTCCATAGTAAAGTAACCACGCAATGTAGATATCCGTTCTCGGCGCTAAAATATACTTCAACATGTTGTTTAAGTATATTATAAATTCTAAATTTATATCCCAAAAATCGAGTGTTCTCCGATTTTTTAAATAAATGTCCGCTATAGCAAATTTTTTTAGAAAAAATCGAATAACTACAAAACGCCATAATCAAATTGAAAAATCTAAAGCTATTCATAAATCTTAAAAATACGAAAATTCAAATATGTAAAAATATACAGGATGTTCTATTAAAAATAACAAAGTAGATGGCGACTTCCTGTACAACCGGAAGCACTAGAAATCTAATAATATTTTCATTGAAGAGAACATAATCGACTATATACAATTCCGAAGTTTCAAGTTTATATTTTGGCCAGAACCCCATAAACTTCTAATGAACGGTCTCGCTGAGATAGCCTATATAATTATCATTAGTTAATTAATCATGTATGACACTCTGATTTTAAGAGAAATGTAAAACATCAAAGTACACATTTTTATTTCTATGGATGAAAATGTATCAATAGATAGTTTTGTAAACTATAAGCAACTGTTCGAAAACTATATTCTACTAAATCCACGATTCTATATAAGATTTATATAGCTCTCTTGTATCTTGATACTTTGATTTAGTTTAATTTAATTTAGCAATGTTAAATTTTCTCACTAAAATCCTAGAATCCCGTGACTGGCATATAACCACCTTATTTACGAAACAAACATCAACATTTACTCATTTACAATAATTTCAGACCGTCAGAGTAACTCCAGGAGGGATTATCCACGAGGGCGATGACTTCATTCTCTCCTGTTCCGCACAAGGTTCACCGAATATGTCTTTTCGTTGGTACAAGGACGGAATGTTTGTAAATATCACCCAGTTCAAGAAGTAAGTTTGCATATATATTATACAGTTAAGTGCTAAATTATTTCGTTGTGTGCGGTCTCATCGCAGTAACAAATGGGTAACGTTAAGAAAAGGCTCATCGTTAACGAATTATCTCGCTATCCTTAAGGTTGATAAAGCCACCGTTCTAGATGGTGGATTGTTCACTTGCCAGGTGGAAGATTTTAATATACAACAGTGCCTTTCGAAGCGAGTGGAAATTAGATCCAAGCCTACTGTGGTGCTAGACACGATGAGTTTAACAGTATCTAAGGTAAAGTAGAATTTAGTGTTTAATTTAGTTTCGTATCATGTTTTTAAATTCAATTAGTTATAATGAACAACTTATTATAAAGCAACTTAGCTTGCTTTATAATAAATTTGTGCTGACTACAAGTTTTCGTACAACTTCATCTAAGGTAACTATTGTTTACGAAGCGGCTTGGAACAAACCTAATCACGACCTCCATATTGCTTTACACCTCTAATATTACACTACAACAATTGTTCTCCATGCAAGATGTGAACACAATACATTTAATATTAATTTTATTGTATTAAATTAAACGCGGTCGGAACAAAATACTCTCTCACACACACGCTAGAAACAATTAATTAATTTCAAACATTTAAAGATTTAAAATGAAAGTGTCAAAGTTCTGGAACAATTACTGGTTCTATATTAAATGATGAATTGATAAATCAGTCAAGCATTCTTAAAATTTTAATTTAATTTAATCACATCAGATTCCTGTAAATTTCTCAAATGAAGATCGACAAATTACATTATCTCTCTTAGTTATCTTAGATTTAGTGACAGTTACTCAAATAAACTTATTGGGTGTATACTATTCTGAAATATACGAAATTAGATTGCGCTATAAAATCGTATTTCGCCCGCACATTCTCGCACGTTTGAGAATATTTTTCTCTGATATTGATACATTAAATATGAATATGTTAGGTGCGCGGTTATTCTTTAAGCAGGAAAATTTCATCAACGTCTACAATATAATTTTCACATCAACATATAACTGATGGTTAAAGGTTATGCTCTGAACCGCCTGCACCTTATTATCTATTCGCTTTCATATAATCTCCAATTGTCTTCTAATTATCTATTTTTATACTAAACTTTTTGCTGAAAAACGTTTTTGTGTAAACCACAGCACGAATATATCAATACAAGTACCATCTCGAAGAAGCAGTGTTATAATGTATCCTGAGTTTACAAGTATCATTAAAGCAGACCGAACTGCCGGCCATACTATGGAAATCGATAAGATTGATGAGTGAAATCGAAATCGGTTAATTTATTATTTTCAATAAACTTTGAATCTCTTTGTTTCTTCTGTCGGTGGTTGTTGTTCGTTATGTAATCTTGGGCAAGGAGATCTCGTTAGGCCTTGCTATACCCACGCACGCTTTCAGCCCTTTCGACTTAAATTCATCTACTTGACCAGTTTTAAAATGAATTCGCCTTTCCATGGCTGCTCCTGGGCAGCCAGCAAACATATGCGCCGGAGTTTCCTATATTGTGGTAATCTATTAGATTGATGCATGTGATTATCCAGTAGAAAGTGATGAGTTATGCTCATCAGTTATGCAGCTCATAGAACTGCCTTGAGGAGTCTTTTCTCGCTTGGAGGAATCTCGAGAGCTTTGCAGTGTCTCTCGCTCGATGAATCCATTTCAATAGGAGCGGTACCTAACAGCGAAGATAGATGTGATAAAAGGTTTGATGTTGCCACAGGAACTCCCACATATCAGTTCAGGACATATGACTGATGTAGACGTATCTATCTAAATATCCAATTTCTCAACTACCTAGTTAGATGTTAAACTCATGGTTTGTCCTGATTTTGAAAGGTGATACCGAAGTAAGGTTCATATGCCCCAGAAATACTCGAATTTACCATAACATTTAACGTAAAAATTATTTGAATTACAGGCAGGAAAGATGTTTAATTTCATCTATGAAAAATACATTTAAATGTCACCCTTCAATATTTCTGGAACACTTTCTCACGTGTCTATGACATATACATACATATACAACTTATATAATATAAATACAAGACTGAGCTCATTTCTCTTGTTGACTTCTGAAAGCATGTGGATGGAATAGACTCTAGTAAGTGGGAAGGTTGGTTCGTTGACTACCGATCACCAGTTGTTTAGAATGTACAACTACATTTTCTGCATCGTCTCATCAAAATGTAACTGAACTCTTTTAATGCAGATGGTTTTCCAGTAACCCCACAAGTAGATATTCAAAGGTTTTATTGCGAAATGGCATTATAATGTCTGAAAAAAAAGAAATTTTAGTTTTTCGCGGCACAACGGTATTGCTAAAACACATATAATTAATTACGTACTTGTGTAGATTGTTTTAAGAATACGTAACATTAGTATAGACACGCTCTATAAAGTTCTTGCAAATTAGGCGCTAGAGTTCTTAATTTTGCCTTCCCTATTTCCAAGAGCGCTTTAAAACGTATACAATACTCCCTTTCTTCATAAAATTACTGTAGTACAGTATAAATATTCATAAAACAAATCAATTTATTAACTGCATCAAAAAATTAGGTAACAATGCGGATTTCTCCAGCAATAACAAAAACAAAGCGCATATGTATGCACATAGAATCCACTCTGCTGCTCAGCATTGCATTTGCATATTATAACAGTTCGCTGAATATGGGACGTGTTAGCTACCTAGTGTAAAGCAAATTGTGTTTATCGCAAGGAAAATTTTCTATACGAATGCACTCACCATCTCCGGTGGTTGAGGTTTACGAAATTTTGTGATGTCTTCGACGAACTGGAACGAAATTGTGTTAGTTTTACATATAGTCGTGTCAAATTGAGTAAATATATAAGTAAATATATATGCATATATATATGTATACACCATGTTCAATATAATATGACCTACATATGAGTATAATATGAAAAAAAAATAAATAGAAAAGATATGGCATTTTTAGTTAAAAAATAATAAATTTAATGAATTACTTCCACTGTAGACTTCATTGTAAAGCGGTGGTCATTCCTTTTAATACAAACATTTTTCTCCTGAAGATTATGTCTACTTGAAACGTACCGTTGTAATATAAGGAAAAACCAAAATTACTGTGGCTAGAAATGAAGTCATTCCGGTTTCCTAATATAGAAAATTTTCTCCCTTCTTCCTTCATTATGACACTTTGCAATTAACATTAATGTTGATGAAACTGATTACAAGAGCTTGTAGTTGAATGTTGTCCCCGTCTTGCAATTAAATTGTAAGGTATCTGTTATTTTATTATGTACATATACCTTGCACCGATCTGCCTTGTTTTTTCTTTTCCTAACAAAAATAAAATATGTATGTTAAATATCTACCTCAAACTTGATAGAATACAGCTGCTCCGTCATTTATCAAGATGTGTTCACGTAATCGATGTTTAATATTACGCGAAAAATTAGTAGGAAATCCATATGGACGAGAATGGTTTGAATATTCTAAGCCTAATAATAAAATAACAGCAACGTAGTTTTTGAAAACTTCTATTGTTCACCATAACCTTCTTTAATAGTAATATATGTTGTCCAGAAATTTTCTCGGCTCACTTCGCTTCTGAATTGAACGAAAACATTGAGAAGTGAGAGAAATATTTGTGGTTGGTGAGATACAGAACATTGAAATGAAAAGAATTTACCTCAAATAAATTGTAAACGTCAAGAAATACGAAATACGACTAGACCGGTCAATTCTTGTTTGAAGATGGAAATTCTTTCACCAATAAGGCAAACACCATGCCTTTCTCTCCCCTAACCACCCATGGATTGAACAAAGAACAGAAGAAAATACAGAAAATAGCCCTTGAAACTTTAGAAGACATCTTCTAAAGTGTTAAGGATAAGTATAGACTGTCCTACATGAAAATTGTTGCAAATAGTATTTAAAATTGAAAAATGTAATGATATGACGTATGTAATTCCATTTAAACGTATAATGTTCGATGCTAGGTGACCTAGAAGGAGCAAGACATGATTTTGCCTTATTGGTGAGTGAGGTTTCCCCTTCAAACAAAAGTTGACTTGTCTCGGCGTTTAATCGTATTTCTTGATGTTTTAGACTTATTTAAAGTGAATCGTTTTCATGCTCTGTATAGAAGTTCGAAGTTAATACGTTTTTGGCACAAACGTGTATATATTTCGTTACATTTGTTGAATATTTTGATTTAATCGTTGGCTCCATAAGCGGTGTCGAGTTTTTGTACTCTTGTTCTTTTTATTGTAGCTTTTATAGTACTTTTGTTTGTTATATTTTTATATACATAAGTATAAGTTCAGGAATTAATAAAATAATCAACAAATATTATCTTTTTATTGTAACTAATATTCTCTCTCTCTAATTTAATCGCTTATTATAACATTATTTTAAGCCGTATTGATTTAGTTTTTTTATAACTCATACGAGTATAACTGATTTTTTAATTATATTCATTTGATATATAACCCGATATATAATCACCTAGATGTTGTATATTAAGCTGCAACGTAATGTTTGATACATTTCAACTAGAATTATATAAAATATATTTCTACATTTCTGTTTATTTACGGACTTAATATCGCTGAATTCATATCACATTTTACTTAACAATAATTTTGTTACATTATTTTACAATTAATGCTCAGACTTAATTTTGTGTCTTATAATATTTCTAATCTAATCTAATCTTAGATAATATTTTCAGCATACATATTATTTCATTCTTAATTATTCAGTTACTTTGTAAATTAATTTATATAATGTTAATGATATAAATATTTAATATATTTCACTGCATTTGTTTTGAAACGAATATTTACTGTTAGGATGTTTTATTGAACGTATAACTCATTTGTAAAGTCTCACCGCCTCTCCTTAAGATTTTATTTAAGAATAAGGCCAATTTTTCTCATAAATACCTATAGTTATGCATTTCGGGACTACATTACAACATAACATTTTTCTCAAAGAAATAACCTTGTAAACGCGTAGTGGCCGTTAATATTATGACATCTTTTTGTACATCTTGTACAAGAATAATATAAAACATCATAACATGCTGGACACTAACGTCGTAAACAACTGCATGTGAACACACATTTTCACTTAATTACTCAAATCTCAGTCAAATCGCTACAACGTTCACACATTCTATCAAAGTCAAGCACAGCTCGCTTCGTACTCTTATCCAGAATTACCCAATAACATATAGGACGAGCGTAGTTTAACTCTACGGTGACATATCGATCCGATTAATTTTAGGGCGAAAGCTTCTCCATAAAATGTTCAAGTTACAACAGCGCTGGATCAAGTATCTATAGCTGGACGAAGAACGGCAACCTTATACCTACAAAAACGAAAAGGGAACGTTACGACACGCTATATTTAACTGGTAGCCTGCTGCGCGTTTCTGGCCTAAGCGTAAGTATGATTATGTCTTCCCGATGGGACAATCGATGGCTAGCTTCGTTATCTCATTTCGTATCTTATGCATGTCTAGAAATCGGCAAACTATTCCTGCCTCGTCCAAGACCGAACGACAAAAAGTGAAACGAGCGTATCCGTTATAGTGGTGGACAAAAAGCGAATAAAAACATGTCTGAAGCATTCCCAGTCCAATGTTACATGGCCAGAAACAGCTCCTGGATACGATAGCATTCAAAACTGTCCACAGGGCTACATAGGCGTTGCGAAAAGGTTATGTGTTATACTAGATGGTAACACCCCTCAATGGGATAAACCGGATATGTCCGATTGTGTATCTGCGAATATGGGAATTATTATAAGAGACGTAAGTATAGTCTTTATTATATTTATATTCACTACAATTGAGTGGCTGTAATGGTATAAATTTGTCATTGTACTACTTAATAATCTAGGTTTAAGTTCATATTTATTTATATAGATTTTATTTGTTTTTTAGTATACATAAATATTCCAACGTGAAATATAAATATATGTATACAAATAATATCAAGCGAACAAAAATATGTATAGATGTTGATTTATTGTTGAACACGTATATGCGAATTCCTAAAAATTGTAAATTATGCATCAGACTCTACTTTTACAAACTTGTGGCGTGCGGATTTTAAAAAGGAAATCGTTCGAAATTTCATTAAAAAGCATGTAGTTTAATATATTACGAAATATAGAGGGTGTATTAGAACTTCACCGATAAATTGCCAGGGTCGAATCTAGCTTAAACAGTGAGTCTAAGAACCATAATGAACATGTGGTAAAAAAACGCTTTAGTTACAAGGTATTTGTTAATATAGGTTACCAACAACATTATCCAAAAAGAACAATTAACGAAAACTAATATAAATTATTTACGGGATGAATGTACCAAATATGAAACATCTACTAATCAGTCGCTGTTATAAAAAGGGCTTCAAATGTCAATCTCTTTTCTTATTTCGCTAGTTATATCGCCTTAATAACAAATGGTGTTACGTACCGTACGGATATAAATTTATAACAATTTCAAATTTATTAGAATTTCATTCTGTGTAATTTTATTTCATTTCTATTTGAGTAATTTAAAGGTTTCGTGGTTGGATTATATTTTTATTGTTACTTAAATTATTTCAGAGGATTAATTTCTATTTTATTCTATTATATTCAATTAGGTTACCAACATTAGTGAATACCTGTTAATTGTTGTAGATCGAAATTATACATGGTTTTAATTTACGAGTATTTTATGATTCGGTATTTTTGAATATTAAGTGTTGGCAGATTTACCCTTTCCATGTGACATGAAAGTTTACTTGTTACCCACTTTGAATTTAATAAGACAGTTCCATCACAACAATTAACAAGTACGGTTCTCGGGTATGTATCAATCAACATTACTATAGTTTACCGATTCTTTCTCGTACAACCAAAGTATTTAAAAATAGTGTTTCGTTTTTCTTACTACAACGGACTTTGATTTCATCACTCTAAGGTGCATGCGAGCTACCCAACATTTCAACCATATTAACTATCGCCGAACGAATCATCAACTTAAAAACCTATACGGCCTTACAGCCCGTGGGTGGCGCATCACGGCTTAGTGAACGAGTTACGAACAATTGAACAACCACCGACCCGTAGCTAACCTCCCAATAAATTGCATCCCGGTTCGAATAACGTAGACTTACTTCTAACTGTTCCACAAGCATTTATTACACATGGCAGTAAGTCTACATCTGCTTCAATTGGAATTTCATAAACTACTACATTCTTTAGATACCTCCACGAACACATTTGACAATTTGAGACTTGACAAACGATGGCGTGTCGGACTATCTCTTCCTATCCATCGTGGTGTCTAAAACGAACAGGTTCAGCAATGTGCCTAAACCGGATTTCCCGCCTAAGCTACTTGGCTTTATTGGCTGGTTAGCGTTAAATAATTCCCTATTATTTCAGACCATACATTAATAAAAAATCTATATTGATGGCATCTTCAGTGTATTTTATGTAAATTTTGCTTAACCAACGTGTGCATATCACAACTATTAAACATTCCTTCCTTCATAAACGTGTCTTTATCAGTAGAAAAACCATGATTTTAAGAAACACTTTTGAAGCACTTTTCGAATGCGGAGCGGCTGTTAGGGTTGCTCATGTAGTGGCGAAATCTACATGAGCATCGTAGAAGCACTTAGCCCGCTTTGTTGTGTAATAGATCGTCTACTACTTCTGGGATTGTTAGCAAAATTATGTGATAGATTTCGCTCTTGGCTGGCATACAAACCGTTGTACTACTAGTTTGACTAAATCATCGATGTATTTTATATTGATGTTGTTATTCGACCGCACTGAACGAAAAATGTACACAAATATAATTAAAAAGTACATTAATTCAATAATTTTTTATCGAAATTCGTCCAACGAACCCAGTTATCAATACAACGTATATGCGTTTATTGTATTAATAAAGTGAAATGATTGCAAACAATCAATACTTTAATAATTTTAATAAACACATTTATTAAAAGAAGAATGTTATAAGTAACCTGCTGCATTATATTAACCCACTAATTTATAATTTCTTGTTTGAGTAAGTAATAAACGTCATTTTATTAATATGATAAACTGATTTATTAAGCAGTATGACTAATAAATAAGGTTGTTCAATATAATAAATAAATGTATCCACACTATAATTTTTTTTGTTGTATTAATGAACCCAACTCAATAAGTGATGTTTATTAATTTTGTTTTTTCAGTGCGTGTTTTTGTTAATCAATAAATCTCTGCGGGTTATGCGGTCCCTTTAATAATAAAAATATGTGTTCGATGTTTCGTCACACTCTGTATTTTATTTATCTATTTATTTTAGTTTCATATATACAAAACTAAAAACGAGACTAGCTTAATACATTGTTCATCGTATAGATAAGTAAGTAAAAAGGAACTATAAGATGAGCACAACCGCTAAATTAACAAATAAGAAGTAATATAATACTAATTTATAATTAAGAAAAAAAATGATTATCCAAGGAAAGATGGAAAATAGTATGCGGGCAAGCCAGCTATGATACATGTATAGATATCCATACATGCCGAAGAACTTAAACGCAAAACATTAAGCTTCTTTTAAATGACACTTAAATGTAGCAAGGCTATGCTTGAAAATATCGACAGAACACGGGTTATTATGTGCGCGGGAAACTTGCCTCATTTGCAAACACCTTCCATCTAATAAAAATTTACACGAAGGGCCGTGTTTGTGCTACTGGTAAGTACGATTGCTAACCAATGAAATGACATCGGTATTCTTTAAAAGTAAGTAAATTGGTAGAAACATATCACATTGTTATCTGCAATCCTTTAAACTTGCCGAAGAAACATTAAATATACACATGGTAGATCGTGCAGTTCTATATTTCTAACGTAGTACTGGAAGATACTTAAAACTGTTATAAAACATGACGTTTAGGAGTTCTTTAAAATACGGCTCAGGCATCGTTCTGCATATTTTATTCGACTCGTTTGTGAACACATTCCATAAGACGAAAGTTTACTTTTCCAGAGACCTCTTTGTACACAAAGCTGTCACTTATTTCACTTCAGTACTTACCAGCCTTTGAGTTTTGAATTAAAAAAGAATAATATAGAAGTGAACATCTAATGCGGACTGCGGGAAGTATAAAAGCTTGAACGAATGATTACCTAACATTCTTATACAATAAGTTGAATTATTTACACATACTTCTTGCATTAACCGGTAGATTTGATTGCTTTCTAATTTTGTTCTTCTAAAATAAGCATGTGCTTTTCCGTGCTTCTGCCCTTACAAAGAGATTTTGTATCAAGGCAATTGTCTTCGGAGCCCGCTTCTTATTTAATTTATCGGGGTAGACTATTGTAATAAATTTCTACTTTAAATAAAACACCAAGAAAGAACTTTTCCAAGAAATTTAATTTATTAAGTCGTTTAGAAGACAAATTGTATTTATGCAAATTATACACATATATATAGGTCCTACCTAAAGTAGAAAGAATTTTTAATTACTTACAAGCGTTAGTAATAAACAATAACCCTTCGCTTTCTTTTTTACTTCTTTACCGGTTTTAGCTTTGTATTCTCATAATACAATGCCAAGAAACCTCTATCAACTATCTTAGTTATCTAGATTTGAACTATTATTAAAGGATTGCGTTACACTAATATAGACACATCAAAAAAAATCGTAATTAGAGTAGGCTATGTGAATAGATTGTTACTTTAGCCACTTTCACATAATGACATTTATTCCTTGACATTTAATTTGAGGTTATAAATTTGGTTACAATAAAATGTCAAATAATAAATGTCGTTATATGGTAGTGGCTAAAGCAACGATCAAAAGCATTTTCATAGCCTACACCAATTATGTTTTTTTTTTGATGGCACGTTATTATATAACAACCCGAACAACGAAAGCCTATTGATAGGAGAGGGTGGTGGGAGTTAAAATTAAATGTAACCATTTTACTATTGTCAACGTTTTATATGACAGGAATGTCAGTGGTTATATCAAATATTTTACCGAACTATCTAACATTATCCTAATGGAATACACAATTAATGAAGAAGTGCAAATTATAATAGTAGTTTATACAACGAGTCAATAATGACAGTTATTATTCCCGAGAGATAGTTTACGAACCGAGCCGCGTAAGCGGCGGGGAGTAACTCGGCTCGAGGGAATAATAGTCATTATTGCGAGTTAGTATACACTACATTATCTACGACTAACTGAAGATAACTAAAGCAAACAAATAAAATAAACGAAAATATCAATTAATAGATTAAGCCCATAAAATTATCGTAAGCCTTAATATAAAAATGTTTGGATTTTTATAAACCAAGCGTAATTGCATCGGCGTTAAATTTAATTTCTGGGGGTGTAAGTAACTTAGATTCACCGGCGTCACTATCCATGATAAAACTAACACTAACACGCCAAATTTAAAAAACGCCGATACGCGGCTCGGTTCGTAAATTCAGCTCTCGGGAGTAATAACTGTCATTATTGACTCGTTGTATAAATTTAGTTGTGGTATAAACTACTATTTGTAATTTGTCATAGTATTTGACATAACCATTGACATTTCTGTCATACAAACAGTTGACAATACTAAAATGAATACATTTAATTTTACCCCCGACCAGGGGTAGATACTTGACTGTGGGCGCAACCTATAGTTGACGCATACAAATAAGCCGTAAGTTTCAGAGTAGATTTCTACATTTTCAACTGATGTGGAAACATGTCCTTTCTACTTTCTTTTTGTAATTTGATAGATAACCTCAACGATGGACGCCTTTTCTGAATAGTTTTTTTATTTGATCAAATTTCTTTAATATTTCTCTGTTTATTTTGTGTTTTGGTAAGAATTTGTACGATTTAATTTCCGTGTAAATATTTATATATAATTTTGTTTTAGGTGAAATTTCGTGTATGTATATAATTTTGATATTGGACACTTTTGTGCATGACTTATAAGCAGTGATTATACAGTTGTTTTAAGCTTATTTTGTACACTATATTTCATTTTAAAAAATGAGACGTTGTTGTGTTCCAAAATGTGATGATAAATCTTCTCCGAGGTAAATGTTGCCACCAATAATATCTATATATGGTTTAAAAGGTAAAATTTTTAACGTAATGAAAGGAACAGATATGTCTCTTGATATTGTATGTAACGAGTATAGAGAGCACATTCATGTTTTGCTCAGAATTATAATAAATATTGTGGTTTTTAGTTATTTAAAAAAGATTAATAGCACATTGAGAGATCGGGACACAAGAAATATTAATTTCGATTCGATTGTAAAATCCGCGCACGAGTTGCATTTAAAAACACACAAAAGATAATAATAATTTTTGAACATCTGTCTTCTTATATTTCAATGACAATTTGTAGTAAAATGACTTATTTAGTAACATTATCTTTTAGTTTAGTACGTAGGTATATTTTAGAATATGTATAAAGTTTAGTTTGAATTTATAATTAATAAAAGATTTTTTTTAAGATTTTTACTTAAAAAAGTTATTCAAACCTAATTATCCCACACTTGAATTTCCCGCCTTGAGAGAGGATTTAATTCTAGTTTGATGCGGCAAAAGTAGATGATGCTGTTTACGTTATGCCGGCGTTCCAAGTTTCCTATCTTTACTAGGGTTAATCATTGCCCCCGACTACCTTCTCCTGTCAATAGGCTTTTGTAGTTCAAGTTGTTATCCTGTATATGTATGTATATAGATTACATACTAATTTAATTTTTTCCTTGGTATCTGCATCCGCAATTCAGAGCGTCGTCAAATTGTAAGCAGTGTAGTAAAACTATAAAGAAGTAATGAAGTAGGGATAGTAACATTATAATTTAATTCAAATATAATAAATAAATAAAACGACACATATACTTAATACTATTCAAAACCTAAGATATCTATAAATATGATAATACCGACTACATATTCTTAGCACATGATCGAAGATATAGTAGAACAACCAACTAACAGGTGTGCAGAAAGATACTCCAATATTATTTTTTCATATTTCACAATTCAAACTGGAAAACGAAAACCCCAATTATGGAAGTTGTCACGAATATGTTACAAGATGAAGACAACGTTGAGGTATCCGTCCCAATTGCCAAACTTGAATTGAATACAAAGAGTGTGGCCTCAATTTTTGAATACATTGAATACTATACGAACTAACCGAAATAGGTTCAACCATTTTTTTATTAGATATAGCTCAAACTTCTAATATGGCATTTAAGCCTAATGAGCAAACTTAGAAGCATGTTACTAAAATAATCTAGCTGCCACAACACTTGAAGAAATTAACACTGCTTAGAGTAAATTTACAATTGGCGTAAAGAAAATGCAAAACTACGTATAAAACATACGGATCATCTTCTGATGCACTTCGCAACATCGGGACAGCCAAGGGCAAGGCACACTTGGTTACTTTGGCTACTGGTTAATTCTGTTAAACTTTTGAAAGTGAGACCCCAATCTCGATGAGACATTCCAAGCATTCGAACCCGGTCAGTGCCAGTTAATAAACGAATCGATGATTCCCTTTAAGCAGCCTACTAACATATACACCAACACATGCGAAATAAGTCCATAAAACGTAGATACAAAGTATGGGCAAGAATGATTCTAGGATATTTACCTATGTGGGAAGTCCGAATTTATGTAAGAATGATGAAAAACTTTAGTAACCGAGTGGTACAGGATCTCACAAAATCATTAATTAGAGAACACCATCAATTATTTCACTTCTATGGAATTACAAAGATCTTTGTTGTGACAGGGGATGTATTGGAGTGATACAGTGTAGAAAGCCAGAAATACTTTTATTAACTCAAAGGAAGTAAGTCTATAAAACGAGTTGATATAGACTTTCGCATTTCCGTTGATGGGCCACTAAGATGGATGGATCGTCGAAGCGTATTATTTTTAACAAACTGCAACAGAACCCGACTCTAGTTGCGAACACCAATAAAAAGAATAAGAATAGATCCACCGAGCAAGTTATCTGCCTGCATATAATCTAACATTACAAGTTTCACATGGGGAACGTGGATACATTCTATATACTGAAAACTATACATATGTATATCAAGTACACAGAAAATTCCATAAATGTTGGCATAGAATTTCCTTCTATTCCCTCAATGCAAGAGGGATAAACTCATATATTCTGTATCAGATAAGAACCAATGAATAAAGCCTCGCACTAAAGGAACTTTGTGCTAACGTTATAACAGGACTTCTTGGAGTCCTTGAAGCTCGCAAACGAGGCAGACCATTAGCCAAAAATTCAACAAGTAAATTTAAAAAGGTACACCTCTGTGCAAAATAATAGCAGTACAGTATATTATCGCTTGTTTTACAAATAGAAGACGAAAAACGATTTCTTTCGCCACAAATCGATCATAAACGACAAGAATAACTAATTATAAATATACAAAATTCAAATTTATTCGCAAAAAATAATGTGGCTGGACAAAATATACCGCTCCAACACTCTCTGTATATTCAAAATGACATGATTCACACTTTTGAATGAAGTCATTGCGACCATAGCATGTTTAAAATATGTTTCTATTTATAATATTAATTCTTGCTGTCTGGTTCACAGAACTAAGTACTAATACCCACAATTACCTTACAGTTTGAGTATGTGCTATTGGGCTACGTAGCTGCGACTCCATTGCAACTGTTAAACAGAACAGCAAACTATCTCAATGTAGGTGTTAGACTGTTGGAAGGCGAAGGATTCATTGCAACTAGGCTTATTTCTAACATTATATCTTACATCAGTAAGTCTAATTCAAGTACTGATATCAGGAACGTGTGCCGTACAGCTTTCTTGGCTGTAGATAGACTTTTACAACACAACGATTCCGTAGTTAAGAAACAGTAAGTGATTGTACCTGTTAATTTATTTTAGTCATTGTTTAGCAAAAAACTTATTCCAGCATGTCAATGAACTACAACGAACTGTAAAGCAACTTCTTAAAGGCATTTAAAGGATAATTATTAACTCGCAAGCATCAAACGATGAAGTGTGATTTTGACGTTAGACTTTGACAATAAATCTTTGAGAACGCTTATTTTCTATGGCACACTGGATAAGTATCGATGAGTTGTATGCATTTATCAAAAAATCTAATTATATCCTAAACTATCAACTTTAGGTAGACGACAGTTGGGACATAAAAGATTTGAAATTGGACGCCAAAGACGACTAACTAATAAAACATGGAGGGTGCCATTTGAAAAAATTAAGTTATGGTTCTTCAAAATATCCAAGAGTTAACGTTCCATAGTAAAGTAACCACGCAATGTAGATATCCGTTCTCGGCGCTAAAATATACTCCAACATGTTGTTTAAGTATATTATAAATTCTAAATTTATATCCCAAAAATCGAGTGTTCTCTGATTTTTTAAATAAATGTCCGCTATAGCAAATTTTTTAGAAAAATCGAATAACTACAAAACGCCATAATCAAATTGAAAAATCTAAAGCTATTCATAAATCTTAAAAATACGAAAATTCAAATATGTAAAAATATACAGGATGTTCTATTAAAAATAACAAAGTAGATGGCGACTTCCTGTACAACCGGAAGCACTAGAAATCTAATAATATTTTCATTGAAGAGAACATAATCGACTATATACAATTCCGAAGTTTCAAGTTTATATTTTGGCCAGAACCCCATAAACTTCTAATGAACGGTCTCGCTGAGATAGCCTATATAATTATCATTAGTTAATTAATCATGTATGACACTCTGATTTTAAGAGAAATGTAAAACATCAAAGTACACATTTTTATTTCTATGGATGAAAATGTATCAATAGATAGTTTTGTAAACTATAAGCAACTGTTCGAAAACTATATTCTACTAAATCCACGATTCTATATAAGATTTATATAGCTCTCTTGTATCTTGATACTTTGATTTAGTTTAATTTAATTTAGCAATGTTAAATTTTCTCACTAAAATCCTTAGAATCCCGTGACTGGCATATAACCACCTTATTTATGAAACAAACATCAACATTTACTCATTTACAATAATTTCAGACCGTCAGAGTAACTCCAGGGGGATTATCCACGAGGGCGATGACTTCATTCTCTCCTGTTCCGCACAAGGTTCACCGAATATGTCTTTTCGTTGGTACAAGGACGGAATGTTTGTAAATATCACCCAGTTCAAGAAGTAAGTTTGCATATATATTATACAGTTAAGTGCTAAATTATTTCGTTGTGTGCGGTCTCATCGCAGTAACAAATGGGTAACGTTAAGAAAAGGCTCATCGTTAACGAATTATCTCGCTATCCTTAAGGTTGATAAAGCCACCGTTCTAGATGGTGGATTGTTCACTTGCCAGGTGGAAGATTTTAATATACAACAGTGCCTTTCGAAGCGAGTGGAAATTAGATCCAAGCCTACTGTGGTGCTAGACACGATGAGTTTAACAGTATCTAAGGTAAAGTAGAATTTAGTGTTTAATTTAGTTTCGTATCATGTTTTTAAATTCAATTAGTTATAATGAACAACTTATTATAAAGCAACTTAGCTTGCTTTATAATAAATTTGTGCTGACTACAAGTTTTCGTACAACTTCATCTAAGGTAACTATTGTTTACGAAGCCGCTTGGAACAAACCTAATCACGACCTCCATATTGCTTTACACCTCTAATATTACACTACAACAATTGTTCTCCATGCAAGATGTGAACACAATACATTTAATATTAATTTTATTGTATTAAATTAAACGCGGTCGGAACAAAATACTCTCTCACACACACGCTAGAAACAATTAATTAATTTCAACTCAAACATTTAATTCGTTCGGAGATATAAAAATGAAAGTGTCAAAGTATAGCCTGTGAACAATTACTGGTTCTATACCTCGTAACGCTCATGATGAATTGATAAATCAGTCAAGCATTCTTAAAATTTAGTTTAATTTAATCACATCAGATTCCTGTAAATTTCTCAAATGAAGATCGACAAATTACATTGTCTCTCTTAGTTATCTTAGATTTAGTGACAGTTACTCAAATAAACTTATTGGGTGTATATTATTCTGAAATATACGAAATTAGATTGCGCTATAAAATCGTATTTCGCCCGCACATTCTCGCACGTTTGAGAATATTTTTCTCTGATATTGATACATTAAATATGAATATGTTAGGTGCGCGGTTATTCTTTAAGCAGGAAAATTTCATCAACGTCTACAATATAATTTTCACATCAACATATAACCGATGGTTAAAGGTTATGCTCTGAACCGCCTGCACCTTATTATCTATTCGCTTTCATATAATCTCCAATTGTCTTCTAATTATCTATTTTTATACTAAACTTTTTGCTGAAAAACGTTTTTGTGTAAACCACAGCACGAATATATCAATACAAGTACCATCTCGAAGAAGCAGTGTTATAATGTATCCTGAGTTTACAAGTATCATTAAAGCAGACCGAACTGCCGGCCATACTATGGAAATCGATAAGATTGATGAGTGAAATCGAAATCGGTTAATTTATTATTTTCAATAAACTTTGAATCTCTTTGTTTCTTCTGTCGGTGGTTGTTGTTCGTTATGTAATCTTGGGCAAGGAGATCTCGTTAGGCCTTGCTATACCCACGCACGCTTTCAGCCCTTTCGACTTAAATTCATCTACTTGACCAGTTTTAAAATGAATTCGCCTTTCCATGGCTGCTCCTGGGCAGCCAGCAAACATATGCGCCGGAGTTTCCTATATTGTGGTAATCTATTAGATTGATGCATGTGATTATCCAGTAGAAAGTGATGAGTTATGCTCATCAGTTATGCAGCTCATAGAACTGCCTTGAGGAGTCTTTTCTCGCTTGGAGGAATCTCGAAAGCTTTGCAGTGTCTCTCGCTCGATGAATCCATTTCAATAGGAGCGGTACCTAACAGCGAAGATAGATGTGATAAAAGGTTTGATGTTGCCACAGGAACTCCCACATATCAGTTCAGGACATATGACTGATGTAGACGTATCTATCTAAATATCCAATTTCTCAACTACCTAGTTAGATGTTAAACTCATGGTTTGTCCTGATTTTGAAAGGTGATACCGAAGTAAGGTTCATATGCCCCAGAAATACTCGAATTTACCATAACATTTAACGTAAAAATTATTTGAATTACAGGCAGGAAAGATGTTTAATTTCATCTATGAAAAATACATTTAAATGTCACCCTTCAATATTTCTGAACACTTTCTCACGTGTCTATGACATATACATACATATACAACTTATATAATATAAATACAAGACTGAGCTCATTTCTCTTGTTGACTTCTGAAAGCATGTGGATGGAATAGACTCTAGTAAGTGGGAAGGTTGGTTCGTTGACTACCGATCACCAGTTGTTTAGAATGTACAACTACATTTTCTGCATCGTCTCATCAAAATGTAACTGAACTCTTTAATGCAGATGGTTTTCCAGTAACCCCACAAGTAGATATTCAAAGGTTTTATTGCGAAATGGCATTATAAAGTCTGAAAAAAAGAAATTTTAGTTTTTCGCGGCACAACGGTATTGCTAAAACATATAATTAATTACGTACTTGTGTAGATTGTTTTAAGAATACGTAACATTAGTATAGACACGCTCTATAAAGTTCTTGCAAATTAGGCGCTAGAGTTCTTAATTTTGCCTTCCCTATTTCCAAGAGCGCTTTAAAACGTATACAATACTCCCTTTCTTCATAAAATTACTGTAGTACAGTATAAATATTCATAAAACAAATCAATTTATTAACTGCATCAAAAAATTAGGTAACAATGCGGATTTCTCCAGCAATAACAAAAACAAAGCGCATATGTATGCACATAGAATCCACTCTGCTGCTCAGCATTGCATTTGCATATTATAACAGTTCGCTGAATATGGGACGTGTTAGCTACCTAGTGTAAAGCAAATTGTGTTTATCGCAAGGAAAATTTTCTATACGAATGCACTCACCATCTCCGGTGGTTGAGGTTTACGAAATTTTGTGATGTCTTCGACGAACTGGAACGAAATTGTGATAGTTTTACATATAGTCGTGTCAAATTGAGTAAATATATAAGTAAATATATATGCATATATATATGTATACACCATGTTCAATATAATATGACCTACATATGAGTATAATATGAAAAAAAAATAAATAGAAAAGATATGGCATTTTTAGTTAAAAAATAATAAATTTAATGAATTACTTCCACTGTAGACTTCATTGTAAAGCGGTGGTCATTCCTTTTAATACAAACATTTTTCTCCTGAAGATTATGTCTACTTGAAACGTACCGTTGTAATATAAGGAAAAACCAAAATTACTGTGGCTAGAAATGAAGTCATTCCGGTTTCCTAATATAGAAAATTTTCTCCCTTCTTCCTTCATTATGACACTTTGCAATTAACATTAATGTTGATGAAACTGATTACAAGAGCTTGTAGTTGAATGTTGTCCCCGTCTTGCAATTAAATTGTAAGGTATCTGTTATTTTATTATGTACATATACCTTGCACCGATCTGCCTTGTTTTTTTCTTTTCCTAACAAAAATAAAATATGTATGTTAAATATCTACCTCAAACTTGATAGAATACAGCTGCTCCGTCATTTATCAAGATGTGTTCACGTAATCGATGTTTAATATTACGCGAAAAATTAGTAGGAAATCCATATGGACGAGAATGGTTTGAATATTTTAAGCCTAATAATAAAATAACAGCAACGTAGTTTTTGAAAACTTCTATTGTTCACCATAACCTTCTTTAATAGTAATATATGTTGTCCAGAAATTTTCTCGGCTCACTTCGCTTCTGAATTGAACGAAAACATTGAGAAGTGAGAGAAATATTTGTGGTTGGTGAGATACAGAACATTGAAATGAAAAGAATTTACCTCAAATAAATTGTAAACGTCAAGAAATACGAAATACGACTAGACCGGTCAATTCTTGTTTGAAGATGGAAATTCTTTCACCAATAAGGCAAACACCATGCCTTTCTCTCCCCTAACCACCCATGGATTGAACAAAGAACAGAAGAAAATACAGAAAATAGCCCTTGAAACTTTAGAAGACATCTTCTAAAGTGTTAAGGATAAGTATAGACTGTCCTACATGAAAATTGTTGCAAATAGTATTTAAAATTGAAAAATGTAATGATATGACGTATGTAATTCCATTTAAACGTATAATGTTCGATGCTAGGTGACCTAGAAGGAGCAAGACATGATTTTGCCTTATTGGTGAGTGAGGTTTCCCCTTCAAACAAAAGTTGACTTGTCTCGGCGTTTAATCGTATTTCTTGATGTTTTAGACTTATTTAAAGTGAATCGTTTTCATGCTCTGTATAGAAGTTCGAAGTTAATACGTTTTTGGCACAAACGTGTATATATTTCGTTACATTTGTTGAATATTTTGATTTAATCGTTGGCTCCATAAGCGGTGTCGAGTTTTTGTACTCTTGTTCTTTTTATTGTAGCTTTTATAGTACTTTTGTTTGTTATATTTTTATATACATAAGTATAAGTTCAGGAATTAATAAAATAATCAACAAATATTATCTTTTTATTGTAACTAATATTCTCTCTCTCTAATTTAATCGCTTATTATAACATTATTTTAAGCCGTATTGATTTAGTTTTTTTTATAACTCATACGAGTATAACTGATTTTTTAATTATATTCATTTGATATATAACCCGATATATAATCACCTAGATGTTGTATATTAAGCTGCAACGTAATGTTTGATACATTTCAACTAGAATTATATAAAATATATTTCTACATTTCTGTTTATTTACGGACTTAATATCGCTGAATTCATATCACATTTTACTTAACAATAATTTTGTTACATTATTTTACAATTAATGCTCAGACTTAATTTTGTGTCTTATAATATTTCTAATCTAATCTAATCTTAGATAATATTGTCAGCATACATATTATTTCATTCTTAATTATTCAGTTACTTTGTAAATTAATTTATATAATGTTAATGATATAAATATTTAATATATTTCACTGCATTTGTTTTGAAACGAATATTTACTGTTAGGATGTTTTATTGAACGTATAACTCATTTGTAAAGTCTCACCGCCTCTCCTTAAGATTTTATTTAAGAATAAGGCCAATTTTTCTCATAAATACCTATAGTTATGCATTTCGGGACTACATTACAACATAACATTTTTCTCAAAGAAATAACCTTGTAAACGCGTAGTGGCCGTTAATATTATGACATCTTTTTGTACATCTTGTACAAGAATAATATAAAACATCATAACATGCTGGACACTAACGTCGTAAACAACTGCATGTGAACACACATTTTCACTTAATTACTCAAATCTCAGTCAAATCGCTACAACGTTCACACATTCTATCAAAGTCAAGCACAGCTCGCTTCGTACTCTTATCCAGAATTACCCAATAACATATAGGACGAGCGTAGTTTAACTCTACGGTGACATATCGATCCGATTAATTTTAGGGCGAAAGCTTCTCCATAAAATGTTCAAGTTACAACAGCGCTGGATCAAGTATCTATAGCTGGACGAAGAACGGCAACCTTATACCTACAAAAACGAAAAGGGAACGTTACGACACGCTATATTTAACTGGTAGCCTGCTGCGCGTTTCTGGCCTAAGCGTAAGTATGATTATGTCTTCCCGATGGGACAATCGATGGCTAGCTTCGTTATCTCATTTCGTATCTTATGCATGTCTAGAAATCGGCAAACTATTCCTGCCTCGTCCAAGACCGAACGACAAAAAGTGAAACGAGCGTATCCGTTATAGTGGTGGACAAAAAGCGAATAAAAACATGTCTGAAGCATTCCCAGTCCAATGTTACATGGCCAGAAACAGCTCCTGGATACGATAGCATTCAAAACTGTCCACAGGGCTACATAGGCGTTGCGAAAAGGTTATGTGTTATACTAGATGGTAACACCCCTCAATGGGATAAACCGGATATGTCCGATTGTGTATCTGCGAATATGGGAATTATTATAAGAGACGTAAGTATAGTCTTTATTATA
Source organism: Holotrichia oblita (assembly GCA_023690525.1). Lineage (NCBI taxonomy): Eukaryota > Metazoa > Arthropoda > Insecta > Coleoptera > Scarabaeidae > Holotrichia > Holotrichia oblita. The sequence goes on from CM043019.1 coordinate 45,057,777, forward strand.
TTTATATTCACTACAATTGAGTGGCTGTAATGGTATAAATTTGTCATTGTACTACTTAATAATCTAGGTTTAAGTTCATATTTATTTATATAGATTTTATTTGTTTTTTAGTATACATAAATATTCCAACGTGAAATATAAATATATGTATACAAATAATATCAAGCGAACAAAAATATGTATAGATGTTGATTTATTGTTGAACACGTATATGCGAATTCCTAAAAATTGTAAATTATGCATCAGACTCTACTTTTACAAACTTGTGGCGTGCGGATTTTAAAAAGGAAATCGTTCGAAATTTCATTAAAAAGCATGTAGTTTAATATATTACGAAATATAGAGGGTGTATTAGAACTTCACCGATAAATTGCCAGGGTCGAATCTAGCTTAAACAGTGAGTCTAAGAACCATAATGAACATGTGGTAAAAAAACGCTTTAGTTACAAGGTATTTGTTAATATAGGTTACCAACAACATTATCCAAAAAGAACAATTAACGAAAACTAATATAAATTATTTACGGGATGAATGTACCAAATATGAAACATCTACTAATCAGTCGCTGTTATAAAAAGGGCTTCAAATGTCAATCTCTTTTCTTATTTCGCTAGTTATATCGCCTTAATAACAAATGGTGTTACGTACCGTACGGATATAAATTTATAACAATTTCAAATTTATTAGAATTTCATTCTGTGTAATTTTATTTCATTTACAACCCAATTTTATTTCTATTTGAGTAATTTAAAGGTTTCGTGGTTGGATTATATTTTTATTGTTACTTAAATTATTTCAGAGGATTAATTTCTATTTTATTCTATTATATTCAATTAGGTTACCAACATTAGTGAATACCTGTTAATTGTTGTAGATCGAAATTATACATGGTTTTAATTTACGAGTATTTTATGATTCGGTATTTTTGAATATTAAGTGTTGGCAGATTTACCCTTTCCATGTGACATGAAAGTTTACTTGTTACCCACTTTGAATTTAATAAGACAGTTCCATCACAACAATTAACAAGTACGGTTCTCGGGTATGTATCAATCAACATTACTATAGTTTACCGATTCTTTCTCGTACAACCAAAGTATTTAAAAATAGTGTTTCGTTTTTCTTACTACAACGGACTTTGATTTCATCACTCTAAGGTGCATGCGAGCTACCCAACATTTCAACCATATTAACTATCGCCGAACGAATCATCAACTTAAACCTATACGGCCTTACAGCCCGTGGGTGGCGCATCACGGCTTAGTGAACGAGTTACGAACAATTGAACAACCACCGACCCGTAGCTAACCTCCCAATAAATTGCATCCCGGTTCGAATAACGTAGACTTACTTCTAACTGTTCCACAAGCATTTATTACACATGGCAGTAAGTCTACATCTGCTTCAATTGGAATTTCATAAACTACTACACTCTTTAGATACCTCCACGAACACATTTGACAATTTGAGACTTGACAAACGATGGCGTGTCGGACTATCTCTTCCTATCCATCGTGGTGTCTAAAACGAACAGGTTCAGCAATGTGCCTAAACCGGATTTCCCGCCTAAGCTACTTGGCTTTATTGGCTGGTTAGCGTTAAATAATTCCCTATTATTTCAGACCATACATTAATAAAAAATCTATATTGATGGCATCTTCAGTGTATTTTATGTAAATTTTGCTTAACCAACGTGTGCATATCACAACTATTAAACATTCCTTCCTTCATAAACGTGTCTTTATCAGTAGAAAAACCATGATTTTAAGAAACACTTTTGAAGCACTTTTCGAATGCGGAGCGGCTGTTAGGGTTGCTCATGTAGTGGCGAAATCTACATGAGCATCGTAGAAGCACTTAGCCCGCTTTGTTGTGTAATAGATCGTCTACTACTTCTGGGATTGTTAGCAAAATTATGTGATAGATTTCGCTCTTGGCTGGCATACAAACCGTTGTACTACTAGTTTGACTAAATCATCGATGTATTTTATATTGATGTTGTTATTCGACCGCACTGAACGAAAAATGTACACAAATATAATTAAAAAGTACATTAATTCAATAATTTTTTATCGAAATTCGTCCAACGAACCCAGTTATCAATACAACGTATATGCGTTTATTGTATTAATAAAGTGAAATGATTGCAAACAATCAATACTTTAATAATTTTAATAAACACATTTATTAAAAGAAGAATGTTATAAGTAACCTGCTGCATTATATTAACCCACTAATTTATAATTTCTTGTTTGAGTAAGTAATAAACGTCATTTTATTAATATGATAAACTGATTTATTAAGCAGTATGACTAATAAATAAGGTTGTTCAATATAATAAATAAATGTATCCACACTATAATTTTTTTTGTTGTATTAATGAACCCAACTCAATAAGTGATGTTTATTAATTTTGTTTTTTCAGTGCGTGTTTTTGTTAATCAATAAATCTCTGCGGGTTATGCGGTCCCTTTAATAATAAAAATATGTGTTCGATGTTTCGTCACACTCTGTATTTTATTTATCTATTTATTTTAGTTTCATATATACAAAACTAAAAACGAGACTAGCTTAATACATTGTTCATCGTATAGATAAGTAAGTAAAAAGGAACTATAAGATGAGCACAACCGCTAAATTAACAAATAAGAAGTAATATAATACTAATTTATAATTAAGAAAAAAAATGATTATCCAAGGAAAGATGGAAAATAGTATGCGGGCAAGCCAGCTATGATACATGTATAGATATCCATATGCCGAAGAACTTAAACGCAAAACATTAAGCTTCTTTTAAATGACACTTAAATGTAGCAAGGCTATGCTTGAAAATATCGACGAAGAACTTCTGGAAATTTTAAATGACGGGTTATTGAAAATATCGACAGAACACGGGTTATTATGTGCGCTTAAAAGGGAAACTTGCCTCATTTGCAAACACCTTCCATCTAATAAAAATTTACACGAAGGGCCGTGTTTGTGCTACTGGTAAGTACGATTGCTAACCAATGAAATGACATCGGTATTCTTTAAAAGTAAGTAAATTGGTAGAAACATATCACATTGTTATCTGCAATCCTTTAAACTTGCCGAAGAAACATTAAATATACACATGGTAGATCGTGCAGTTCTATATTTCTAACGTAGTACTGGAAGATACTTAAAACTGTTATAAAACATGACGTTTAGGAGTTCTTTAAAATACGGCTCAGGCATCGTTCTGCATATTTTATTCGACTCGTTTGTGAACACATTCCATAAGACGAAAGTTTACTTTTCCAGAGACCTCTTTGTACACAAAGCTGTCACTTATTTCACTTCAGTACTTACCAGCCTTTGAGTTTTGAATTAAAAAAGAATAATATAGAAGTGAACATCTAATGCGGACTGCGGGAAGTATAAAAGCTTGAACGAATGATTACCTAACATTCTTATACAATAAGTTGAATTATTTACACATACTTCTTGCATTAACCGGTAGATTTGATTGCTTTCTAATTTTGTTCTTCTAAAATAAGCATGTGCTTTTCCGTGCTTCTGCCCTTACAAAGAGATTTTGTATCAAGGCAATTGTCTTCGGAGCCCGCTTCTTATTTATTTTATCGGGGTAGACTATTGTAATAAATTTCTACTTTAAATAAAACACCAAGAAAGAACTTTTCCAAGAAATTTAATTTATTAAGTCGTTTAGAAGACAAATTGTATTTATGCAAATTATACACATATATATAGGTCCTACCTAAAGTAGAAAGAATTTTTAATTACTTACAAGCGTTAGTAATAAACAATAACCCTTCGCTTTCTTTTTTACTTCTTTACCGGTTTTAGCTTTGTATTCTCATAATACAATGCCAAGAAACCTCTATCAACTATCTTAGTTATCTAGATTTGAACTATTATTAAAGGATTGCGTTACACTAATATAGACACATCAAAAAAAATCGTAATTAGAGTAGGCTATGTGAATAGATTGTTACTTTAGCCACTTTCACATAATGACATTTATTCCTTGACATTTAATTTGAGGTTATAAATTTGGTTACAATAAAATGTCAAATAATAAATGTCATTATATGGTAGTGGCTAAAGCAACGATCAAAAGCATTTTCATAGCCTACACCAATTATGTTTTTTTTTGATGGCACGTTATTATATAACAACCCGAACAACGAAAGCCTATTGATAGGAGAGGGTGGTGGGAGTTAAAATTAAATGTAACCATTTTACTATTGTCAACGTTTTATATGACAGGAATGTCAGTGGTTATATCAAATATTTTACCGAACTATCTAACATTATCCTAATGGAATACACAATTAATGAAGAAGTGCAAATTATAATAGTAGTTTATACAACGAGTCAATAATGACAGTTATTATTCCCGAGAGATAGTTTACGAACCGAGCCGCGTAAGCGGCGGGGGAGTAACTCGGCTCGAGGGAATAATAGTCATTATTGCGAGTTAGTATACACTACATTATCTACGACTAACTGAAGATAACTAAAGCAAACAAATAAAATAAACGAAAATATCAATTAATAGATTAAGCCCATAAAATTATCGTAAGCCTTAATATAAAAATGTTTGGATTTTTATAAACCAAGCGTAATTGCATCGGCGTTAAATTTAATTTCTGGGGGTGTAAGTAACTTAGATTCACCGGCGTCACTATCCATGATAAAACTAACACTAACACGCCAAATTTAAAAAACGCCGATACGCGGCTCGGTTCGTAAATTCAGCTCTCGGGAGTAATAACTGTCATTATTGACTCGTTGTATAAATTTAGTTGTGGTATAAACTACTATTTGTAATTTGTCATAGTATTTGACATAACCATTGACATTTCTGTCATACAAACAGTTGACAATACTAAAATGAATACATTTAATTTTACCCCCGACCAGGGGGTAGATACTTGACTGTGGGCGCAACCTATAGTTGACGCATACAAATAAGCCGTAAGTTTCAGAGTAGATTTCTACATTTTCAACTGATGTGGAAACATGTCCTTTCTACTTTCTTTTTGTAATTTGATAGATAACCTCAACGATGGACGCCTTTTCTGAATAGTTTTTTTATTTGATCAAATTTCTTTAATATTTCTCTGTTTATTTTGTGTTTTGGTAAGAATTTGTACGATTTAATTTCCGTGTAAATATTTATATATAATTTTGTTTTAGGTGAAATTTCGTGTATGTATATAATTTTGATATTGGACACTTTTGTGCATGACTTATAAGCAGTGATTATACAGTTGTTTTAAGCTTATTTTGTACACTATATTTCATTTTAAAAAATGAGACGTTGTTGTGTTCCAAAATGTGATGATAAATCTTCTCCGAGGTAAATGTTGCCACCAATAATATCTATATATGGTTTAAAAGGTAAAATTTTTAACGTAATGAAAGGAACAGATATGTCTCTTGATATTGTATGTAACGAGTATAGAGAGCACATTCATGTTTTGCTCAGAATTATAATAAATATTGTGGTTTTTAGTTATTTAAAAAAGATTAATAGCACATTGAGAGATCGGGACACAAGAAATATTAATTTCGATTCGATTGTAAAATCCGCGCACGAGTTGCATTTAAAAACACACAAAAGATAATAATAATTTTTGAACATCTGTCTTCTTATATTTCAATGACAATTTGTAGTAAAATGACTTATTTAGTAACATTATCTTTTAGTTTAGTACGTAGGTATATTTTAGAATATGTATAAAGTTTAGTTTGAATTTATAATTAATAAAAGATTTTTTTTTAAGATTTTTACTTAAAAAAGTTATTCAAACCTAATTATCCCACACTTGAATTTCCCGCCTTGAGAGAGGATTTAATTCTAGTTTGATGCGGCAAAAGTAGATGATGCTGTTTACGTTATGCCGGCGTTCCAAGTTTCCTATCTTTACTAGGGTTAATCATTGCCCCCGACTACCTTCTCCTGTCAATAGGCTTTTGTAGTTCAAGTTGTTATCCTGTATATGTATGTATATAGATTACATACTAATTTAATTTTTTTCCTTGGTATCTGCATCCGCAATTCAGAGCGTCGTCAAATTGTAAGCAGTGTAGTAAAACTATAAAGAAGTAATGAAGTAGGGATAGTAACATTATAATTTAATTCAAATATAATAAATAAATAAAACGACACATATACTTAATACTATTCAAAACCTAAGATATCTATAAATATGATAATACCGACTACATATTCTTAGCACATGATCGAAGATATAGTAGAACAACCAACTAACAGGTGTGCAGAAAGATACTCCAATATTATTTTTTCATATTTCACAATTCAAACTGGAAAACGAAAACCCCAATTATGGAAGTTGTCACGAATATGTTACAAGATGAAGACAACGTTGAGGTATCCGTCCCAATTGCCAAACTTGAATTGAATACAAAGAGTGTGGCCTCAATTTTTGAATACATTGAATACTATACGAACTAACCGAAATAGGTTCAACCATTTTTTTATTAGATATAGCTCAAACTTCTAATATGGCATTTAAGCCTAATGAGCAAACTTAGAAGCATGTTACTAAAATAATCTAGCTGCCACAACACTTGAAGAAATTAACACTGCTTAGAGTAAATTTACAATTGGCGTAAAGAAAATGCAAAACTACGTATAAAACATACGGATCATCTTCTGATGCACTTCGCAACATCGGGACAGCCAAGGGCAAGGCACACTTGGTTACTTTGGCTACTGGTTAATTCTGTTAAACTTTTGAAAGTGAGACCCCAATCTCGATGAGACATTCCAAGCATTCGAACCCGGTCAGTGCCAGTTAATAAACGAATCGATGATTCCCTTTAAGCAGCCTACTAACATATACACCAACACATGCGAAATAAGTCCATAAAACGTAGATACAAAGTATGGGCAAGAATGATTCTAGGATATTTACCTATGTGGGAAGTCCGAATTTATGTAAGAATGATGAAAAACTTTAGTAACCGAGTGGTACAGGATCTCACAAAATCATTAATTAGAGAACACCATCAATTATTTCACTTCTATGGAATTACAAAGATCTTTGTTGTGACAGGGGATGTATTGGAGTGATACAGTGTAGAAAGCCAGAAATACTTTTATTAACTCAAAGGAAGTAAGTCTATAAAACGAGTTGATATAGACTTTCGCATTTCCGTTGATGGGCCACTAAGATGGATGGATCGTCGAAGCGTATTATTTTTAACAAACTGCAACAGAACCCGACTCTAGTTGCGAACACCAATAAAAAGAATAAGAATAGATCCACCGAGCAAGTTATCTGCCTGCATATAATCTAACATTACAAGTTTCACATGGGGAACGTGGATACATTCTATATACTGAAAACTATACATATGTATATCAAGTACACAGAAAATTCCATAAATGTTGGCATAGAATTTCCTTCTATTCCCTCAATGCAAGAGGGATAAACTCATATATTCTGTATCAGATAAGAACCAATGAATAAAGCCTCGCACTAAAGGAACTTTGTGCTAACGTTATAACAGGACTTCTTGGAGTCCTTGAAGCTCGCAAACGAGGCAGACCATTAGCCAAAAATTCAACAAGTAAATTTAAAAAGGTACACCTCTGTGCAAAATAATAGCAGTACAGTATATTATCGCTTGTTTTACAAATAGAAGACGAAAAACGATTTCTTTCGCCACAAATCGATCATAAACGACAAGAATAACTAATTATAAATATACAAAATTCAAATTTATTCGCAAAAAATAATGTGGCTGGACAAAATATACCGCTCCAACACTCTCTGTATATTCAAAATGACATGATTCACACTTTTGAATGAAGTCATTGCGACCATAGCATGTTTAAAATATGTTTCTATTTATAATATTAATTCTTGCTGTCTGGTTCACAGAACTAAGTACTAATACCCACAATTACCTTACAGTTTGAGTATGTGCTATTGGGCTACGTAGCTGCGACTCCATTGCAACTGTTAAACAGAACAGCAAACTATCTCAATGTAGGTGTTAGACTGTTGGAAGGCGAAGGATTCATTGCAACTAGGCTTATTTCTAACATTATATCTTACATCAGTAAGTCTAATTCAAGTACTGATATCAGGAACGTGTGCCGTACAGCTTTCTTGGCTGTAGATAGACTTTTACAACACAACGATTCCGTAGTTAAGGAAACAGTAAGTGATTGTACCTGTTAATTTATTTTAGTCATTGTTTAGCAAAAAACTTATTCCAGCATGTCAATGAACTACAACGAACTGTAAAGCAACTTCTTTCCGTATGTAAGAAATTTCTACCTTTAATAGATAGTTTCTTCTGCGACGGGAATTCTGTTGCAGCAAACATTCATCCTATTAATAAATTTACAAATCTTAGAAGGTAAGTATTTAATCATATACTGTTACTGGATTAAATACAATTGAAAGAAACATATTACAGCGATTTTCTTCATAAATATACGAGAATTACATTCGAACTTGGTTTCGTCGAGGAAAATAAACAGTATCTCAATAGTCTTATAAGCATTATATATTTTAATTTGAAAAAGTTCTTACCTTCTAGATCCATCTTAAGAGTAGAGTACGTATAAGTTATAATTTTACTTTTACTTTTAGACTACCAAAAATAAATTTCACTTTTCAGTGATCTAGAGCTGGACTATATTATAGTATCCGATATCATATCTACATGGTATGTAAACCAAGAGGAAGAAATTGCTTTTTCGCGAAATTTCAGCTTTCGCCTGCAGTTCCGTTTAGATAATTCCGTTTCCACTCACGGACGAGATTTTAGTTGCGTGAGATCAGATTTCGCTCCTTTTGGCTACTACTGGAATAAGAGTAGTTGTGATACCAAAGTAATAAATAAAACTACAATTCTATGCAAGTGTTACCAATTTGGAACTTTTACTGTAATTGCAACAAGAGACACGTCCTTGGTAATACTATTTCTCTTATTTTAAACTGAGAGCAATAACAAATATTAATTTTCACAGGAATTCCAAAATTCCATCAAAATTCCGCACAAAGTTATCATATTAATGGGATGTTCAATATGTTTGCTTCTTGCAATTTGTTCAGCACTTTTCTTAGTCTTTCGTTGGATACTTCAACAGAACTGCATAACGTATCTAAAATCACAATGCTGCTGTTCAATTGTTGGCGTCATGTTAGTTTTTATTTTGGTACAAACGAATGATGTTAAAAGTGTAAGTATGTATATCATTAAATTGTGCCATAAATTCTGCACTAAAGACACATAAATACGGATTACTAATTATGACTCCATAAAATCATAGCAACAATATAAAGTAATAAGTGAAAGTTATTAGCCTTATAGCATAAAATTTAATTGTACTTCTCACTATAAATTTAAGGAAAAACATGTCTCTTCTGTACCAACTTTTAAATCATTCAATTTCTTTCAAATATGCGCCTTTCTGCAACAGTATGGTTTTAGAAATACAGACTTTCTAAAAATATTTTAACTGAAAACCTCATATTGTTTGCATGTGTCTAGCTTAAATACCATAAAACACATTAGCGCCTTCAAAATTATGTCCATATATACAACGTCGTGTAACATTAACGTATTTCTCCGATATACATCAGAAAAGCATTTATCATCGTGAACTTAGTTAAAATGAACATTAATTTCGGACGGCCCTGGATACATACACATAATAGTGGAAATGTAGGCTTCGTGTGCTGTATATCAGTTAATGACATGCCAAAATATGAGGGCTCCACGGACAATGCCTTCAGAAATACAGAATTTTTAACAAAATGTTGCAGGTGGCCGCATATTCGAAAAAATCAAATAACGGAAAAGAGGTTGGGTTTTGATGTAAGGTAGCTTAGTAAATTTTGAGCGAGAATTACATGTGCAATTTAACAAACTCATCAAAAATATACAAAGCTACACAAGTTAAGAAAGTTGGTAAACCATAAGTAATAATTTCACTAAAGGGATCATATGAAACTATCTCTAACTACAACTTTGAACAATTGTAAACTTTCCGTAACATCGTAAAGTTCTATTGAACGTGTTCTGTGAATAATTTATTTCACTACAAAGACGCAAAGCCCGGAAACCTCCATAATAGAATGTTTGATATATTATGAAGTGACACAATAGTGAAAAGTAACCAAATTAGGTCATGAACTTTCATAGACATTATTTTATGCCACGCGAAAGTCACCAATCTTATCCAAAAAATCTCTATATTTCTATTTCATGAAAACTAACAAGGAGCAGGCGTATGGTATGTACTGCTAAATCACAAAAATAAATTATTTCGGGCAATGTGAATTTGGCATTTCGAATAATACCTGCTTTCTAGCTTAAGTTTTAATATTTAGATAAGTATGAGTTTTATATGACAAAATTTGTGGCACGAACATTTTAAATCAATTAAACGTAAATACATTTCAGGATTCGTATCTATATATTAACACGCTCCTACAAGTGTTTTTTCTAACAAGCGTCTCAACACAATTGAATATTTTGCTGGTGATTTACTCAGACTTTCTACATTTGAAAACAAATAGGAACGTCAAACCGACTTCTATATGCGTTATAACAGGTAAGTAATATATTAAAAAGACAATTATTGCATACTGTCTGGTAAACGTTAATACTATTTCTGATGCATTAAACCTAACGTTTACGGCTAAATCCGCTAAATATTTAGCTCAACGTTAGTTTCAATGCACCACTCACTGCACCAACCATCTTGTAATAGCAGCGATAAATAGCGGTTATGTTGTAATAAAGTTCGTTAAATGTTTAGCGTAATATTGGTTTCAATGTAGGTACATATGTATTAGCATTAAAGTATAACCAAAAATATCACTTAAGAACGAATGACGTTAATATTATAGACTTTATTATAAAATCAATTAATTATATTATCAAACCAAAATCTATACAATGTTATAGCATTCAATATCAGCTTTAGAGGAGCTTTGGCTACCGTATCCAGTTTTTCAATCTAATAAATCAGTCACTTGTCGATTTTCTTCGCTATAGGCATCCTGGATGGGGTTAGATTTGAAACGAGTCATCAATTTGTAGGATTGAGCAGACGAAAGGTTCCTACAGAATGTATTTTTGATTAGAATTAACGGGATCATGTTGGAAGCCTATCACATCCTGTTTCGACATGTTTGACACTTTCCTCTTTGTGTAATGTGAATGTCGTCAGTTTCATAAATAATTCTAAGTATATGTACAGAGTCTTCCACGCTTTATTGTTGTTAATGAAAAAAGTAATTAATTTACTAGAATTTCACGACGGACAACTATGTCTAAGACTAAGAGGTGTCCCAAACAGTATGGCACAGCAAAGTTATAATGTTTCTTATGGAACACCCTGTATTTTATAGAATTTTTAGGTTGTACTTTTTTATGTGTGGTGGGTGCTTAGTTGCACTGACTCCGTAAGCTATATCGCTTGTCTGGTTATCACTGCAACTCTTGCGGTGTAGTTTTGTGTGTGTAGCTTGTGTTTAAACGGATTTGTGACAGCATCATATCGCCTTTTATGATACCGCGGCGCTGTTAATCACTTTGCTCCCAACAGCGAATGGCAAGTCGATTCGGGATTAAACTCTCTGAAAAATGTCACCGTCCCTCCAGAGAATTGAACCGCGGCACCTATCGTCCTTCCACAACGATAGTCGGCCGCCTAACCACTGCGGCCATCGACCCGTTAAAAAATTAAACATTATAATTCGCCAAATATTTCAATTTTTTCTATATTGGTGAGATATACATTCTGAAATGTGTCTGTAATTCTTTGTTTCATGTTTTCTATGATACTATTGTAGGAAGGGACCACGGAAGTCAGTTCTAGGTGGCAAAGCATTTAGTACCATGAATTGATATTTTTCGCCATCGGTATCAGATTATCAGAATGTTTATGGGAGTAGTTGTACTTTTCCAGTAATAGGCAATCTTGAAAATATTTTCGGGTTAGTAAAGTCCCCAACATGGAATTTTTTTCTCCTTTGAGAAACAACTAAGGCAAAAACTACAGATAGGTTTCAACAATGTTAGTAACTGACTTATCATTATTTGTGAGCAACCTACTTTACAAGTCGCGAGTTTGCGGGAGTATGAAAAATTAAAAATAAAATCGAAATTTGAACATTGAAGTTTATCCAAAACGTCCTACATGACACTGTTTGAAAGATAATTAGACTGATTAGGAAATAAAATAATAAACATTGAGTTTGCAACTAACGCATAATAATAAAAAATAATATTACGAAATTTAAAATAGCCCCAAAACTAATAAGTTTGGACGTGGCAGACCTTTATAATGTTTGAAAGACAATGAATTTTATTATATGATGGAATTATAAAATACAGGGTGTTCCATTTAATACAAGCATAAGTTTAGAATATCCCATTAGAGAAACGCCCCATTTTGAATACTCCACCAGTTTTTTGACAATTGAAAACATGTCAGATATAGTGTATATTACAACAATTAAAATTTTATTTAGCTAAATCTATTAGTTTAGGAATTCGTATTTTTTGTGCACCTTCCAATCCTTCCAGTTCACAAAATATTGAAATATGTCGCCAAATATGCCGGTACAAAGAATGTGAAGGAAGCTTCATTTCATTTTTTTACGTAGAATTTAGAAATTTTATAAAATACAAGACGTGCCATAAGACAAAGTATAATTTTACGCCATACTTTTTATAATACTCTGTATATTTCAAAATAATCTTAAATTGTAATCTCCATTCACTTACATACCTCTTCTTAAAAAAAAAATTATATTTACTAAAACCAGTAAACTAATGATGCATCCGATAATTACATCTGTAGGACCTGCTACATGCTGGTGCCATGTATTAGACAACTACATTCACATATATCTGTCATTTTTAGAGAATAATTGATATTTAACAATAATTACTCAAATTAATTTGATTTCATTTGTTAGAACTGTATTGACATGGCCGTAATACAGATATATGCGACAATTGCACTATGGTACATAAAGATAGATAGTAGAATACGTTACTATACCAATTAAATAACTATAAACTATTAATAAAAAAAATGATAACGTACAGGACATTTGAAATGAAATATGTAAGCCTTGAGGCAGTAAACTCTATGCCTTAAAACTGAAACACTGTGTGTATGTCTGCGTCATATGATGCACCATTTTTCTTCTTGCACACATCGCTGTCCCTATAACTATGTTTGTTCATTTTCTTTCGATAGTTAATCTAAAATTCTGGAATGTGGTTTATCGTGCTGTGCTGTGGATTTGCTGCTTCGCTTACTTCGGCACTGAAGACTAACCCCACGTAAAAGCTAAATCCAAAAAGGTAATTCATTGTCTGCGATGGATAGAAAGGAACAAAGGAAAGTTTAACGGGAATCTCATATTATCGCACGGAATCCATGAGTATTTCCTCCTTGAAAAAATTTCGGAAGATTGCTAATAGGACTTTCCGACTATTCAGCAACAGATGTCCATATGTGGCTCTAGCGATTACTAAAACCTTCTACAAAACTTGATATGTTTCCGTATATGAATAACAGCTATAATACTCTTAAAGTTTACGTTATGAAGTATCAATGATCAACTTTCCAAACAAATTACCCCACAGAGGAACGACCCCCTCTGTATGGAGATTTTGCCAATCTAGTGACGAAATAATAAAACATTGTCTTTCCTAGGCACTGAAGGTTTAGATTTATGGTCAAGGATAAAAGATTCCCACCTTATCAGGAAAATCTCCTAAGCGTCTGACGTTGACCTGAACGACACTTGATTATGTGATATAACTTATCAGGTGCTGTAGAACATTTTTGCAAAAATTGACTTTTATAGGGTAAAAACAACCCTGAAAGAATCGACACTTTTTAACAGTAGAACTTTTAATTGTGCATTACTGAAGTTGCATTTCATAGGTATAGTAGTCTAGTGCAAATTAATTCTTTTTGCACGTCTCTCGAACTACGCAGCCCCTGCCAATGGTCGAATTGGCAATAGACTAATATCTACGGTAACGTACAATCAACTCCAAATTTCTTGTAAAAATAGTTTTCCTAAATCAGTTAGCTTCGTGCTAACTTGTACATGCGCTTTATTAGAAAATTACCATGTATTTCTTATATGATTTTTATAGTAACTGTTTTCTTCTAGCTATTTTATCAAATTATTTTGTACAAATATGCCATTTGCGTTTTAAAAATGATCTTATTTTCAGGTGCACCGATTATTATTGTCTTGGGTAATTATATTAGCCATATCTCTATGAATTTGAAACTATATTCGTGGTGGATAGTAATTGGTAGCGCATCATTCTATATATTTGTGATATGTTGGATAATTTTAACTATTTTATATGTCAGTATGTATTGTATCGTTAGAAAATGTATAAAGTCCAAAAATTCTATCGAGATTTCCAAAGACAGGTCAGTTGGAATAAATTTACCATTTGTTTCGATTTTCCAATAGTGTTGATTTGTTCTTTTTCAGAATAATGTTATTACGAAAGAGCCTTTACATATTTCATGCATTAATATTAGTGATACTAAGTAGCATTTTATACATAAATATAATAGAAAATATTATGTGTCATTTTGTATTCAGCATTACTTCGTCGTGTTTGGTAAGTTTACAAAGGCAATCTTGGCATTAAAAAGTAAGTGGTTGTATTTTTTTTCTGTTGCAGGGAGTTATTCTACTGTTTTGCTACGCACTCAAATTTGATCATATCCTAGAGCAATACTTTCTAAGAAAACTTTCTCTCAAAACGAATGATGATTCCAAAAAGAAATCAATTTGTTGTATGTGTTCTAGATAGTTTGATATCCATATTTTTCATCCTTTTATGTTTGTACCCCATTGGTTTTATTTCATTTTAGACGTAAGTCTTAGAGTAAATAAGAATACTTGCTTACCTCAAAAAACGTGATATCCATCCTAAACTTGATCCTTCCTAAATTTTTTTGTAGGTATGGTTTTAATGCTTTGTCTTTTTTCAGTAAGTCATAACCCCAATACACAAGAACGAATACACCAAAATACGCAAATTCCTAGCATAACTGTATTGCAAACCAAAGATACAGCAAACTCCAAACACACTGCAACAATCAATAGAAAGAAGCAATTGCGGACAGCTATCAAGGCCCCGGATATTCTAAATACAGAGACTTGTGTGAACCTGGATCTAGTATCTATTAACTTACAGAACTGCAGTCGTGAGGAACCAAAATCGTCTAGTGCGTGTAATTCAGACAAAACAGACTCCTGCATAAAAGAAGATACTGAAAAAACATCTCAAACAAATTTGACTCCAAATAACCAAAACATTAAAACAGTGTGTTTTAACGAAGAGAATATTCCACTTGTAAATAGTTCAACGAGCGAGCTTCAAACGTGCTGTGAAACTTCTCAGTGCTCAAAATGCATTCAAATTACTAATAAAACGAATGAAAGAACAGATAACGGTCGGAGCAGTTCTTCGGAAGCAGTGACAGAAGAGGATGTGAATTTACCAAAAGCTAGCAATGGAAATATGGATGCTGTGATGTGTAGTATAAGCAATGATCTCGATTACTTACTAAATAGGTCTAATGAACCCCGTACAAATTAAATAAATGTAATACGTACAAATATTTTTAAATGTTATTTTTATACAATTCTTATATTAGGTCTAAGTGTTTTTTAATATCTTTTTGTCGTTTTTGTACCGAAGAAACCAATGGAAATAAATATTTGAATTTTAATACTATATAAAAATTAAGAATGTAATATCTCCCTCTAATGGCACTAACCCCTATGTGTAAAAGATATAATATACTGTATGTTTGGAATGAATATATTTCCAGTTTTATGTTTGCTCGAATTGTATTAAAAATATCAATATAAGCAACAATTACAATTCACTTGACCTAGATTAGACAGATGACGAAATACAGCATTCTTTGTTTAACCAATCTCTACACAAAAACTATCTTAATCAAAATATATTAATAAATGATTTCAGAATTGTAGGAACAACTATAGTAGATGTATATCAGATGTATCACCAGGCATGAAGTTGGTTAAACTATCAAGCTACTAATGATTTTTTTTCAAATTTTCTGGCAATACCAAAATATTGTTGCTTGCGTTTTCAGCATTTTCATATTTTTTGCGTTATGTATGCAAGAAAAATTAAAAAAGAGAGTCTACGATAGAAAAAACTAATTGTGGGCACTGTTCTAAAACATCATGTTTCTACTTATAGATAAAATTTTATGTACTGCGTTGCAATAAAAGATAAATCGTAGGAAGTCAGTATTTTAGATTGTTTCCAAAAGCACATAATTTTTAAAAAGCTATCACGAATGAAATTGTAGTGTATGCGATCGAAAATTCATTATATTTTAAAGTACATTATAAATTAAAACTGTTTAGGTGCCGACGTGAATCAATAAAATAATAGAAATCGTCATAAAGTGGATAAATGAAAATGTTTTAATTGCCAAAAATATGGCATCATACATTTAGAATATGAACTGATTTGATTTGTCTGCTCCCAACCCATACATTTTGCGTTGATGATTAGACATCTTTCTTTAGACTTTCAAAGCAAAATACCGAAGAACGTATTTTTATACGAGCTTGCTGATTCTTTTAAGTAGGTGCATCAAAATTTATGAATGGGACTAGAGACATAAAAAATTGGATTAATGCTTTAATTGAATATTGTTCATAACTACAAACGCATATAATACAAATACAATAACTATAACAATACAACTAATGTTAAATTCAATACAATCAATTTGCCATTGCCTCCTCTTCCATTACTAAAAGATTCTTGTAAATCTCAAATTTCGAAGCAGGAAAGAATTTTAACAAAACACACCATTCCGAATAAGTTAGGAACAAAATAATTGAAGTAGCATTCGATCTAAATGTATGAGTATGAGGAGTATTTGGAAATAATCCTTGAATCTAAAAAATAACATAAGGAATACACATCCAATATTTATTAAACAGAGTATAGACTATTAAAAAATTATAATGCAGGAAACTTCCTTACTGTTCCGAAGGAATCTAACTCTTGCAGTATATCGACGTGCATCTCTTCTGTTTCTGTAACGGAATATACATCAACAATTCCCTTGTGAATAAAATACATTGTATCGTTAATATCTTCCTGATGACAAATAGTATCTCCTACGAAAAATTTCTGTACCTTCATCTTCCTAATTATGGTTCGCAGAAAATCTTGATGGCAAGACGCAAATATGACATTCTAAAAGATAAATCATTTTAAACATGCGAATTTAATTATTTATATTAGTTTGACCTACATTATGTATATGGTGACCGTAAGCTTGTGTTTTTATTTCTTCCATCAGATAATTAGGACACGACAAAAGTAGTGTTGGAATTTGTCGACCTTTCCCAACTACCCATAAGTTATAACAATACCTTTTCATCTTTTCCAAAAACGGTACTGACACAAAACTATTTTCCAGTAGTGTCTACAAATAGATACAGTAACAATAAAATTGAGAATTACTTCCAGTAGAGAGCAAACATAAATTTTCATTAATATGAAATAGCAGGTTTAGATAATCTAATTAGCTGCATACAGACTGATACGACTTAAATGCGCGTTTCTATCTCTGTTTTTACTGATGTTAGAATAGAGGTTAAACTAGCATCCTAGGAAATGTTACATAATTAACAAAAAAGGATTAAATTATCGAAGTAATTCAAAATTGGGTATTGAACCTTGAAGACTTTTTAATATAAAGGTACAGTTCAGAACAAATAAACGAATGAGTGAGGTAAGTAAATGAAATTAAATTGGATTAATGACTTTTAATCGTTCTAACTAGTTAATGCAGTGGTGTTTTATTTCATGTTGTGTTCTTTCTTGAATATGGTTTGTTTGTTTTTCTATGATATTTTCTCGTTGACACTAGATTTGCAGTGTGCTAAAATTCAAACAGAAATTGTAAAATAACTAGCAAATACTAGAGTTCATAGTTTCTTATAAGCAAGCGAGCAAATCAAGAAAATTGTCGTTTATTTTAAAACACCTAAAACAGAATAATAAAATTTCTGTTGCAAACATATGGATTCGCAAATCAATCTTGTGATATTTTAATGGTTATGATGAGAGATTGCAGATACTGTTTATATGTCTAAGTAATAAGAAAAATAAAAGTAAATCCACTATTGAACGAATGACTATAACGAAACTGAAAAATCAAACTGAAAACCATATATTTTTAGTGTAACTCGATTAGCGTGACACAACTATCGTTATTTATCCATAGTTCCCACTATGGAGTCTCGACCGATTCTCCAGCTTTACTATTGTCACGTTTGGTGATATTATGTGATGTATAAGAAGGTACTTACCAAAAATTCCTTCACTTCAAAATCATATTTGGACAAATTGTACACAGAATTTCTTACTAAAGCTGTTATATCACCAAGTAACACTACCAGAGAAAATACCGCAGTAATGGCTGCACATATAGTAATAGCCATATCACCTAAAGATCTAGGCACCCGTCTCTTTGGAAAACCTGTTGAGCTAACAATAGACATCACTAGGTAAATACTGCATAAATATTCTTGTCCGCACTCAAATGCTGCAAACAACAATTAGTGATTATCATTAATTACAAGTGAAAGGTTATTACTTACGTCGTTTGAGTCCAATCCAATATCCAGTCACGCATTTTCCAGCTGGACATGCGAGCGTATAAAATACACAAGCGCCCAAATGTATGAAAACAAGTGTATAAGTTAGATTTAGTGAAACTCTTGTCCATACAACCGTATTACTCGAAAAATTGTGTCCAGTAAAGTATTGGTAAACGTTGATCTAAATAAAATTATAAAAACGTAAAATTAATGTTAGAAATAAACCTTTTCAACACTAAGCATTTTTATGTTTGTTATTGTAACAAGTGGCCCAAATCCTGCTATCTGCATAATAATCACGACTAGTGATTGAATGCAGTTTAAGATTATCGCGGTCGAGGTATATGAGTCAAGACATATTATAGTGACTCTTATACGTATAACCTCAATGAGCTATTATGATTAAGTCCTACTATTTACATTCATTGTTCGCTAACGTTCAAATTGGCAGGCAATACTCAATGCATGAACAACGTTAAGCCCGATGGACACATACAAGAAAAACTTTAAAAGTTATGTTAAAAGTTTTCTTTACAAGTCCGTATACACAACCAAGTTTTTAATGTAAAGTATTCGGTTTTATTTCTTTTCAGTTTGTATATATGCGTTCTGACGAATTGCGCATGCGCGACTTGTAGCTTTTTCATACTTGTCAAGAAAATACTGCATGCACCAGTTTTACTTGTACAGTTTCGACTTTCAAAGTTGGACTTGTAAATTGCAGCGTGCTTTTTTTAACTCATATGAATCGACGAGAGAGAACTACCTTTTAAAGTTTTTCTTGTATGTGTCCATCGGGCTTTAGTTAGCTCTGAATAGTTGTGTCACATACATCGGTTTGTAGTAGTATCAATTTTATACATAATCGTGCCTTCTCGCTTTACTTTCCAATAATAGTGTGTACCAATGAAATATTTGTGTACATATAATGTCCAGTGGTCGATCATCTGACTTTTAAATGGGTGGATTCACTTGACTTTGGGGTTCTGACTTCACTGGTAAAATCGGTTTTTCTATGTCACATCACAACAGCGGAAGCAAAAACAGTGACGAACATTGACAAAATTAAAATAAACAAGAAGTATGTACATATTCTGAACTTCAGAATTTAATACTATGTTATATACAGTATGTCTGTATTTTGTTTGGATAACCAAACGTATTCTGCTCGCGCAGACTTATTCTATTGGACGTATAATGTCGGGGAGTCACAGCATTGCCCGTCAGCACAGAATAAACAGAAAGGACAAAAGCCTTAAAATTGATGTCATGGTTTTTGTGCGCATGGCTGGTAGACATCATTTCTAAAATATGTCCAAATATTCCTGGAATGTTGTTTACATGTTTATTGTTTGTTTGAAAATGTTTGGAGGTTAGTTCTTAGTAGTGAGTTTAGTGATTTTGTGATGTGTACGTTTTACCGACTTGGATTATGTATGTTGGCAACTATCCTAATTATTAAAACGAAAAATAGATTTGTTCCTCCTTACAAAATTTCTTTTTTATTTTTATCTCTATATGTTTCGGCTGCATGCCATCATCAGGAGACAATGTCGGAATGTGAAAATAGAAAATTTACTAGTTGTTAAAGATTTCATCGAATAAATATAAACTTATATGTATATATCCAGCAAATTTTGGTGTAAATACGGTTGTAACACCGTAATACAACTAAGGTTGTGCAACGAGTTTGGTTACAATTTGGGGTAAAGTCGTTGCGCACACCCCTCACGCACGTGCCAACGTGTATTTGCTACAGGATTTTTTGTAACCGGTCACATTTATCTCTACTTGACACTTCGCAAAGCAGTACAGGGTGGTCAGATACGAATGCAAAGTGTTGTATCTCTGAAACTATTCGTTGTAGAGACTTGCGGCAAAAATTTTATTACTAAAGTGGGCAAAAGAAGACCATGGAAAATGTTTTCAGATTTCCAAGATGGTCGCCAGGGGGCGTAATCGGCATCTTAAACTTTTAAAGTGCCTTTTAAAGCTAAGCTTTACCCGAGTAATTTTTGTTTAACACTTTTTGACGTATCTGTTAAAATAAGGTGGTGGAGGGTAATTCAATGTTTTTTTTAAATAAACAGCTGTAACTCCTAAACGACTTAACTGATTTTAGCAAGCTTGGTCTCATTGGAAAAAGCATTTATTGTTCCATCAAACCTAGCATATCTGCGATATGCCTGTTTCTTAGTGATGCCGCCAGAGCGCGTTTTTTGATATAATAACAGAAAATTGCAAAATTCTCTAAAAAATCAAATACAATATTATTTTTTTCATAAAAATGTCGCGAAGTGATACCTAAATAGGCTAGTGAAAATCGTATTTCTATATCTTATTCATAGCCTGAAGTATCGCAGAAAAAAGATTTACTTATCATATAATTTTAAAAAGACGCTATTACACGGGTATTTATTGTTATTTATTTGTCTTTTTTCAAGAGTCAATGATAAAATTTCATAATTTAATAATTTTTAAGTAATAAAAGTATTCTCAGTTCAAAAAATTAAAAACAGAACGTGTAGGCCCATAATAAGAAGATAAAAGTGGTTTTGAAATAAAACTTAATGCCTCCTTAAATGTTCGAAATGTCTTCCATCACACTCAATGCATTGTTAGAGTCGCTCATGCGTAGACATTACAGCAGTTTCAATTTCTGCTCTTGACAGGCTACGAATGGCCTCTTGTATTCGTATTTTCATGTCGTCTCTCGTTGTTGGTGGAATTTGGTAAACAATATCTTTCAACCGACCCCAGAGATAGAAGTCCAAACAGGTGAGGTCTGTGGATCGGGAATGCCAAGGAAATAGACTTCCTCGTCCAATCCACCTCTGATGATATCTTAGATCTAAATGTTCTCACACATTTCTTGAGAAATGTGCTGGAGAACCATCTAGTTACAAAAATGTATTTTGCCGTAATTGCACGGGCACATCTTCTAATAAAATAGGCAATTGATTTACCAAAAAATCAAGAAATACGGCAAAATAAGTGATAAAATAAATAGGGAAATATAATAGTTGCGTCCAGGATGCCACACCATACATCGAGACTTCAATGGCTTTGATATTGGACCTCGCGCAACCAGTGAGGATTATTGTCAGACCAATAATGCATATTATGCAAATTAACGTTTCCATCACTTCTAAAAAACATTTTAATACTTTTAAATGTTTACTTGTGCGCAAACAACATAAATTAAACTGCCTCTATAAGTATAATTTGTTGACGAATTGATTTTAGACATTTGCTTTTCCTCCATGGCCTACTATTCATATTCTGCGTACCTTGCACTTGCATATTATATGCGTTCATAACTATGCCCCTACACGTTTTTCTTACAATTTTTTGAACTAAGAATACTTTTATTATTTAAAAATTATTAAATTATGAACAATAAATACCGGTGTAATAGCGTCTTTTCTATTTAGATATCACTTCGCTACATTTTTATGAAAAAAAGTTATATTATTGCATTTAATTTTTTAGAGAATTTTGCAATTTTCTGCTATTATATCAAAAAAGTTAAGTCGTTTAGCAGTTACAGCTGTTTATTTTGAAAAACATTGAATTACCCCCACCACTTTATTTTAATAGTTACGTCAAAAAATGTTAAACAAAAATCACTCTAGTAAAGCTTAGCTTTAAAAAGCATAGATTTTTTGGTAACATTTACCGGGTGGATTTCAGTGAAATATCACTTTAAAAATTTAAGATGTCGGTTAGTCCCCCTGGTGACCATCTTGGAGATCTGAAAATATTTTCCACGGTCTTGTTTTGCCCACTTTAATTATAAAAGTTTTTACCGCAAGTCTCTACGACGAATAGTTTCAGAGATACAACACTTTCCATTCTCATCTGACTACCCTGTACACAATACGTTGCAGACACGGTATCTGCCTACGTTATTATAACGTTGCTGACACTTTTCCTAAACGTTGTTAGAATCGGAAATAAAACATCAAAGGTTCCGACAAACTTGTCCTTTCTGTTTATTCTGTGCCGTCAGTTACGGCCTCCTATTCATCTCATCATTCGACATTTCAAGAGCGACAGGTTGAGGTCTAGTTCTAAACTAATTTTAGAAGGCTTTAAACCGTTACATTAAATTAATCGTTTATCATGAATTTACCTTTGGAGGAAAAGAAATCTGTAATACAATGGCATCACCGTGGTAGTACACTGAATGAAATAAATGGCTTATTTATAACAGCATTTGAACGCAAAGTACCATGGAGTTCTATGCATTATTTGATAAACCATTTCGAAAAATATGGATGTTTACACTCGTTGTAACTATAGACACATCGAAAAAAAACATAATTAGAGTAGGCTATTTGAATGGATTGTTACTTTAGCCACTTTCACAAAATGACATTTATTTCTTGACACTTAATTTGAGGTTATAAACTTTGCTTACAATAAGATGTCAAATAATAAATGTCATTATGTGGTAGTGGCTAAAGCAACGATCAAAAACATTTACATAGCCTACACCAATTATGTTTTTTTTTTGATGGCACGTTACTTTTACTTTAATACTTGTAATTAGAATTTTATTTCAGTATACAAGATTTATTTTGTCTTTTGTCCTTAATTCTGCAGATATTTAATCCAAATTGGAATTGCTTATGTTTCTACCTTACATCTTTTTTACATGTGAATCGTTTTATTGATGATATGCCTTCATTGGTGATAGCATGAGATTCAAATGTTTGTCGATCACCGTCGACAATAAGTGACGGAAGGCGTGACTTAATATTAGTAGGCGAGGCTTTGAAATTATTAGATGCGCGATTTTCATTTTTCTCAGACACACTGTATGTATATCGTGTGTATCGACATGATGCCACAAAGATCTAACTTGTTCACAACACATTTTTATTTTTATATTCGTAGGTAATAGAAAAATGTGAAAACGGTGTTCTTTTTTATGCAGTTTCACCATTCTGCCTAACAATTACTTAGCAGTAGTTGCTGATCATTCAAGAATTTCAGTAGTCTTAACAATGGTGTTCCATCGTAAGGTTTCTGCATGTGGAAATTTTTAGCGATGGGAGTAGCTCTTGATCTAATATTGCAGTTTCAGACTCAAAAGTTCAGCTTACTGTTTCAAAAGTGTTTGATTGCGAACCAAATCGTTAAACTCTTTTTGATTAAAGATCTAAAGCGGAGTGTCATAAGGCAAAGGATAGTACCGTTCGTTGGCTGTAATCCCGTAACTTCCAAATCACTTATAGAAACAGGCAACCCTTTGTTATTGGGTACAGGTAAATGTATATAATGTATGTAAAGATATATTTAGATACATTAATTTATACGTACTTTTGCTTGAATGTCCTGTCATACTTGTGAGGCAAAAGTGATAGTTTGAAATGTGATTTTTTGTCTCACATAACACCATAGATGGAGCTAATAGCATGGTTCGGCCTTTTCCGTTCAACCGTACATACATACAGCAGCACTACATCTGATGCAAGCAATATGACATTCAAAATTTTTATATTAATCACCAAGAAGAAAATCAAAATATAATTTATATGTCTTCTTAGCAAAATCAGTGATTGGTTTTCTTTGTGATTTTGGAATGAATTCCCATGCATACAACAAAAACTCTTGGGGGTAGCTGACATAACAGTGATCTCTACCGACTGCCATTTTTTGCAAGTGCAAGTTTGAAACACCAAGACGTCCTAATATCTCTGAAGAATTACTCGCTGAACTATGATGTACACCAAGATAAGCATGACGAGGATTGCACTATACGTTTTTCAAAATGCACTGGGTCACGTAGTCTTTTTCGCACAATTGGATTATCTTGGCATCTACCAAGTAGAGTCTGGAATCTTTACTGCACCTATCATCAAGAGGCAATTGTAAATACCAAACATAACAACAAGAATTAAAAAATCATAGATGTATAGAAAAGAACAGGAAACAGCGAAATACTGAAAATAAAAACGAAAAACTCTTAAAACTCCAAAAATCTTAGGTGCTATCCACTAAAACACATTCTAATTTTATTAATACATTACATTCCAGGTGCAACATAACTGTTGGCTAATGTTATTGTAGTATAAAGACGTGTTCGAACGCATACTGTGTGATGTGCAAACTGCGGAAACGATGTATCCTCTATCAAATGTGATTCACTGGCATCAGTAAAGTGCAGTCGATCAGCCTCACATGTATACAGAGTGGTCCATTTAAAGTGTAACACTGTAATATCTTCGAAACAATTAGTGTTATGAAGGAAAGTGTTAGATAAAAGTTTAACTATATCAAGGAGCTCATTCGATAGCGCTAGTTTTATCATTATAAAAAAAGACACAAAGGTCATAGCGAGGTCAACTCCTTTTTTTCAAATAGCATATGGTATTTTTTTATCAAATTCTAAAAGAGCAATAGGTTCTGAGTAGAAAAATAGTAAACCACACATGATCTCAAATTAATATTAATCGAGATATTTCGAAAAAATTAGGACATAATAAAAGTAAGTGCAGCAATGTTTTTCCTTCGTTTCTTAAATGTAAAAGTTGAAAATAAACGTTAATAGTAGTTACAAATTGTTTACATAAGGTAAATAGTAGAAGAATGCAGACGATTGAAATTAGGTACATTATGTGTATTACAACTTTTACTTAAAATTAAAGAAATAATTGAATTATCTAATAATATACAGGTGGTTCAGTTTAAAAAAATGTAACTTTGACGTGCCACGACTTTACCACTGACACTGTATACTTAAAATTATTATTAGCTAATAAAGATTTAAAAACCCTAAAACTTTTGTATTTAACTTTTTCCGGTATCTCGTATATTTTACCCAATAATCGACCGTTTCCATACATATCAGCGACTCTGTATAATAGTATAGACACATCAAAAAAAAATCATAATTAGAGTAGGCTATGTGAATGGATTGTTACTTTAGCCACTTTCACATAATGACATTTATTCCTTGACACTTAATTTGAGGTTATAAACTTTGGTTACAATTGGTTACAATAAAATGTCAAATAATAAATGTCATTATGTGGTAGTTGCTAAAGCAACGATCAAAAACATTTACATAGCCTACACCAATTATGTTTTTTTTTTCGATGGCACGTTATATAGTATCAATATTGTATTGATTATCAAATTCTAATACATCGTTTATAAGCAGTGTAGCAACAGTTGCATATATTGAAAGTGCTTCTTTATAATAATCTGTATACAAATAAAACGATGGAAATAATCAAGCTTGACTAAACCCTGAGTAATATAGACATGTGCACCAGTAGCTTTTATTGAATAACTTTAGTTGCTATTAAATTATTTTTAATTTAAATAAAATTTTAATCATAAGAAGAGATGGGGAGGAGATACGAAAGTATATTCATTCTGCAGAAGACACGATTATCAAACAGGTATTATTATTATTAAAAACATATTTAAAAAAGTTCTTACACCTCGTAAAACTCTTATCGCTCCTAAGCAAATTCTGCTCCACAGCCTTTTATTTTTGTCCTGAAATGCTAAATAAAATATGTCATATGGGAAAACACTGATAATGTCCAGATAGAATTTCTCCGCTTTCATATATCTATAAATTAAATAAAAGTTAGCGCATCTAGAAAAGTAAAAACTGAAAATAAACAAAGTCACACAAGTAAGTGCAATTTCAAAAATTATTTTAGTCATGAATTTTGCGTACATACCAACATATTACATTCAATATGCAATAAAGGTTGATTCATTTTTAACCTTGATCATGGGAATCGCGCTTTTTATAGGTAAGATATAGAGCAAATTTAAATTTGGGAAAGTTTCTGAAACCTGACTTTCTACTTTTAGCCACATCACCTTTACTTGACCTTAAAGAGAAAAACTAAAAATACCATCTGGAGGCTATCTTTTATCTTCTAGCCATGGGCTACTTGAAATGTTTCTATGACGTCTCGGTTCTTTTTGACCATCAAGATTCTTATTGTTTATAGGAGCCATATTGGGTTTTCACACAATTAGAAAAACTTTTTTTCTGAATTCAATTATGTATATTTACAGAAGTTCTTGATAATATGTTTTAAATGACGTAGACTACATTTTACGAATAAGTAAGGTAGCAATGAAATTTTAAACTGTCAGACATTTCAGCTGTCGTTTATAACGACATAAACACAAAACCAACAAGTTCAAATAACTGACCATTTTCATTAAAGTATAAAAACAATGTGAAAGCCCAATATGGCTCCTCTAAACGATAAGGATCTTGATGATAATCGGGAAGAATCCAAACGTCATAGATATATTTCAAGCTCATCATTAGCTAGAAGATAAAAAGTGATCCCGACAACGTGTTTTCAGTTTTTCTCTTCCAGACCAAGTACAGGTACTAAGGACAATTAGAGAATCCGTTTTTTTCTCATTACTTCTCCAATGTCATTTATCATAGCTGTATAGATTTAATAACAACCACGAAATCTAGAAACTTTGCCAAATTTAAAGCTGCCCTCTATCTCCAATAATAGAGATTCCTACGGTGATCGCCGAAAATGAATCAGCCTCGTGTATAAACTCAAAATCCACTATTACACACGGCAAGTATTCAAGATAAAACCGACGCATTTCAACATTCAATTATCAAAGAGATAATAATCCTAGTTCCAAACTGAACGATAAATTAAAAGCTGATCTTTGTACAGGATCGATCCGTCAAGCCTTACTAATCTTCCGGATAAAATAAACAACGCGTTATGTAGAATGGAGTCATTGTCGAAGTTCATTAATTCCGATTTGTTGTAAATTTCTCAAGATTCACAAACATATACAAATTTATAACGACTAAGAGATCTAATTCATTTTAAATTTGTTTAATTGTGCCTGTGGGTGTTTCCAACGGCCAAATGTTCCTTAAATCTATTTGAAACAGATCTTCCTTTCCCAACATATTTTTAATTACAATTATAACTATTTCCTAAATTCCCGACTTTTCTAAACATGCTGCTTTATCTCTTGAGTTATCGACTAAAATACGCAAACATGTCCCGGAATAGAAACTATTATTAAATCTTGTTCTTCGAAAATTTTTCTCCTGCAATAACCAAGAAAACGTAAGTGGGAGAAATAACCAGTGATACACCAGATTTTTACCGGTTTTTATTTTTTTCGGTTATTTAAGTAAAACAACAAGTTAGTCCTTTGTTTGAAGTATATATAGGCGAAACCGATTGTAGTCTTTTTAGTTGTCTTCAAGTATGTACAATGTACACAGTAATGTATATTTAATTTTGTTATTGCTTCCTCCATCATCTGTTGTCTATTTTGTAATTTTTATAATTTCATTCTTCTTATATTCACCAAAAACACAGACGTAGTTCTCGCTACAGCTATTCAGCTTGTCAAATTGTTGAGTTAGTGTCTTGTTTTCGATTTATGTACCTATGTGGACACAAAAATTCACTGCTGCGATTAAACATCAATACTTCTCATCCTTGTAAAATATGTGTTCTTAATACTCGCTAGTTTAGTATAGTAGTATAGTATAGTAATAGTTTGTTAGTGTATTTTTCTTGCGAAAAATTATTAGAACACATAGACTTGACTATGAAGTTCCAACTACGAATATTAATGACGAATTTGAGGTCAGAAAATGTAGTTCCCAAGATATAATTAATGAACATACTACAGATACGGATCAAGAAAACCCGGATAAATAGGACAACGCTTCAGGTATTACTATTCCTGCTTCATCCAGATCTCAGTGTTGTCATGGAAAATATTAAACTTAGCGGAAAAACGCCGTACCATATTCGTACAAGATAGCAAAATATCACAGCTTAGTTGTCTAAAACTTTTAGAAAAGCAAGGAAGGTGTTCGGCTATTTTTGCAAGATTTGTGGTGTCTATATCAGCTTCGAGCAAGCGAAACCATGCTCAAGAAGCCAATCCCCTAAACTAGATCAAATCAGTTCAATCCCAGATTTAAAACATATAAACTAAAGTCTAAAATCACCTGAAATGAGTTCAGTACTACCACTAACAAGGAAACACAGGCAAGTGATGGTGACCGATTTAAATGAAATTTGGTGGGTTTGTAGTCTGATGCAGTGTACGAACAACGGTAACTTCTATAGATGCTAAATCGCCCGTTTTCGAGGGGTGGGGCGCCCTAAAGCCAACGCTATCCTTCGCTATTTGCTTTAATATCTCCAAAACTATAAAACATATATCAAAAAATAGTTAAGACAAATATATGACTGTTTTATGAGTACTAAAAGATAGCGACCATAGTTCTAAAAAAATATAGGAGGTGGGAGTTGTTTCTGGAAAACAAGAACTATGACAGGCAAACTATTGTCATATATTTGTCTTAATTATTTTTTGATATATGTCTTATAGTTTTGGAGATATTAAAGCAAATTGCGAAGGATAGCGTTGGCTTTAGGGCGCTCCTCCCCTCAAAAACGGGCGATTTAGCATCTATAGAAGTTACTGTTGTTCTTACACTGCATCAGACTACAAACCCACCAAATTTCATTTAAATCGGTCACTACCACTTGCCTGTGTTTCCTTGTAAGTCAAATTTAGGCTCATTTGACCTGCTGTTAAGCGTTGATGTAGCTAATTTAAGGCTAGTATGATAATGATTTGACCTGGTTTAGGAGAAGCTCTACGGGCCGCTTTACAGAGTATTTTTACCATTTCGCCCCATGTTATTCATTATTTTACTTATGTCATACTTACTACTTACATTAATATAAAAATTTGCAACTGGGATTATTTTCAATTTAATGTAGTCACCTGCAATAAATTTTCAATTTACTCATATTTTGTGTTAATACAAAATGAGCAACGTCTAGTCTCCTACAGATTTCAAACTAATTTTAAAAATTCAGAAGCTCAATCTAGTATATTTTACTGTATATGTTTGAGGGAATATTAATGATTTAACCAATATATGCACAAAATAAGTCAGTATTAGTGTTATTTATAACATTACTATAACGTTATTGCAATTCATAGGTACTTAATAGAGAAATTGCATCGACAAGCACACAATTAAATTTATAGTAATCAATTGAATATGTGACAATATACTGTACCTTTCCCTTATCTTGCTTAAATCTGTTATTAGGTCACCTCTTTTGTCTTCGTATGGTGTATAGAAGCTCAATACTATCTTCGCTAAGTGTATAACGTCAAGAACATAGAGAATGTAATGTATAGAATAGTGGGAAGCAAACGACACATTATACGAAGATAATACACATGCACTAACTTCAACGAGGATTATTGCAAATCTATAAAATTGGCTGGATATTATTTGATTTATAATGGACAATCTGAAATAAAAAGAAGCTAATTATGTTAGCAATCGTAATTTTATAGGAACTGTGCCGCATCCTTTAATTCTTGCAAGAGCTTACCTTATCGCAACCTCAGCTATTTCTACAACTTCTTCAGATGATTTTATGTACGACTGAAACAAAATTCGAATTAAAGGTTAAATGCTTGCTCGGAAAACATCTGTCTATGAGGTATTTGTTCAGAAAGTATGTATGTAGGCCACATTTTAATATATTCAGCTCTATAAACAACCGTTGGACATTGTTTGCATTTTGCTTCACAGACCGAAATTAAATTAATGGTGATATTTCAATTTTCGAGGGCAATCATTTTCGAAGCGTTTTAATTGATGCAACTCAAATAAATACATAAATTAACCATATAAAACAGTGTGAATAATTACCTTGTCGTAAAATATAAGTTGCTAATGTTAGTGAAAATCTGAATAAATTATTCTTAAATCCTAAAGGTTGTAAGTTCGATTTAGTATCATATAACTGAATAAACTGTTTTACCAAACCATATTAATGGTATACCCACAATCTGTACCATTTATATCTCTAAATAATTCAGGGCGGATTATTATGGCTCTTGTTTTGTCTAAAGAATTAGAGAATACTGTGTCAAATAACGTAAAAGTTTGGACTGAGCTTCGAGAATAATACAGAACATCTACAGTTTTGGTGTATCAAGTCAGTATTCATAACGGTAATCGCAGATCGACTGTTTACATGGAGAAAAGTAATATAAGCTTTGTTTTGATTCGTAACTCAAGATGTTATAAAATTGCGCCGGACAGAATGCGTAGATGCAAAACGTCTTGAATTGTTGCGGATATTTACGGATTTGCACAAAACCAGAACGAGTATTTGCTCGATTGTAGTGTCATCTGCACATGATAAATATGTGCTAGTTTTAGAATTGACGAGAATATACAATAAAGACACAATATACAGATTATCAATATTTAAAATGAATGTGAATACTTATTTGGAATCAACAGAAGATGACAACTTTTTCACAAGAGATAAAATTTTAACTCTATTACAATTGTATGTTGTATAAACGTAAAGTAAATGCCAATACAAAAGCTAAATTCGTCCATCGCATAAAAATGCCACCTTGATAAATCCAAACCTTTACAAACATACACTACACCTCACCAATCGCCTTCGTATTTTAAATCCGGCATACTCGCTATTATGTGTTCTAGTTTCTTCGAAATACGTCATCTGCGAAACGTACCTAAATGCGACATTTTCTAAGTAAAAGTGCAAATAAGCACTCACAACGACCAGGAGAAAAATATTAAACAAGTATGCTTTGATACGAGAGCCTAAATTTCCATGCTGCTCAGTTCACCCCTCCACGTTGTTCTCCGTACTGCACTGAACCTTCCTCTACTTTGCCGAGTGTTGTTATATATCATGTTTATGCATATGAAGTTTGCAGTTTACATGAGGGTGGAATGAAGCTGTGCAAATAATAAATAAACGTAGGTCAGCTTTGTCAGCTGCTGAAATAAAGACATCAGTCACATCCAATATCACGATTTTATAATGATAACCGGAATGAAATCATAACTTATAAGCGGATTTAACATTGTTAAACATACTTGATCAGTTGTTGATTCATAATTTATCTAACTATTTTAGATGTCACGGGTAATATACTTATAGAACAAAGATCTTTGAAATCACCAGGGAAATTACATTTTGGTATAGACAAGACAAGACCTTTTTTCGATCGAAATATCCAGGGAAAACGATTTCTGAGAAATAGGAACGGTAAAACTGCAAAGCCTCAACATCTCAGCGGTTATCGTATTATGTATTATTTTTATTGTAGACAATACTTCAAGTAATTCTACTTCATCTATAAGATAAAAATGAAATTCACTACAGTTAATATTAGCTTGTTGTTAAAATAAAAATTTTGCAACAATGGTCAGGAACGTTGTTAATGAAGTAGCGATTATGTGTATCAGCGTTACTTACGTCCAAATATACAATTTATTTTCCTTTTTGCCGTATGCAGAGTTTTCCATTCACCTGCGAGAAAATTGTTGTTCAAGGTAAAACTAAAAAGATCATGCTTAATTACCTTATTGGTAAAACTGCACAAGCTTGTATAATAGTTCCGATATCCACAAAGCTTGATTTTTTGTATCCAGATAGTGCATGATTTATAATTTGGATTAGAAACATAATGTTATCAGTGAACCACAATGATACAGTTTTAGTCATTTTGATGCTCTGATATGGAGTATGTTTACTAAATAATTGAATAAATGCCGGTCTGTGCTGTAACTTATAGTACCTCCTTAGCAACTAGTTTGAGTGGTTAGAATAGACGGCCGGCTGGGAAATTTTTTGCAATTCTGTAAAGTTCAATTTGTTAAAATTAAACCATTAGAAATTAGCGAAAAGACTGGTTTAGGAATACTCTCGACGTTGTTGCTTACTTTGCCACTTTGTAGCTAACTCAATTTTCCAACAATGTTTGATTTAATAAGAAAACTAAAAAATAAAATTGAGTTGCTAAAACAGTTTCTGAAGGTGAGACTAGTCATACAATTAGTTCCTGTATTGCAATAACTTAAGCGATTATGTTCGATTGATACATTATGTATTTATTATAATACTTTATACATTTTTAATTTTCAATTACTTAGGGCCTATTATATCGACATTGTAGCTCATTTTTGCTTTACAAAAAAGAGCAATTCGTATAACTAATATAACCTACGATTTACAGATTCGTGATTCACGATTAGTGCATCAGTTCGGAAGTATCAACGGCTTACGATCTATGTATACATATACTCTTTCGCTAGTAAATTTCATGCATTTTCATTTTCATAAATGTCAATTAAACTATCTGGTCATCAGTACCAGCACCAGACAGGCGAACTTTCTGTGGGCTTAGATAACAAAAGCGCTTGCTTTTACAAAGCCTGTATAGGCATTGCTAAATTTACAAACTACCAGATAACCGTAAGGACTTACCGTAACGCTATTTTAAAAATCGAATAAAACAATTCTTTTTTAATAAACGTTACTTACAGCTTACTAAACAAAAAGAAACTAAAATAATTATTAACAACAACCTTTCCGAATAGACCTGGTAATCAGTTAAAATTTTGCATATGTTACTGTAGTAAGTCAAAATGCAGCTTATTTTGACTAAAATCATTTAGCCACGTTTCATTAATTGCAATAATTTCATAATTGATTAGTGTAGTTTGGTTAGCAGAGAGCGTATATTCAAACGTAATTCACGTTTCAAGCTATTCATAACCATTTAAAATTTACTCACTAATTTAGTACGCACGGTAGCTAACTAACTCTCAGTTATTTGTTATCCTATTTTTGACAGAGATCTAGTCTAGCATGTAAGTGTTTTGCAATTATCCAATTATTTCTTAGAACTATGTACCCTAGAATAATAGGATGTTGCATGCTTTTACGGACAATTTTCTGAACAGATGTTTCAAATTAAACAATGTTATATTTAATAACAGCACATTCAGGTACATACCAAATTATTTAGGAGCAGATAGTTTTGAACTTTTCTATAAACGAAATTGTATCCACCTTGCAACAAGTTATAGAATTCCGGTGTTCTAATCGTAAACAAATCAGTTGTCATCGACGTTCGGGCCAGTATCATACTTCTTGTGCATTGTATTTCGTCTATATTTCCGAACATACTGTAAAACAACATAACAATTTATAAATCAGAATATCCTTACATAAATAAGGAAAGTCGATATTTACAAACAAATCAAAAGAGTTCGACACATTTTTGCAATATCATATTGACTTTGATTGATCTAATGGCAAATACTTATAAAGACAACGCTAGGATAATAGAACAGGAATAAAGTCAAACGCACCAGTAATTTGGACGAACATAAAGTAGTCCTACTAGAATATAATAAAAACTGGAGAATATCCAAAAGAAAAACGTGAAGGAGCTTTTGCGAAGGGATTGTAGAAATAATAGCAGTAACATTTCTTAGACATAGTTAGATATAGTGCACACACTTGTATTCCTTTTTTACATTATGGTTTTATTTGACTGCTATTGTAACTTGAAATGGAAAGAAAAACAATTTAATAATAAATGTATTAACGTTTCCTCCTAAATACTTGCACGCGTCTTTCCTGCCACCAAGCCAATTCTCTGACGTAGGATCCCAGAAGTGGTGAATGTTCTACTTTAGAACGTAAGAAATTTTCTTAAAAAACAAAAATTCATAAAATCTTTCAAAAGATAACTGAAATGGCATAGCACAGAAAGAAGATATAAGCCACACCAATATCGCAAAGAAAAGCGTAAGAGCCCTAATTTGCGCTCTTCCTAGCTCTACAAAAGTAGGAGGCATAGGAGGATGTACCTAGATAAATGAAGACACATGTTGATCTTGTATTGGAGGCAATTAGCTCATTAAAAATTCACAAATCTCCAGGAAAGGATTACATATTTCCGACCCTGTTGCAACATAGAACAGATATGCTAGTACCGATAAACTCTTTAAGCCTAGGCGGTGCCCATAGAGCTATCCTACAAGAGTGGAAAGGTGTTAAGGTTGTTAAATACCAAAGTACTTATACTTAACAGTATTTCTTAAAAAAAAAAACTGCCTACCATACTGGCAAATCGATGGAAAGGTAATACAGAACCATGTAAAGAAGGAAGCTTTGCAAACCAGAAAATAGCGCTATGCGCACTTATTGATGTACAAAGTACCTTGAATAACGCCTGCTTTAAATTGATAATTAAAGCTGTAAAGTAAACGCACAGAAAATACACAGAAACGCACAGACAGAAAACTCGTCACAATTCTCTATATTCGCTTCATGTTAGATAGCCGCAGAAGTACGGAGCAGGTGACAGAGAGTTCAATGACTCTCAGGCGAGTAAAAGGATGCTTCAAAAGAGGGATATCATTGCTTGAGCTTTGGTCATTAATGAATTTATCGTTACAGTAAGGGGCAAACATGAGAGGTTTATCATTAACCGGAATCAAAATGCTATACGTCGTCAGCATATGGTGCATTTGAGAAAAAATATGTATCCAAGCAAGACAATAGCTGTTGCGTTTACTAAAAGGAGAACATTCTATGCACTACTCTTAAACGGAAAATAACTAGTATATGCTACCGAAATCAAATATCTAGGAGTAACCTGTGACCAATAGGATAACCTATTTTAACTCAGTAGTTCAGTGTTAAAATTGTTACCTATCCAGGGCCTTAATATCTTGTTCGCATACATTTGTGGAGAAAATTAGATGGAATCGTTGATTGATGGAATCGAATTATGTCGAGTGGCATAAAGTTTCGTGGCTCTTTACGAAACCTTAACTTCAGGGTTCGCATATATTTTTAATAAAAACGTTGCTATACTAATTGGCGGTGGCAAATACATTATATATGTATGTATGTACATATAAAGGCTAAACTGACTCAGTCACGTAGGCAGAGTTCTTAAAAAACCGGAAAGGGTTTCTGTACATGACAAAAGCTTTTTGGAAAAATCTGGAGAGTCAAATCAAAATGACATATTGGTTATATCAAATAATATTACGTCCAATAATCACCCACGCTACTCTAGAATGGTTGGCAAAAACCAACGAAACGACGAAGCAAATCAAGTTGCAGATGTTGCAATGACTTGTCTATTTAGCAGCTTCAAGAATGATGCGCACCTG
The DNA here is from genome assembly GCA_023690525.1 of Holotrichia oblita. Classification (NCBI taxonomy): domain Eukaryota; kingdom Metazoa; phylum Arthropoda; class Insecta; order Coleoptera; family Scarabaeidae; genus Holotrichia; species Holotrichia oblita. Next base: position 45,093,537 of record CM043019.1, read on the forward strand.
TCCACCCTGAACAAACACCAACACGAGCACATCTCATTTTTAACGCTAATTGATTAAGACTAATAAAATCTTTAAAGGATGGCGATTTACCAGGACACCCAAAGATTCTAGGGGACCTTGAGAAAGAGGTAGAATCATTAAACATACCAACATACACGAAAGTGGTTGCTGGACTCCAAAGGAGCACCAGCTGCCGACCGACCGTTAGGTATGCGGCAATAACAGGGAAAGTGCACACACTCCTCAGGACAAAGAGGCACGAAACCAGTTGCCCGCACGAGACCGACACCTCTCAGAGAGGCCCGGCGAACCGGTGGGCTCCTCTCTCCCGTGCTACCTATGTTAGACAAGTTTTCTTGTCAACGTTGGACGGGTCACCGTTGGAGACGCTTTAGCGAACTCCTACCTCACATCTAACCCCACGGGGCCTAGGCCTCCTTGCGGATGGCTACTATCGGCCAAGCGTGGGAAACGGAATCTGGCCGTGAGGTACAACCAGCCCGCCCGTGAATTAAGCCTGAACTACGGGGACGGCCGGGCAAAAGCCCTACCCCAAAATGCCAACCGCGCCAACCCTTTCGCCCCTCCGGCGATCAAGTATCCGCGGCAGCTACAGTGAAACCGTAGGGTCCCAGAGTCACCGAGTTGTTTTAGGATGAAACCAAAGGTTTCCCCAACCAGACAACCAGCGGTCGGACTACTCCTCGGCGAACCGACTTTTATCCTCCCCTACTATCTTCGCCAAATTCTCTCGCCACGCCCGTTTCCCTGAGTGTGGCCACCAAGGATGGGGTAGTGCAGCTGCAGAGTTCTCTAGGTAAGCGCCGTAGGGTGCCTCACTTACCCACCGTATATTCCGACGGTTAGCGGCCGGACTGCCGGAGCGTATGCCCATGCTTACGCCCAAGAATCCTCCCCTATATACGAAGTCTATTCCCGCCACGCCCGTTACCCTGGAACTATGAAACCAGGGATGGGGTAGTGCAGCCGCAGAGTTTTAAGGGTCGACGCTATAGGGTGAACGCCGACCCGGACTAATAAAATCTTTAAAGGATGGCGATTTACCAGGACACCCAAAGATTCTAGGGGACCTTGAGAAAGAGGTAGAATCATTAAACATACCAACATACAGTACGTCTGAACTGAATTATGGGCGGCCATTTAGGAAAGTACAGCCAATCCATGAAGAATGGAGTGCTACTGGATTAAAATTTGAAAATGGATCACTTCTTTGATACACAAACGAATCCGAGGCGGATAAAACGGTAGGAGTTGGAGTTTCGAACACCAAAGTCTGAATTGGTTTAAGGTTAGTCCCAGCGATCTTCTAACGTCATTACGCGCCATAGACCTCCTCCTCCGATAATGCCTCAACCAAGGGATAAAAAAAGCATATCTGCATCGACAGCCAAACCACTTTAGAAACGTTGATCCCATACAGCAATGAATCTAAACTCATCTGGAAATATTGAGGTAATATTACGCAGTTGTCTACCAATACCAAAGTATTCCTAATATGGTTTTTATGACACTTAAATGCTAAAGTTAATGCTAAGCAAGACAAACTTGCAAAACAGGAAACCAACATACATTTTCTTCGGACCGGAATCTTTTTTAAGTTTCCGAACGCTAACTTAGATAAGAAGTTCAACAATAGGAGGCAAAGGAAATGACACGAATACGAACAAGAAGTTACTTGATCTTAGAAAGTTAGGACATTTAAGGGCTTTTTAAATGATCACTCTCCACTGATTGTAAGATCCAAAGTAGAACAAAAAATATCAATTTTTTGAAATTAATACCAAAACGGAAAGTATACTTTGCGAAGCACTAATCCAGCTAAGATTTCACTATTTAGAGAAGGCAACTCTAACACCAGAGAAAACCAAAGCAACGGCACCTAAACCAAACCTAGAATTCGTTATCTCACAAACCACCAGTAAAGTGCCGCTATTTCCTACACGGGGAGAAACAGTGAGTTGATTGCGCAAAATGTTTTCTAGCAAATCAGAAGTTAAGTCAACAATCGTTGAGTTATAGACAAAATGATCGAGAATATATGTAAGAAAGTAATAGAAACTGTTGCAAAAACTATTACGATATGCACAAACAGCTGAGATAGACTTTCACATAAGTTGTATTGACATTAATGGATTCACAAGTTCGCTTAATTAATTTTTTTTAATATTTCCTAAGTTTATGCTGGGACATCTCTTATGTATGTGTAGAACATAATATTACGGCATACCAGCTATTTACCTTCCTTGTCTTAGATGGGCAAATACTTCACCAGTAGGACCATGAATTGTAACTTCGCCTTTGTGTACAATATATATAACTTTTACTATATCATTTACTTTTATTACATCTTGGTCCTTTTTTAAATATACCTCATTAATCTGACGTCCCAGATGTCTGAAGAAACTTGTACTAGCCTCTTCGAAAACAACAACTTTTTGTAATGTATCCAAATAAGTGTGAAGGCAAAAATCCGTCTGAAGAGGGAGATGAAAAACTGATAACATTGCTTTAGTTTGGAATCCATATGTTATTCTCCATGTATGAATAAAATGGTCTATTACTTTTCTGCAAACAATTAAAAGTGAGTTAGAGCTGAAGACGGAAGGATGCTAGTTCACGCACGTCTGAAGTTCTTTCGTTAAACGTTCTTCTTTCAGATATTCTAGTAACTGTACCATATTATTTCTATGCACAACAAGTTTTTGATTGCCAACATAACGACTATGGACTACTCCTACCATAATATACATTTTAAAAACATATCCTTTGGAAAAATTATTATTTATTAAGTTAAATGTATGCTTGTTAACTTACCTAGGACGATACAACAAATAGAGAATATTGCTTCTGCCCTAGTCCAACTTAGAAACTGGCTAAAATTAGTTCCAATAAACAAGCAGGTTGTGTAATAAAAACTTGTTAACAGAAAAATATACGGTTCGCTAGTATTTAAATGAGCTGAAACAAAAAACACGACATTTTAAAAATGAAAATCATAATATCTACAAGAAAATGAACTTACGTACACCACCGTGAATATTGTCCCGACATTCTATCCACGAAAATCCAGATCGCTCCATTATTAAGTGGTTATTGAAAATGCGAACTCTGCTGGATACATACATTAACACAGAAGAGAGCATCGAAATTATGACTAACATAAACGGCACAGTTTTTAGAGCTTGGCTGTAAACAAATTTTATAAATTCCTACCGTAGATGTGATATAACTCGTGAATCTGTTGAATGTTAACATACTATGATAATATTTTACTGAAGTGTACTTAGAAATCACGATGCTTATGACAAAGATTATATAAGATATTCGTCTACAGAATGTCGTAACTACCAATTTACCACTTTTTACGTTTAAATGTAGTACATATTGTATGTGGTTTTTCTATTGTTGTTCGACTGTTATTCGAATATAATAGTCAACGACAGTGGTGTAGAGGAGTATACATAACCCACTTAAATAAACCAAAATTTTTATTACGGTTGAAAGCAAAACTGAAAACATTTCGTGTTTCCTAAATATGGCTTTATTAATTTAGAAATATGATTCCATATTCTAGAACCCGTTGGTCAAATTAAGTTGTCTGTGGTTTTCTAACCATCTCGACAGATGCCGAAAAGCATCTAGTTTTTTTTAATGTTTGGTGGGTGCTTAGTTGCAGTGACTCCATAAGCTGTATTACTTGTCTGGCTATCACTGCAACTCTTGCGGTGCAGTTTAGTGTGTGTAAGTTGTGTTTAAATGGCTTTGTGACAGTATCATATCGCCTTTTATGATGCCGCGCTGTTAATCACTTTGCTCCCAACAGCGAATGGCAAGTCAAGTTGCTAGTGCTATTTCAAGAAAATATCTCCTCACGTTCTTATCATCTCTAGTCATTCTTTATTAATGAAAATGGTTACATACTATCAGTTTATATACTAGAAGCTCTAAAAAGAAGGAAGAAAAAATTACGTGAACACGTGCTTAAATTTATCCATATGGAGCAAATTACACGATATAACCCAGATTGTATTCAAATATTTAAATCGGCTACCACAAAATTAACGATTCGATATTCGGATCTCAAATACGCATTTTTCTCATGGAAAATATATTCACTATATTAGTGAAAGTCGTCACAAGAACAAAACGATGTTCCACATGTGACAACCAACAATAAAGTTAATGAAATCCCACGCAGAAAATTATTAATTTCGGGGTTTGCCTAGTATGCAACTAGGCAGACCTAGATGTGCCAAATGAAGCTCAGGCAGAGTACGAAAAGTGTAAATTAACTTCGGACTTTGCCTAAGTGGGTCAGGCAAACTTGGGTTTCACATGCTTTACTTGTCAGTTATGCGCATGACGCACTCTGCAAGTTTCAACTTGTCGACGATCAGTCTTTCCGTTACTGCGGTTGAATGTACTTCTAGCTGAAAGGTTTTCGAATTATTTCAAAATGAAAAGTGCAATAAATGCAACTGATAGTGTACCTCTTAAAAACCAAGACGCTGAAACAGAACTGAGATCTAAATTTATAAAAAAATTGATGAAAATCAATAAGTCATCAAATTCATTTCTAATTGAAAGCAAGCAACGCTACCACGAAATTATTAAAGAAGTAGAAGCTGCAAAGAAAGCAAGTAAGAAATCTACGTTACAATATCGTCGCCTCAAACGTTACGATGTGCTAGGTCAGGTCGACCTCATAGATATGCAGACTTGTCGTGATGGTGATTTCCGATATATTTTTAACTACCAGAGTCATCTAAGTTTATAATTTTACGTCATTTGAAAACGAAGACAGCAGAGGAAGTGGCTCACACATTATTGGATGTTTTTTGTATTTTGGGAACTCCTAGCGTGTTGCAGTCGGACAACGGACGAGAGTTTGCTAATCGGCTAGTTGAAGAGTTAAGGCCGAGCTAGCAATAGTCTATGGCAAGTCCAGACACTTGCAAAGTCAAGGGAGTGTGAAGAGATCTAACCGAGACGTAGAAGATATGTTATTTGCGTGGATGGAAGATAATAACACTAAGCATTGGAGCGAAGGTCGTCGTTTTTGTCAGCTTCAGAAAAACAATGCATACCATAGCGGAATACAACAAACACCTTTTGAAGCAATGTTCGGTAAGCAATAATTTCAGTTCAGTACAAAAAATAACAGTTTCTATTTCATTAAAGGAAGAACCGCTTATATTGGAATACAGTCATTGCCTGATTCTATCAAAAAAGTTCTTAGAACTGAAGAAGATCTTGAAAAGGCACTTGCAACTACTGTGGAGGACAAGAATTGCACTCGTGGTCCTAATGCAGAAAGTGTTGGAGTATCAACTCCGTCTCCTGAAGTAGAAAATAATGAAGCAACACCTCCTGCCCTTAATATTGATATGGCAAAATTGGGACCTGTCTGTTGCATCTGCGAAAAAGAAACTTCAGAAGTCCACAAGTGTTATAGCTGTGCGCAGAATGTTCATGTCATCTGTGCCCAACGTACAAGTAATACCAACGAGGGTTACGGAGTATCAGTTTTATGTTTTCGGTATGCAAAAAGAAACACGATAACTTCAAATCAACAGAAAGCTGTCCAAGGATTTAAAGAGCAGGCAGAGAATCTACTGAAAATGAAGTTCACATCTAATAAAAAATTTCTCCCTCAGTTACTGTGCCTGTTCCAAGCCTTGACAGGAGTAAAGGAAATGCGCGAAACTTAATTGTCTCTCTCTGTCTTCGGGGGCCAAAGGTTTTTGAAGTGTAACTGCAGTAAGAAATGCCAAACAAATGTATGCAAATGTAAGAGAGCTAAAGTGCTTTGCAACTCGAAATGTCACCAATCAGATTCGTGTTCAAACAAGTAATGCTTTACTCAGTTTTTCATATAATCTGATGTATTGTTATTTTTTGCACGTTTCTTTTTTCATTTACCAAAATAGAGTTGTATTGGGAAAATTCCAATTCCGATATTTTTATTGTTAGTTAAGAAACTAAAGGCTACGCACACGTAGACATCTTGTTGATAACGCTGATAACAGTAAACAGTGTTTCGAATGTGCGCACCCTAAAGTTTCTGCGCACCTTTAATTTGCCTAGCCCACTTAGGCAAAATCCGAAGTTAATTTACACTTTCAGCACTTTGCCTAAGCCTCATTTGGCACATCTGAGTTTGTATAGTTGCATACTAGGCAAACCAGAAATTAAAAATGATTTCGGACTTGGTCAAAAATGCTCGAGCAATGTGCGAATTGCCTAATCAATCTTAGGTGTGCCGGCATAACAGAGATTGCCGGTAACATTTATGTTAGTCAAAAGTGAGATACACTGTTAAAAGTTAGTCAATGTACTCATAATATTAACATTTCTTTTTGGTTTTGGTTAGTATACAATTTCTGTATATGACAATAATTGGTCGGTCAATCCGATGATTTCTTTACTACATGCGTCTTACTCTTCACTTAAAATAGAGGCTAATATTTATAATGTGTGTGGCTTTTTTATGATTTATATCAGTATATCATCCTTTATATCGTCTATAACTTACAATAATAGTAATAACGTAATTACTATTAGTGCAAATTAATGATGATATTTAGCGGTTTTGATTATGGCTTCGGTTATTGGAAATTTCTTATGGTAGTTGGTTAGAATTGTATGTATGTGTACATAAGTACGAAATAATTTAACAAAATACAGATGAAAATGTACTTACTGAAGGCAGTCACTAGTTTTATAAATTAAATCATGAGTGTAAGAAAATGCATCAGGAAATCTATACATTTGCAACAACACATTGCAATTCAACAAAATCACTGCTTTTGCTGTTTCTATATTCCCCAATTTGGTTAGGACAGACGCAAATGGAAAACAGGCAAAAAATCAATCAGAAAGGCATGTGTCAAATAATATTTAGCTGTATACTTCGGATGTGTCACCAAAATTCCGTAGTTATTATAATAACAGACATGCATGCGAATATACCTGAAACATTGGACAAAATTAAGTTATGACAGCTGTTGAAAGTATCTCCATACTTACATATCCGCAGCTCCAATTATATAAACAATGTAGTACACATACACAATATGGGGTATATAATACAGATAAACCCACTGTGAAGGAGTGAGGAAAGATATAATAAATGCTGATATTGCTTTGAATATTTCCCAATGCCTAAGAAACTTTCCGTATGGTAGTATAGTTCTTCGTAACAATACATATCTACAAAGAAGTTTGAGAAAAAATGTTATAGTTAAGATAGCAAAAACTCAAGCACTCTGTGCTATAATCCTTGTCTGTGTTTCATTCTAATTATCTTACTTCTAGTACACGAATATACTTAACCATGAACGAAACCAGATATTTAAAAAAGTATGTGTTATTGCAATAAACTCACACATATGTATGTTAATCAGTAAAAAACTGCTATCATTTCCTTCTCAAAATGCATATTAAGACTTTTGCTGCTGAAGAGTTTTTCTAGAAACGTGCAGAGAAAGAAATTTACAGTAACAGCAATCAGAAATATATTAAAAGTTAAATATATTTCGTAACTGTACATAGGCGTATCAATAAGAACTGGCAGATGTTAACTACAAGAAATTACTATTTCTGTATTCAAATACAACAAATAACAAAATATATCCAATATTTTTTCCATGATAAGGCAACATATTGAGCTAACAATAAACATCGGTATCATGTGTTTCGAAAACGCATGGGTTTTCGAAACACGTGTCCCGAATAATTAATCAAAGTTGTGGTGTGAGGTGATACCGATGTTTATTGTTATTACGAGCCCACAGTCCTTGAAATCACACACTAACATATTGAGCTGCTTAAAATCCACAATGCATTGATTGATTTGTTTATTTAATTTATTATTCATAATTTAAAACTTATTGGATTTTTCATTTTTATTTTGTACATAAGCTGTAGCACTACATTGTTTATGACATTTTCAACTATAAACATCGGCTATAAGAAGTTTGATACTACTTACATTTCTGTACAAGAAAATGTTATCATATAGAAAGTGTTCTGTTTAAAAAATAAAGATATTAGTCATTACTCGAAAATGAACCCTCCTATGTAACTATCTGATCAAGATCAAATGCAATGACATAACATTAAAATATTACTAATAAAAAATCCTTTTTACGAAATTGCTGGCATTTTTTAACAAACTAAAGATACCGAGACACGTTTGAATAATATTTTCCAAAAAATCTAAATATATCTAAAACTATCGATTCTGTATTACCGATTGCTCACACCTTTTTTGGAATAAAAAACGAAAGCAACCAAATAATCAACAATATGCAGGGCGCTTGATTATATTAAAAAAACAATGAGGCATTACTTGATGCTTGATGCTCCAAAATATATAAATTATATAAATCTATATAATTTAATTTTGCTTTTGCTTGAACAAGTCCTACAGTTCTAGAAGCATTTATCACAAACATAACTTTATTATGTCCTCTTAAATATAGCTTGGAACTCAGCTTTTCAATATGCACTTAGAAAGAATGCTAAATAGTTGTACCACTAATGACATTGCGGACAAGGAGTTTCTGAGACATGTCATCATCCGATACTAATTATTGTCATTAAGAAAACTCTGTGTTATGGGCTTTGCAAGATCAACCAGTTTTAGGAAAGAAAATATCTTCAAAAATACATTTCACTATAATACCTCTCTTGCAAATATTTTTAACTTTGATAAAACAGACTCATATACTTCTCAAAAAACCAGAGCCCTTTGATAGAAGTAGTTGGCACTATACAAAATATATTAGAATGCCATATTTAATGAGTGGATACCCATCCAAAACGTAGTACAAGTTTGTATAACATTGCTGTACTAAGAGACAAAGCATTTATTGAAGCTTAACATAGTCCAAAGTTTGGAAAAACTGAGCAAACAGTCTGTTAATACAAATATATAGATTACAAATATCTGTTACACGTGCAGTTTTCCTGCAGTCATCCGAAAACGAGAAATAACACATTATAAAGCTAGTTTCTCGTAGATCCATTCCCTAACACCGAAGAGAAGTCAGTAGAAGAAGACTAATTCTCTTATTTTCCGGATATTGAACATTGAAACTGAAAATATATTTACTTGTGTCACTTTATACCTTACAATTTTCCAGCCGCTAGCGTTGTAAACGTTCTTGTAATCTATATTCAGTGGATCTCTTCTGCACGTAGGAAAAACGAAAAACGATGTGTCAACCTCATCAGCTACACTAGCTTTATAGAAATCAGCGTAATCGCCAACTCTGTAGTATACTCGATTTATCGCCTGGAAAGTATGTTATCATTAAATAAGCGACAGCTTCTAATGGGATTATTACCTACCTCTTGGTCAATTGAACTACGAATGATCTCCTCAAATTCGGGATATTTTGCAGTTAGATAATGGAAATCAGTAGTACTAAATTTTAAAATACTAACGTAAGTACTAGTGCAAACTGTAATAGTACTTGGTAAGTCTGGGGACAGAATACAATAATATTAAATTATAATAATAATGCACTAACAGAATTAATGTGAGAAAGATATGTAGAGGTCGTCAGCAAACAATTTCTAGAAATTAAGCCTAGAATCCCTAACATCAAACTACATGACTGATAGAGACTCTTCATAAAATTCATTCAGAATTGATAACTTTCATAGTTACCGAAACAAGCTTCTAATCCATTTATAAGTGATTTTGGTCCTAATACTCTCTTTTCAGCAACACCTTCTAGGATCTTTATGAAAAAAGATTGAAGCCAGATTAGTTAAGTATCTTGTGCTCAATAATGGAACTTACTGAACAAAAGCCCTCTAAAATGACATACATGTTTCTCGCTTGCTCTCCTGAGTAAACAAGATACTCTTTTGGAGGTAAATTTAACTCACCACACTTTGTTGCAATGAAATTTAAAATTTCTGGATCAATGTCCTGTAAAGAATAAATTTGTCAATTTTCCAAAATAATCGACGTTGACTATTGAGATGTCATAGTTAATTGTAATCTGTGTTCCATGCATTTTGGAACATTGCTTTACTATTCTACTGTTTTGTAATTTCTGCTCTAATTATTAATTTTGTGGTAGAAAGTTATGCAATGGAAGCGTTTTAATGCATAGACTCAGTAACCGAAATGTACTAACCAAGGTGCGTACACAACACACTAGTAGACATAATTCACGAGCACACCCTATATATCCTGAACGTGTAGCCCATAGCCCAATGACGTATGGCATAGAAGTAATACTAAGTCAGTGTAGCTTAGTACCAAACGCTGTATGATATATGGCAATAAACAGTTCTGACCAGTTTCGCAGTATCAGTATGCATTACTCAGAGTCTTAATATACCATGCCATTATATCCTGCTGCCGGTGCACATGCTAAGATCTGCGCATTCCCCACATCGAGTATGAATCGTCATTAATTAGAAAGCAAGTCTATTCGACACACCATCGTTGCCCGTTCATAATAGCGGCAAATCCAGTGATCGCGCAAACCATTCTGTCGCTTCTCGTCTACCAATCCACCTATCTCGAAAAGTCTGATCTAATAACTCCTTAACTGGCTTGCTAAAATGTGGAGGTACGCCATCTTGTTGAAAGTAAACGTTCAGATTTGGAAAAAGGATTCTAATTTCTGTATATTGTTTTCAAGGAGTTCTAAATATTTTGCACCGGCTAATGTTTCCTCGGTAGAAATGGTCTAATTAAGTTATGGCCGACGAATCCAGGCCAAACATTTAATTTTGTTCTTTTACTAAACTGATTTACTTGTTGGGAGATCAGAACACATATCATTGAAACAATTACAACCTTCTTTATATGATCGTTGTAAATCTCCAGATCCAGCTATTATCAAAATGATGATTTGTCCTTTCTAGGTCAACTATAACATAATTGCAAATAAGAATTATAGCGACTATCACCTCTCAAACCTCTCAAACCCGTCTCCCCTCTCCCTCCCCAAAAAACGTAGACATTGTAGATTATTCGGGAATAAGTGGATTGATTTTTTTTACATAACTGAATAGAACAAACTTATTAATGATGTATGACACGACCACCATTACCATTTTAAAATTTTCAACACGGCTGCGGCTCATAAATAAGTGAACATCGGAAAGAATTTTAGAATACACCACAACGTGTGGCAAAATTAGATTCGTAAGATCCCTCGTTTCCAAGTTTATATTTGCAGCGATTTAGCTGTAACAAGACCAGTTCCACATTTTATAGCGAAATTATGCTTTTTGAGTGTAAAACAGTCAAAAAATATGCTTAAAAAATAATATGGAGAAGATTTCTGATTATTCTGAGAATTAGTTATTGAGTAAAAAGCGAGCACTGAATAATAAAAAAATAAATTTAGTTACACCAGTTTAACATTATTGACGTTTTTGAATAGTTTTACTTACGTACATAATTTATTTTTAGAAAATACCTGGAAGAGTGGTAGATCAGCCAAAGATTGCGCATAAATCTCAACCTGTAGCGAATTAAACAGCCTTACAGGGCAATCAGTATACAATTGCACCCGATCTACGCTTTCATTAACTCGCCAATTCGTTTTGAGTTGATTGAAGACTCTGATTTGTAAATATTTCGGTGTTTCTATATACATCATGAAGCGCCTGATAGCTTCATAAAATTCCACATACTCCATACTAAAAATAAAAAAAGTATGTTTATATACAGGGTTAAGGTCAAAACTCAATATATCCATCAATATTCAACATATCAACAAACGTTATCTGCGAAAATGATAGTGTCTTTTTTTTTTTTGAACAGCCGTTTGACTAATACCTTGTTGACGCGAGACTTCATGAGTAAGTAGTATGTGGATTGTTCATAACTAAAAGAGTGTATGTCAAGAAATGTAAATCGATCATTCGAAGAACGGCTACAATGTTGTATTGATGTTTTTGTTGAACATTTTGAACATTCATAATGAAATCCGTTATATTGCAACATTAGGCTTAAATGATATTAATTATCCGTATAAGTTTAATATTTTGCAATTATGTTAAATTTAACAAGATTATCTCAATTTATGATTTAATCGTTTTTTTACTGTAATTTTTCCATGGCTAATTTGGCATAATGCAAGTATTTCGAAAAAGCTCATCTTTTATTAAAAAATATTTGTAGTAGAAACAAGATGGATCGATCGAATCAGAGAAGAAACCAAGACGAAAGGAATGACCAGCCTTACACTCAAAGGTAGAAAGAGTTTACAACTAGGTCAGTAATCAAAATAGAGATAATAATGATGTGAAAGTAGTTATGAATTTAAACCACTAGCATTTACATGCAATACTTGAATGATGCACGCTTGTTTGCAACCAGTTCCAACTTAATTCAATAATACTTAATTCATAATTAGATAAATAAAATAAATAAATCATCTGTCAACCTTAGAAATTTATATGAACGTGCCCTAAACTCTAGAGATAAATCGGACTGGCAGTACTACAAAAACTATAAAAGAATATATCAAACAGTTTTATATGCTGCTAAGCAACTTCATAATTATCATACTTTTATAGTAATAAATTTAAAAGTGTTAATGTTCGAAAAAATAATGGCAAAAGATTATTGATTTTTGTTCAAGGAATGAGATTAAAAATTCAGCACAACATGGATTTCAAGAAACCAACTACAACTGCTAGTTTAGAGTTCATAAACGAATTACACTGGCATAATTAGATAAACACAATAGATGTGTAGGTGTATTTATGGATTTAAGGAAAGCCTTTGACCTAGTAGATCATACGCTTTTACAAAAAAAAAAATAGAATATTATGGCATGCGTGGTAATATACAGAAATGAATAAACTCTTATCTCTCGGGAAGGCAACTTGTTGGGAAAGTAAACGGTGTAAAATCAAGAAAATAGCGTCAACTGCGGCGTGGCTCAGGGCTTTGTGCTTGGTCCGCCTATGTTTCTACAGTTTGCAATTGATCTTCCCACTATGGAACAATTGCGATGTATGCGGATGATCATACTTACCTTTGCGAAGACCAAGACATTTTAAAAGTAGAAATAGTTGCCCAAGACATGCTGGATAAGTTTTCAAATTCGTTCCACCAAAATGAATTGATTTTAAATAAAGACAAGACAGTTTTTGTTAATTTCTGTGCTAAACCTTGGACAGTAGATACGTCTTTATTACTTAAAGTGGAGAACAAGTCAATACAGCAAGTAACGACTACCAAATTCTTAGGACTCTACGTTGACTGTGGTTTGACGTGGTACATCCATATTGATAATTTATGTCAAAGACTTGCAAGTGCTTGTTATGCCCTGTTTGGACTCCGATATTTGATACAAAAAGAAGTCCTGTTGTGTTACTATTTTTCATCTTTTGAATCAAGAATTAGATACGGTCTAATTTTTTGGGGCAGTTCGCCAAATATGCAGTGGGCATTTAAAATGCAAAAACTAGCAGTATGAAACATATTAGATTTAAGAACACCGAAATCCTGTCGAACTTGGCTCACAGCTTTAAGTAGGTATACTACCATTACTGCTGAGACATTATCTACAATTTTTCAGAATATGCATATGCTGCCCAGAAACAATGCCTTTCATTCATTCTTCATAGTACTAACGGAATTGTAGTAACGGAATAATTAGTAATTGGTATAAAATTATTTAATAAATTGCCTCAGTATATTAAGGGTATAAAAAGTCAAAAACTTTTTAAAAAATATATAGAAAATATGCTTATAACGCATTGTTTCTATAGTGTACAGGGATACTTAGATTGTAATGTACTTTAGAATTTATAACGTACCTTAGTCATAGTTTCTTTAATAGTATGCATATACACGCTAACAACTTGAACTGCGAAAGCATTTGATAGGAGAGGGTGGTGGGAGTTAAAATTAAATGTATTCATTTTTAGTATTGTCAACTTTTTATACGACAGGACAGTGAAACAGTGGTTATGTCAATTACCTTACGGAACCATCAAACTTTCTCCTAAGTGTTATTAAAACGTTGCCGGTTGCTTAGAATGTGTTAAACAAACCACTTTATAATTTGCACTTTTTCATTAATAGACAACCTAGATTTCTCAAAAGTTAACAGGAATTAAACATTTTATAAAGGATTGAGATCGCCGGTAAATGAAACAGAAATCTTTTTTTTTCAAAGACTTGTGGTTTTCGAGATTTTTTGAGTTGAAAATGCCCGAGGAAGTCACGTGACCAAAACGCAAGGTGACGTAGAAAACAGTATAAAACTTGTAAGTCAGATTATAAAGTTATGACATCACTAATATGATAAGACAAATGTAAGATCCTTTTTTAACCATTAATACATAGAATTAGTACTTTGTGTACATGCATGATAATACATATTATTGTAACGTATATACTTGTAGAATATCACTAATTTTAATACCATACTACTCGTATAGGTTAGGTACTTGTACTTACATCAAAATGATCAGAACAACAATATCCTGTAGTGTTCTCTGCCAAAGGTACATCTCTCCTCATGGCAGTGAACCAGTTTTTTTAAAGTAAAAAGAAATCGTCCAAATACAAGGCACAAGTAGTCAATCCATTGATTTCGATAACATAAACCAGACATAAATACTGTATCATACGTCACACGTTGTAGTTCACGTAAACGCCGCGTTTTGGGAGAGCGCTGTAATCATGCCTTCTTTCTTCCCGGATTTCTAGGTTAAAAAATATATTTTTTTTGTCTGGGAATAAAAGAAATGCTTTTTCTGATGATTATCTTTAAATTTAAAGAATAATTACAAAGTACATAGGTTCTCTATTGTATATTCCATTAGGATAAAGTTTGATGGTTGGGTAACGTATTTGACATAACCACTGACATTCCTGTCGTATAAACAGTTGACAATACTAAAATTGATACATTTAATACCTCCCACTACTACTAAGTTGCATTATAACTTATCCTATTCCTTTTTCTACTTTTTTGTGGATCATTGGACTAAATATATTATTATTATTATCATTAGGTATTATTATTATTAAAGAAAATCCAACAAAATCATGGGATATAGTTTTATACTTACGTTGCATTATATTTTATTGTGTGTCTTGCTGTGTAATCAGCAAATAGGAAATTCGTTACAAATATGCCACCAATAGATAGCACACATTGAATGACGTGTTCAAACACTGATACTGTAGTACACGGATGATTATTGGTTACCACCGCCAGAAGATCATTAAATCCCAAAAGCCATATGTATCCTAATGGATCGTGCAGTTCCTTCTTGTAAACAAGTTGCTTTTCAAAAATGGGTATTAAATGTTTTACCCATGATTTATTATAACAATCCGCTCTATAACAAACAGACATTATGAGGCTTTTATAAAATAACGTTAACCAACATAATTAACGACTTAACTTTGCTTAAAACTGCATACTGGAACGTGAAAATATACTACTAACAATAGCCTAGTAATCAAATATCAAGTTACAATAATGCATTTCTGAATTTCACTTAACTTAACTTGCATGAACGTGTTGTGTTTACCTATTAGAGCGATAGGTAAAATACCATGCTCGCCTAAAATGTTCCGCTTGAAAGAATAGTTACGATATTTGGAAAATCCAACACATATTTTACGATGTAAATACAGACTAAATGTAAAGGCAACAAATTAAACAAAATAATGAATTAATATCGTATTTTCATCCACTCGTTTTAAGTAGTCCGCCCCAGAGAACCACACACCACATTGCCTAAGAGATGTATGACTACATTGAGGATGTTATAAAACCTACCACTTTCTTATAACAGAATCAACGACATAGATATTTATGTGGCTGCCGTGCTTATCAACTAGCAGTTACACGGGTGTTTCTCTATAGCTCAAAATTATCAATTTGAATCCAACCGCTTATCATACGTAAACCAAAACGTAGAGAGCGCCTTCTGTATGTATGAAATAATATTTGGCTGCCAAAATTTGACTATGCCATAGTGTTGGTTACGTCTTGCGCTGAATTGTTTGCTGTTGCGTTTTGTGTCGTTTCAGTTTCCTAAATATTGATCTTGAAATTGAACTGCCAAATCTACGTTAGCCGCCACATTTTTTTTTGTGCAGCTGAGAGCGCATTTTGTGCAGTTTATGTTTTCGATATTTTCAATTTCGGAATTTGGCAGCCATGTTTGCGATATAAACAACAACACCTTCAAAATAAACTCTATAGCAATATTTTTTAACATTAGGAGCGTATTGATATACAGGTAAAAATACTTACTTAGCTGTCGTCCGAAGAGAGTATAAACCACCATTTTGATATTGGCCATTTTCCTCACATCAACTGTACATTGCAATAGCAGATACAGACTAATTGTTATAGTGTGGTAGCAGTAAAATATTGAACTTGAAAACGGAGCCTCTCCTAGCTGAGGATGGCCAGGAAACTCGATATTTTTACCTATATAGCGCCTAAATGAAGCCTGCTGCACAGAGTGATACACATGGAATTTACTTCTAGCATACTGTGACTGACCTAGTTGTATCTGTAGTGCATGGTGCCAAATGTAGTATTGCAGTGCTGTTGTGTTGGCTTATAAGTGCTGCAAGACTTGATGTTGGAGTAGCAATTCCCTTTCCCAAGATGTCTTTGCATCGGATGTTATCTCATAATAAACACGTGCATAGTACATTCTCCTTTAGTCAACAAGCAAGAGCTAAAGAGTGGTTACACACTACAAAAGTCTGTTGACCAAATAACGTGGTGTACCTCCGTGTGCAAATTAAAATAAGCAACGACAAATGTGCGAATTCAATTAGAGATCTGAATCTAGACCTATAAATATACTAATGCATGATGTGTATCTCTCCTGGAATCCACTAATTAAGTATCTATATGTAACAATAAACCAACATCTTAACTGCGCAGTAGCATGACCAGAAAGACTGAACAATTACAAGCAACTTATTACTCACATTCAAAATATATCCCATTCTCTCCATCCTACGTGCATAAGTAAAATAACTGATGTGAAACCCATCGGGAAGTGTCTGCAAAAGTAAAAACTTACAACAAAATTCACAGGCGCGATCTCAAATGCTAAGAGATCAAGAGCGTTCAAAGATCAAGATCTGGGATTGATAATAGAAGTCACTGTACATCAGCAGGTGAAACATTAATGGAAAATTGACGCAAAAGAACGTGACATAATCCGCAAACAGCCCTTATCCTAATTCGTTTTTTTAAACGGTGTATCTCAATTCAATAATTTATTGAATCCATCACTTTTACTGTATTATTTCATATACCAACAATTCTAATAAATCATGTTAATCCTAACACTAAACTCAATCATTTATTGGTTGGTGTGATTTTATTAGATATACATGAATAAATTGCAAAATCATCAATATCCAGAATTAAAATACTTACGAATCAAAGCAACTTGTGGTATAATAGAAAGCACCACATATATATCCTAAATATGTTATGTAAAGGGCAGATTTCACAGCTTTTACAAGTTGGATAGGGATATTTGTCGTTTTCTCATAATCTCTTATCATAACGTCTACCTGTAAGCCAAAGCATTCATGATAAATACCAGGAAAGAAACTTTAGAATAAATTTATTGAAATAAATATAAATAAATAACAATAAGGAAACTTTAGTAAATAGAACGCGTTTAAATATTAAATATTATTTTACATTCCTGCCCTCATTAAAACAACGCGATTTACGAATTGAATTAATATCAGGATGGCACTGCTCGTCCTTGTGTTATGAGAATTCTTTTCAAACCTACTAATTACGTATATATCCTCTTCAAAGTCCGAAAACTAACTTTTCAGCAATTTAAAGATTGGTTTACAGATGTTAACTAACCAAATGGTGGGACTGAAAACGATTTATTATTGGATCTGGCGTAAGTATTATCCGAGTGATCCGCATAATTTAGTACAATCAAAAAGAAAACTGTCCATTTTCACAATTCAAAATAAAACAACTTTTCCGTTACATTTACAGCTTTCAAACATTTTGTAAAAACATTTTCAGATGAAATACTGAGTCTAGAGATTTGATGGGCAAAAATTTTAAAACGAATCACTCAACTGATACACTGGCAGAATAAAGGTGGAGAAATGGATAAAAGCTGAATTTTATGGTTCAAACTGCAAACACTTAAACGCCGTAGGGCCAGCAATACGTCTTAAGCAGCCTTAAGACAAGCAGAAGCAAGAGGATTATCTACATATTATATTTAAAGTAGGGTTTGGATTCCATTTAAAGTTTCGAATTATACGTAAATTAAATATAAGAAATATATACAGTTCAGCATCTCATAAATGTTCAATTTTCTGCGAAAAATCCAACATGATTTTAGAAAGTACAAATGGTTTACTGCAGGTAGCTAGTGAGATGAGGCTACATGTTTGTATTACTGAAATGTACGACATGTACAGGTTGTCCCATTTTGGGCACTTTTCCAGGATATCTCAGTTATTAATAACTGAGAGAGAGTTGCGCTTTTCGTGATAGTTTCCTACTTTTTTGTGAAACGAAAGATGCCGCAAACAGAATTTTGCTATTCCCCTTAGTTTTTAAGATATAGGGTGAAATTGAAAATTTTCAATTCACAAACATCTCTCGTATCTCAGTTGCTATGGAGGTTAGTTAAAAAGTAAAAATGGAATATCATCCAGTTTTTTACGAAGAATCCAGTGTAATGATTTTCAAGTTATGGACCATGCTTATGATTATTTAAATGGAACATCCTGTATACTATTTTCTATTTCGATTAAGCATAATTTGGGGATGTCAAAAATATATAGTTGTGTGTATTTATTTACACAAACAAGTTAAGAATTTGATATTTTTATATTGCTCTATTTGTAACTGTAATAGCTAACAATAACAAGTATAAACAATTCGTAAACTATAAAGACAAGGGTTTAAATTAGGTGTTGTAAATGACCTCCGTTTTGACGAATGCAGTTCTGGCATATTTTAGGCATTCTTTTAATTGCATTTAAAATAGTAATGGGCTTTCTATGTAGAGCTTGATAGTCCAAAGCAATTGCCTCATGAAGTTCCGCTACGGAATTATGGCGTACCTTATATCTAATATGGAAAGATCTGGAAATCGTGAAGGCCATCTCAGGTCCGTTGCCATATCCATCTTTGGGGAAAGTTATTTTCAAAAAATAGCCTTAATAAGCCAGCATTGTGCCTGGGAGCTCCGTCTTGTTAGAGATAAATTGAATTGTAATGGGCCAATGGAACATTTTCCAGCAATTCGGGTATAACTTCCTCAAGAATCTCTAGATACCTACGAGCTGTGAGCCCCCTTCATACATTCTATACACTATGCGTCCACTCAAAATAAAACATGATACACCAACACCGAAGCGTCTTTATTGTGCCCTTTCAAATATCAAGTGATGATTTTGTACTGACCAATGCCTGGTATTGTGACGATTAAAAATTCCAGCACTTGAAAAATAACATTCGTTAGACCAGATGAATCTTCCAAAAGATTCATAGGTTCGGGCTTGTTGCAGATACCATTGACAGAACGTTACTCGGCGCTCGGCATCTCCGGGGTGCAAATGTTGAACTACTTTAAATTTATATGGATGATATTTAAAGTTCCTTAAACTTCTTTACGCGTCAGATTTTGTTACACCAACGTCTTCTTCAATTTTTCTACAAGAAGTCGAATTTGTGGCTCCAGCATAAGATAAACACATCTATTGCTTTATTTTCCTTGCCTTCTTTGATATATGTTTTGGGACGCAGCTGCATAAAACAACCATGTTGAACTAGATTTTTTTTCAAACGAGCGAAAATGTCTAGAAAAGACTGCCTTCTTTCAGGATATCTAATATAAACGAAAACGATCCTTAAATATGAGAATCAGAAATTACGCTAATGCTAGCGCTTTAAATACTTTATCTAATGGGGTATAACTCCGAAGCTTCTTGGAGATTTTCTTCGCATTGTGTAAAACATTTAAGCATATCATATTTTTTTAAGTTTTCATAAACGGCCATTGTGGATAAACAAACAAAGAGTACTACGATAAAGAGTAATTGGCAACAAGAAATCTGTCAAAGTTTGAACATTCATTTGTTTGCTTAGTAACTCGGCAATCGCCTACTGTTCACAAACGCACGTGTGTTGAATTTTTAAAAATATCAAATTCTTAACTTGTTTGTGTAAATAATGTATAGTTATTTATATATATATTTGACATCCCCAAATTATGCTTAATCGAAATAGAAAATAATATACAGGGTGTTCCATTTAAATAATCATAAGTATGGTCCATAACTTGAAAATTATTACACATTGAAAAAGACTAACTACGCCACTGGATTCTTCGTAAAAAACTGGATGATATTCCATTTTTACTTTTTCACTAACTTCCATAGCAACTGAGATACGAGAGATGTTTGTGAATTGAAAATTTTCAATTTCAACCTATATCTCCAAAACTAAGGGGGATAGCAAAATTCTGTTTGCCGGATCTTTCGTTTCACAAAAAAGTAGGACACTATCGCGAAAACCACAACTCTCTATCGTTATTAATAACTGAGATACCCTTTCAAAGTGCCCAAAGTGGGACACCCTGTACACCTGCTTGCAATGAAATGCCATGTACTTAGTTTTACCTAGATTGATGTAAGCTTTTTATGATAATTGAAAAAAAACATTGAGCTAGTATAAGGACACGCTATGAAGCATATTTACTGTATGTTCGAAACGGCGCACTGGGTGGGGCTAAAAGGAGCACCAATATGGCTGCCTCACCAGGTGCGGATTACTGAAAATTATAAGTATAATTTTAAGCCTCCACTTAGCAGATGGTTTTATTTAAAATTAATTACGTCATCCCATGCCTATTAGACTCAAGACCCATAAATGTCATAATTTGAGAATATAAACGCTCAATATGTAATAGTTTATTTATGTACCTACATACAGGCGCACCAATTGAAATTTTCCAATTACTGCCCTGCACATTGTTTTTATGTCAAACACTCTGTCAACCATTGAGATAGAATAAGTAGGGAGACGCTATCGCGTGACTAAAACGGCGCAGGTCGGCCATATTGGTACACCAGTTTACGTCAAATACGTAGATTCTAGTATATATGTCATCTATGGTTGTATTATTTGATTATTTCAGTTCTTGCAGTTATATGATATAGCAAACTACTACAAGACATAGTCGTTTCTTGTGCTCTACCTAGTTCCAAGAATAGAAACAGCGTTAACAAGAAGAATTAGTCGAAAATAACATTTCATAGGTCAGTGTTTGACATAAAAACAATGTGCAGCACCGTAATTGGAAAATTTCAATTGGTGCGCCTGTATGTAGGTACATAAATAAACTATTACATATTGAGCGTTTATATTGTCAAATTATGACATTTATGGGTCTTGGGCCTAATAGGCGTGGGATGACGTAATTAATTTTAAATAAAACCTTCTGTTAAGTCGAGGCTTAAGATTATACTTACAATTTTCAGTAGTCCGGACCTGGTGAGGCAGCCATATTGGTGCTCCTCTTAGCCCCACCCAGATCACAAGAATCCATAATGTCTGTCAAAATCTAGTGGTTTGCTATATCATATAACCGTAGATAACTGAAATAATCAATTAATGCAAACATAAATGACACATACACTATAAGCTACGTGTTTGACGTAAAGTGGAGTACCAATATGGCCGACCTGCGCCGTTTTAGGCACGTGATATCGTCTCCCTACTTATTCTATCTCAATGAAAATAACACTTCTAACCCATCCAACGTCTCTGCATATCCTATTAAATGAACTGACAGATAATCTTAAAATATAAACAAGCTGATAACAATAATGGAAATAAGAATGAACATCTTTAGAACTTCAATTTGAGATATTGTACAAAGTGTTTTGCATTTTACATCGCACCTCACCTTAGCCGTTAAATGGAAATAAACAAAAAGGAAATTGTCATTTGTGACCTGGAGCTAAGTATTCTTTAGCCTTTCCAACTCTAATAGGTAGCTTCTATCTGGCCAGACGTTACTCAAGCTGAAGTATTATATGGATCGTCTACCGAATCATCGCGATCGTTTCCAAAATGCATCTCGTGGCGATACGAGAAACAAAATATTAAATTGCACGAGATTTTATTGCAAGCCAGTCATTACTTCCTGATGTTTTTACTGATCCCATAACTGTAGCGTTAGAAATTTTTGGCGTATACGTATATGCTATTTATTCTCGTTTACCAAAAGTTAATGGGGTATCATCTCTTTACCTACCTTGTATATTTTCAGAACCCTGTTCAAACATAGTAGTGTCATTATTCTTTCAACTCGACCCTTGGGATGTACAAAAAATGGATATATATGAAATGGTAGAGTTGAAATTATGTCCATAATAAACGCCGGCTTTTCCACTCGCGCACTTAAAATATATTGAACGTGCCATATTGTTTCTAATAAAATAAAAATTCAATTATTGTAGTTGTACGGAGCAGTGGTTGGTGCATTTCACTTTTCGGAGCACAAAAGTCAGCGCCAAGTTGCTGGTACTCGATTTGGGTTTCTTTCTGACCTGCTTTAATGCTATCACTAACTTATATACGACCGAATGTGACACGCATCAACCGCTACTATATATATACTATGTATATGTGAAAAATTACTTTGTACCTGTTTTGGATTCAATAGAAGTAAAAATCTGAATTATCACATCTATTACATATACCAAAAACACTGTTTCTGTTGTTACAGCTCTATTTAGTATATCGTTGTGGGTAAAAGCCGCTAAATATGGATACAAAATTGCTACGTAGATTACGACCACTAAAACGAGAATGTTCCATACTCTCAGAAGCTGTGAATTAGCTCTTAGCACCCAAGGCCAACGAGTCACCAGAAATATATCATCATAACTTTTTTGATTATGGACCTAGTTGAAATAGCTCTAATTATACAAAACGCTAAATAACTTCAGCCTTTCAACGTTACCTCACTATACGTGTACAAAGTTTGATTTGCTTCAAGACTGCCAATAGCGGTCTCTGTCTCGATGACTAGATTCTTAATTTTCTCTTTAAATTCAGATAAAATCTTCTTAGATTCAAGACATTTCCTAAAATGAAAGATATGTTGTAACATTAAAATAACCGTCCTGAAGTTTATTATACTGCTTGAACATTGGAATATATTATAATACAGTATTTTCTTCTTTTTTCATTCCAAAAATATTATTGAACAGTTCACCGTTTCCTATACTCAATATACAATTTTTACAAACCTTCATGCTCTGATATCTTTCCACTTATTGTGCAATAAAACAAGAATCTGCCAAAAACCAACTTATGATAGAATATACAGAGTTTTTCAGTTTGCTTTCACGATTTGTCATTTATAATTCACTAATTCTCAAATGACTTTAACAACTGTCAAATTTGTGTCAATTGTAATTCCCTTTTATCAAAACTGTTACGCTATTTGTCAAATGATTGTCTCTATTCCTATGCAAATAAAATAATAGAAAGCAATCAAACTCATATATATTTATTAGGAACCAATGAAACATAGGTATTATGTAAAATAGACAATAAGTAATGAAATTCTTAAACAGTCAAGTACAATTTACGAAAGAATTTCGATTCTTCGTAAACAATCGCTTAAGTATTAGTAGGACTCCATAATATCTGTTGTATGTAGTGAAGGCAGTGTTCGTGAGTGATATTTTATGATACTCTGTGGATGGATTGATATAGCTCATCCGCTTTTCTTGGTTGTGATCTTTTGATGTAATTTTTCCATTGACTAAACAATTCCTCAATTGGATTCAAGAATGGGCTATACGTCGGAATAAATACAGCATGTTGGCCATGAGCCTGAATAAGATTTAGTACTTCAGCATTTTGCTGAAAGCGAACATTGTCCATTATAAGATAAGCCCCTACGATATTATCATCACGAAAATGATTAATCAAATTTAACAGATACTCTAAAAAATATTCCACGTTGTATGATCTATCGTGTATTTGAAATAAATATAACGAATTCAAATTCAATGCAGCTACAATTGAATAATTTCTTGAGTAAACATTTATACCAAATTTACCAATCAATCTCTCATCTATAATTCTGTTGTATTCAATTCCATAATCAAAACGATTTTGTACAGCTGGTGTATTTCTTCTTTCTGGTATGCACGTCACTCATTACATAGAATAATGGAATTCTTTTAAAGCCGTATTAATTGTTGATGTAGATATTTGCATGTCGGGCCATTGGCGAAAACTCTTTGCTTGTAAATCCAATCACATATTCGTTCCTTTTGAACTTCATTAAGCTTTTGTTTTCTGTGACCGGGAGGTTGTTTATGTATCTGTCCCGTTCGCACATTTTTTTGCATACATTTTACGCACTGTATTCGGTTTTACATTAAATTGTATTCCCACATCAACAGAAGATTTTCCCTGATTCATGGAGTTAATAACTAATGCGCGCACTTTGTTACTGATTTTCGGATTTTGTTTTCTCACATGCTCCATGTTGCAATAATGACAGTTTGTGAAATCATTTTGACAAAAGATGAATCTCATTTAACAAATGTGAATATCATTTGAATAATAGTGAAATACAAATAACAAATGGTGAAAGACAAATAAAAGAGTGAATGTCATTTGATAAATAATGAATCGCATATGACAAATCGTGAAAGGCAACCGAAAAACCGTGTAATAATTATGTTTCCGTAAAATTACTTCATCAGTGGATCTAATTTTGTCAAGCAATATTAAAACATTATCACACACTTATAAAACACTTCATAGTTAAGAACTTCATTTAATAAAGTTTAGATATTAAATTATTATATTACAAATAACACTAAAATCATCACCATCTAATCTAAAACGTTGTTTTGTTTTATTATACAAATCAGCACTATTTCCTCAGTCTCTTGGAGCTAAACGCTAAAAAGTATCAGTTTGAGGTTTCAGTCACATATACAGAACGATAAGAAGCACATTTTAAAAATTTCACAGGATGGTTCAAAAAAGTACAACATATCAAACTTGAGTTATTTTTAATGGAAAAACTGGTATTTTATGCCAATTACAGCGTTTACGTGGTAACCTAGGATATCTTTTTTACTAGTTAACATCCCAACTCTAGTAGCCTAAGTAAGTACTACTCATCCTAACCTACGACGTAGAACTTGAAAATGGTATATAATACAGCGGATTCCATTAAAAATAATCTAACTTAGATGTGTTGTACTTTTAATCACCCTGTATAATTACAAATAATATTAAAGTATACTCCTTATCGTCCTGTATAGTTGACTAAAATCTTAAGCTGATATCTTTTAGCGTTTAGACGCAAGAGACCGAGGAAATAGTAATGACTCACCCTATAAATATACATACATACATATACAGGGTTTCCACGGTCGAGTGAGACATAGGCAAAATACATGTAAAATCGGTTTTCGGTGAATATTATCTCCCTAATACTACTTCATCCAAATTTAAGTGCCGAATATTATAATTGGGTTAACAATGAACATTTCCACAATCATAGTACAAAGAAAGTCATTTTAATAAAGCCAAAAAAATTATTATTTTTAAACCTATTGTACGTGAATTCCTTATAAGGCTTTTAACACGTAGGTTAGTGCAAGTGGCCGTGGCGCAGACGTTCACGCGACGCCTTAATAACTTAAGGCACAGATTGTTTGGGGTTCGAATCCGAGAAATGAATTTTATTTTTAATTTTTTTTAATCTTGATTAAGTTTTGTTGTTTTGTTTATGATTCGTCGTTAGTAACAATTAAAAATCGCATAATAGCACGTGATCATTTTTGTTATTGTAAAAATTATTCATTATTTACCTTAATCCTCAAAAAATCGATTTTATAGTCTTCAAAATGTCTGATTTTTGTAGTGTTATTGAATTTGTAGCATTATTGTTGGAGATAAAAAATAAAACTAATCTGCCGGAAACTATTGCGCCATGGACACTTGCACTGACTCACGTATTAAAAGCCTTATTAGGAATTCATGTACAATAGATTTAAAAATAATAATTTTTTGGCTTTATTAAAATGACTTTCTTTGTATTATGATTGTGGAGATGTTCATTGTTAACCCAGTTATAATATGCGGCCCTTAATTTTGAATGAAGTAGTATTAGGGAGATAATATTCACCGAAAATCGATTTTATATGTATTTTCCCTATGTCCCACTTGGCCGTGGAAACCCTGTATGATCTCATAAATTAATCTTTTCTTGTAATTATATTCCCATTTCTTTGTAATGTGATAAATATAAAACAACGACTGATATAAAATCTACTACAATTTGTATCCAACATTCGTAGGAATATTACAGGAAATTTGAATATAATAACATGTTCGCGGAAATTCGTCAACTTCATTAACTATACACTATAATTACAAACTTATTAGTTTAAATGTTATATTCTTATTCATTTAGCATTATATAATATAGATGAAAAATGGTATTCAATGCAAAATCATACAAATTTATCCAAAAATGAATTCATTTAGACTACAAAGCTTTCTAAGTTAGCTATTGTTAAAGTGTAGAATTTGATAAGCGGTATTTAATGACCTCATATGCATACTGCATGCACTTAATATATTTATATTTTGCTTGACGAGATATTAAACCATTTCCACATATATCCCTATACAGGATGTCCCGGATTTTATTTTACAGGCTGTAACTCCATACGCGGTATATTTACGATTAAATATTTCAAATAAAAGTTGCTTTACCTCTTAAAGTCTACGAAATGACAGAGTCAATTTTACATTTGCTTATCCTCTTGAAGGTCACCTTTTTTTAATGCACCCCTATATTTTTGAATGCAGCGTTATATTAACCAGAAAGATACAAATAGCTTTTGTCTGAATAGTTTTTTAATTGTATTTGCAGTTTTTTAAATAAATACTGAGAAACTTGTCTGAGTACTACTGAGAAACGTTTTTTGAACAAAAGGTATTTTACTAACTACAGTCGTCCCTAGATAATTCAACACTTTTTAATCCGGCGTACTCAATAGTCCGACGCGCCACCGGCAGTCTTATCGGCGGAAACAAATCAAACCTGTAGCGACATGAATGCTCCTGCCGGGACAGATCAGTCTCGTGCGCGTGTTCCTAGTGTCATAGTGTAGTTGATTTGATAGCGTGATTGCGTGTAGTGACATTGTAGAAATGGCAATTACGGGTTTAAAAAATAAACATAAAACATTAAATTTATCTGAAAAATGGGAAATTATTAAACGAATAGACCGTGGTGAAACTCCAAGTGAAATAGCTAAAGTGTATGACATTGGACGACCTACTGTCTACGATATTGTGAGAAATAGGGACAAAATTGAAAAATTCATGAAATCTGTTGATGATGAATCCATGAACAGAAAAACTCTAAAGACTAGCGAGATACCCGTGGTCGAAGAGGCTCTTTTCATTTGGTTCAAACAGCAACGGAACCGGAATGCACCTATTTCAGGAGACATTTTGAAACAAAAAGCCCAATTTTTTTACCACGAAATAACAAAGAAAACTGACTTTCGCACTAGTCACGGGTGGTTTCAAAACTTCAAGAAACGCCATGGTATACGATATATGCAGATGAGGCGAAAAAGTGTCTGGCAACGAGTCTGAAATCAGGAATTCATCGGAATGTTGGACGCAAAAATCATTGAACTTGGCCTAGATCCCGAACAAATTTATAACGCCGATGAAACCGGTATGAATTGGCGTCAGCTCCCCACAAAGACATAAACAAAATCAAAAAACCCACGTGCGTTAAAAAATGTAAAGGTCGAATCTCTACCAGTAACCTACATGGCTCAAAGCCGTGCCTGGGTCACGAAAGAAGTTTTTCTTGATTGGTACACTAACAGCTTTGTCCCACAAGTTAAACAAGAATTAAAAAAGAAGAAGTTACCAGTGAAAGCCCTCTTGTTGCTTGACAACGCAACCGGCCACCCTGACAAGGATGAATTAAAAGTTAAAACTACCAATGGTTATATTGAGGGCATGTACTTACGAAATAACACGATCGCTTTGATCCAGCCAATGGACCAAAACGTCATAAAGACTCTCAAAGCATATTACAAAAAGCTCCTTTTAATGGATGTTGTGAGTCAACCTAATGATGACATTACTGCAATTTTGAAATCCTTCAACATAAAGGATGCAATTTTGAACAGCGCATTTGCTTAGGAGCAAGTAAAAAGCACAACCCCCATAAAATCATGGAAAAATGTTTGGCCTCAAACCCACATCTTGCACCATGCAACTCTTCATCCAATGATTCTGAATCAATTTTGGAGGCTGCACTTGAAATTTGCAACGAAGCGGAACTTGCGCCAGCATCAATTGAAGAATTCAGAACCTGGATTGTTGAAGACAATCTTGCTACTGATGTGACAGACGCAGAAATAATCCAGGAAGTCACGACAGAAGATGACGTAGTGATCGAGGAGGCAGTACTGGAGAAAAACTTCACTATCAGCTGTAATGAAGCGTTATCGGCAACCAGAACTTTACTTCGTTGGTGCCAGGAGAAAAAACTAGATTTCTCAAACATTTTGATGTTAAAGGGGATACAAGAGCAAGTAATGACGGTTTGTCTGCATAAGAATAAGCAGAAGAAAATTACAGACTTTTTTAACGTGTAAATAATTACATATCTACTATGTATTAATTCTACTTAACTTTCTTCCCACATTTCATTTAAAATCTTGTATGTATCGTCATTTTGTAGCCTTAACGTAACCGTCATTTTGTATTTTTAATAAATTACATGTGCGAATACTGTTTGCTAATTTTGTTAACTTCATTCTGTTTAAATGCATTAAAAAAAACATCCTTGATAACCCGACATTTTCAGTAATCCGACAACCTCCCGGCCCCGTAACCGTCGGATTATCGAGGGGCAACTGTATTTGACAATAAATCATAAAATTAAAATTATTTTCTCAATAATGGTAAACGTAAAAGGAAAATTCTTCAAACAAAAGCTATTTGTATCCTTCTGGTTAATACAACGCTGGATTAAAAAATATAGGTTTCCATTAAAAAACAAAAGTTGACCTTCAAACGACATTCAAGACCATAAGCAAATATAAAACTGACTCTGTGATTTCGTAGACTTTAAGAGGTAAAGCAACTTATATTTGAAATATTTAATCGTATATATACCGGGTGTGGAGTTACAACCTGTAAAATAAAATCCGGGACACCCCGTATATGTTATCAGAAACACTGTCGTACCATTTACGCACAAATGAAACAGCCGTCTTTTGTTCATCCTTCGAGTGTAGTTTCTGCGCACAACTAATACGTTCGCGGAATGCTGCATGTACTTTAGATCCCTCTTTAAGTTTTTGGTAGCGAAGAACAGTCGCCCAGAAATCTGTTTTCCGTAAGGTATAAATCACAGAATAAGTAGCTACCACTACCTAAACAAGCGAGCAACAAAAGTGAAATATGGTCCTATGAATATATAAAAAATGAACATACTTTGAACTTAGTAGTCTTCGTATAAAGTAGATTCATTTGTCCTATTAGCGAGCCCTGGCCCAAAGTTACAATAGGACTATCACCATCCTCGCCGGACAAAATATAGAGATTGCCACGAGCAACAAAACACATCTCGTCAGCTTGTTTCCCCAAATCGTATAATATGTCACCTCTGCTAAAAGCCTCTGATTCCATCTTTCGCATGACAGCTTTTTGGAAAGCTTCACTTGTATTGTGAAAGAGATTGCACTAAGTTTCAGATAGATTCATAAATACTTATGTACTTCACGATACAAAGAAACCTACCTTTTGCATAGCGTTCCAAAATATCTCTGTTTTCGTTTCGTTAATAAACGGATCTGGAACAACTTCCATTAAGGTAGCATGTTTTACAGCTTTATCTCTAAGAAAAAATTCTTTGTAATAAGAGATGATTCTTCTCTTCATTGCAGTAGAAACCCCTTGTACACGCATCTATCGGGACATTTAAAAAAATTAATAATAATTTCTTACCCCTCCTTACAATCTAATCCGAAACAAAAAAATAGACAATTTCAGCGCTTTTCGCTAATGTTTGAAAGAGTTTATTGTACAGATACATTTGACGATATGAAACGTGCCCGTTCTTCTATTTTTATGCTTCCTACACAGTTTGTATATGTTCCACATTTTTCACCCCAGAACATCAAAGACTTGTTGCAAACTTCGCAACTTACTTTGATATCATCATGCTTTAAATGAGTAAAATTACATAGACGTGCATAGCTAGTCTTAAATATATACGTAAAATTTCATTGAGGAACATACTGAACCACCCTATCAACATCTAATTGAATCTTTTATCTTGGTATCCTAGTTTTAGCTAAACTAAATCCTTCTTATTTTTTGAGCTTTAACATATTTTGAAAATAACTTACCAAATCATGTTCCATAGACTGCAGTCTATTCACAACTTGACCATCGAATGATTTTGTATGTATTATGCACATAATAAAATCCGCATTGAGAAGACAATGAACCAGCCAAATATACAAGAACATAATCCAAATACATATCAACTCCTCTATTTCATTCTGCTGGGAAGCACCTTCATACCTATATTATAAAAAATTTGCTATTATTTTCGTGTAAATAAATCTTAAATAGTGTTACCTACCCTAGTGACGTAAAGCCTCCTAAAACAAAATTCGCGCTAACCCAGTACAAATCCACGGGCCTCAGTATACCAGATGTAGTCCAATATGCCTTACTAGAAGCAGTAACGCTGTTCCAATAGGTTCTAGGTCCTTTAAATTTTTTATCGCATATCTCAGTACCCTAAATCAATGGTTTATGAGAAAAATAATGTATTCTTAGAAATCCGTATTCTATTTCAAAACATAATAAAAAATAAATTTATTGCGAGGATCTAAGAGTGAGTCAATTAATCACTCTCAACAATTCATCGTAATACGCACACAAGAAAAGTATACTAAACGAGAAAGTACACTAAAAGTATTATCAGAAGAAGTTTTCCAAAATATAAACGCAATTTGATAGTGGGAGAAGAGAGGCGGGAGGTGGGGAGAAGTCCTGCCTTTTTTAAATAGTAAAGTTTGGATTGTAAGACCCTTACCAATAACTTCGCAATTCTTGCCAATGGCAGTAGTAAATTAAACACTATTATTGTGTGTCAGGTTAAATCACCCTTTTTAAGAATAAACCTTTGTAGACTCAGAATCTCCACACACAAGAAGGGGTCTACAGACGATACGATCGGTTGTACGACTTGTCGCACTACAAGTTGAAAATAAAAACGTAAAGACAAGTCAGTCGCTGTTTTTCCTACACATGTGGATCGTCGAACCAACTACGATGTTACAACAGATTGTACTGCCCATCGTTTCGTCTGTAGGCCGGTTTAAACCGTCGAATGAACTACGTATCGTCTGTAGACCCGTATAGAGACAAGTCAGTCGCTGTTTTCCTGCACACGTAGTTCGTTGAACCAACTACGGTATTACAACAGATTGTACAACCGATCGTATCGTCTGTAGAGCCCTTAACTAAAGATAGTGATTATGAATCATTATTGGAAATTAGAGGTCGCGACGTTCTTAATGGATTTCATCGGAGATTAAACCTGCTTTAAAAGGTCAAAAAATTGTTAAACAAAAAAAACAATGTTGTGGAATCTATCATCTATCGACGTCCAAGACATTCAGGCCACAGCTTTCAAAGTACTACAATTGTAAAATCTTGATCTTTCGTGGAAAATAAGTCACTCTTCGCAAGCTTAGAATAGATGAAGGAAATAAGAGTTTTATGAATTAACTACAAAACAGAAACGAATTAGCATTATCCGATTACTACCTTTCAACGTTATGCTTTCTCTCTGGACATGACTTTGCGTTAGGGAGATACAAGAAGACATTAATCATAGTGTAATTATATACTAAATATTATTTATGTGTTTTATACTTATTGTGTTAAATAAGATGACCGAAATCATGCTTAATTCTATTATTTCTCATTTTTAACAAATATTACTAAATTCCCAAACTTATAATGTAGTATATTAGTATTTACTAATAATTCTTATAATTCTCACAGTTTTTAGCCTTTTTTAAAATTTATATTAAAAGCTAATCATCTTAAGAAAATTAGTATTTCTTTTATAATTACCTCATTACATCCAATAGCCACCCAAACACAAGTCATAGCGTGTATAATGATGACCCAGAGGATGAAATACTTTTTGTACAGATTAGCAATTGTGATCTGTCCAGGAGAATTTTGCATTAACCCTAGAAACGAATCGTAAGGATTCAATTGCGACGTTAGCTATAAAAAATAAATATACTTACCAACGTAAAGATAAATTTTTATAAATCTGACGCATATGAGTAACAAAGCAGTAACGTCAATATAAATTCTATTGATGTAAAAGGTTGCCAATTGGAACGGTATACTCAACAAACTAGCCAGATACAAGTACACAGTCCCTAAAATGAAAGCTATTATACGAGAACTACATTTATTGTGCTTTTCGCAGGATTCCTACATTACATCATTAAATTTTCATAAAACAGTCTGTAACTATATTATAATTTCGCACGTGATTTATCGATTCACCATAAAGATAGGCTAAAGATTAAGATTAAGCAATGCTGTTTTGCTAATTTGTTATACTTACTAATTAAGAATGAGATGAATTCCCTTAAAAAATTATCCAAAAAAAATGATGTACTCAAATTACAATTTATGTTTTTAAATTTACACAAATACTATTCGATTATAATGCGGTATTTGTTCCTCTCAACTAAATTATGTGAATCGTAGACGGTGTGGAAAATACAAGTAACCGCATAAACACGGAACTCTCTAGCAGCAGAACAAAAATAGCAGTCCTGAATGATATTTTTCTGTCACCCACTTCCATGTTTTTTTCGACGCCGACATTCAACTTTTGAATGCAATAATCACTGTTTATTCCAGCAAATAGATCATCAAGTCAACTTTCTTAGACATCACTTAAATAATATCAATAGAGTCCCATACGACATCTGTGTCACCTTGAAACTTGCCACTATCGTAATGATTCCAAAAGTTGGAAGAAACTATACAACGGTAGAGTCTCTTTCGTTGTCAACGAGTAAAGAGTCTAACAGCTTGCTCTCTAGCCTATCGAAAGTCGTAGACGTGACCATTCAAACCAGACTACAGAAATAAACGAAAAACTATACCGCTGCCCTTCCAATAAGTATAGCAGTTTTGAAAGACGTTATCTGCAGAGAATCCACTCTAGCACATAAATAAATTTCTTGATAGAAACCACTCAAGCAAAATGGACAGTGTGAGCACAAACCCCACATTGACTACTAAACATGTGCGTGGAACAGGTTATGATGGAACTACATCAGCATGTTGCAATTAAAAAGGTAAAACCTTATTCAAAGCAACAATTTGACGATAACCACACGTCGTACACAAAGTCTACGTTTGAAGTTCAATCCTGAAACACAGACACGTGTTTCGAACTTATTTATTGTCCTCAGTGTGTGATACAAGACTATGAACCAACAAACAAATTCACGTGTCTGTGTGTCAGGATTGAACTTCAAACGTACACTTTGTGTACGACGTGTGGTTATCGTCAAATTGTTGCTTTGAATAAGGTTTTACCTTTTTCATTGCAACATGCTGATGTAGTTTCATCAAATCCCCGGCAGAGGGATGTATGCCTCTCACACTTTTGTTTTCTGTTTGAGGTTATGATGAATTGAAATTTTTCGGACACGATCACCGTTAGCTCAGGTGTACCCGCAAGAGTTGCGACTTAGCTTGGATTTATCATTATTCTTATATTGCTGTTTTTTTTTGCTAAACATTTTCTAATGCAAAAACAACTAACTTGTTAGCTAAAATAATATCTTATGATGGTCCTATGCCAAATAATATTTTTCTTAACAGCATCTATGTTTCCTTAGTTCTGTCAACATAATAATTTTGCTGAATCGATAGTTTAATATGTGTTATTGTTATCTCTGAATTGTACTACGGACTAAGTTGATTACATTTTTAATTTTTTTATTTTTCATCTACGTATGTATGTATGTACAGAGTTACTCAGAGAACTAGATCGTTAAAACTTTTCGATATTCCCGAAACTTAGTATAGTTCTGAAAACTTTTAATTACATTATAACATTATGGTGTCGTGAACGAAATTATTTGAGGTGCTGTAACTGCAACTATTAGATTTGGAACTATTTGATTTCGGGAACATCGAAAAATTCTAACCGCGCGTATGCGATGAATTAACACATTCTTACCAGGTGCGCCGTTACTGTGTCCACGGAGTTTGACTTGAAAACTAACAAAGATAGGAAAATGAAACTTTCTATGCTAGTACGCCAGTACTAGTACGCTAGTACTTCTATTCTAGTACGCCACAGTAAAATTATTTATAAATATACAGGGTGTTACACATTTTAAACGGATTGATATGTTTTTTTAGTAATTATTTAGATAGCTACCTAAATTGCAGTGATATACAGTTGTTGTGCACTTCTGACAACTAGTGTAGCTTGTATTGGAATTTTTCCCAAATATGTTGCAGCATTTGACGTTTTAAGACGTAAGCTGAACATAATTCGAGTTATTCTTTGGATATCAATTTGGGGACTAACATTTTATATACTTCTAAATGGTATAATCTAAAATATATACAGGGTGTTTAATAAGTCGTGTCACAATTAGCGAAATTCAAACGGTTTTTTCTCATTTTTTTTTGTAATAGAACTAATATTTTTCAATATTCTCACCAATTTCCCGTAAAATTACCTTCAAAATGGTACCAATATCGTAATACTTATTTACCGTATTTTTGAAGATATTACACTTTTATATGAAAGATCTTTAATATTATTCAATATGCAAGACACCTGCTAGATAGCCGTGATTTTGAAACAAAAATGACGTCAAAACTCTGTTAAAAATGCGCACATTAAGTCGTTTCTTGTAGTTTATCTTTATTATCATCGCGTTTTAATATTTGTCACAATTTTATCACTGCTCGTTTATTGCAAATTGAATTGTTTAGTGATTGATTATTATATCTTACTTTAATCTAGTATCACTTATAGGTATTGTTTTATTGTTATTCTGTATATACTTTCATGTACTAAAATGAATTTCTCGAAATAAATTACACAATGTTTTTTGCTTTTACCGAAATCCATTATTAGCGTCACGAATGTATGCAGTGGAATTTAGTGGTACGATTTCTTCGGTCAGGTTCAATGAATGATTCTAAACATGACAGGACAAAAACTATGGTTACAGAAGATAATGAAGTGACCGTCATTCAGTCTATCATAGAAAATCTAGGTGTGTCGACAAGAGCAATTTCAAAATAAGAAATTCAAACGCTTCTTTCTCATTTTTTAAAAAGAGAACTTATATTTTTGAATATTGTGACCACATTTCCTGTAGCATTACTTTCAAATGGTACCAATATCGTAATACTTATTTACCGTATTTTCGAAGATTAATAGGAATATTAAACATGGAACAAAAATGAATCAGTTGTGTAAAAAACGCTCGAACACGTCGATTTTTGTTTTTGTGTATTGCTTTTAGTATGCTGTCAATGTTTTGTAGTCAATTGTTTTCAGTGAATGACGTCATGGATTCTTTTTTTAATAGCTATCCCAATTTTTTTGAGCAAAGATCGATAGTATTTTCTTTTCTGAATATAATGGTACCCCATACATTGGGTCTGCGTTTTAACCTTAAAACCCTAAAAATTATAAAAAGAATTTCTCTAGAATTAAGGCATTAAGAATATTTCTTTATTTTATAAATTTATACATAAGACAGCATTTATCACAATAAATGTTCAAATAGGGCTCCGCCTGTAGTTTAGCACTGCCCTAAGCGATGGACAAATTCATCCTGCATATATCTGATGGTCTCCGGGGTTATCAAACTTATCTTAGCTATTGTCTTAATTCTAGAGAATTTCTTTTTAATCTTTATTTCTTTCTTTTAATACTAAAAACAATACACTCAAAAAAACAAAAATCGACGTGTCCGAGCGTTTTTCGCACAACTGATTCGTTTTTGTTCCATGTTCAATATTCCTGACTTTTGTTACACACTGTATAACATAGACAACATACATCATACGTAATACAAATCATTATTATATTAATTTTTTGATTTATTAATAGTAAATAATCTTAAAATTCAAATCATGCTTGCATATGTTTCCATTCTGTTCTATGCACATTTTCAACCCTCTAGTATAGACTGTCTTATAGTTTCAGTCATCTTATTCTCGTTCAAGTAAAAAATAGTATATTAAGTATGGAGACCGGTAAGGGATGTTTACCGTTCAAAGATAATTGTTTGGAGGAGGAGCGAAGCGACAACTCCAATTATTGTCTGAGAACGGTAACCCTTAACGTTCGACGTGCTTATAACGTTTTTTGCACGATTGGAATCTCTAGAATAATAATAGCAGTAATAGCAACTTACCGTCGTAGAAACAGACACGGTAAACTGATAAAAACAAACAATCGCGCAAAAAAGCATTTGTTGTGTGTTGCTTCATGGTTTCTGTGGTTGTGGGAGATGTCATGTAAATAATGTTTTTTATAGTAGGTCACAGAAAAAATCACAAGGGGTGAGATCGGGTTACCGCGGTGGTCAAGTTATTAGACCTTCTTTCCCAATCCACCTATTAGTAAATACCATATCTATGCGCGCTCTTGCAGCAGCTTTGTAATGTGTGGGTGCATTATCGTATTGGTACCATTATCTGTCCGTGAAATTACCTGATAGGTCTTCAAACAGTACTGGTACTTCATCAATGAAAAGTACATAATCTAGAAGATGTTGATCTTGATATAATCGTGAAAAGAGCCATTCACAATACATAATTCTCTTTTCAAAATCGGTTTGAACTAAGCCTTGGTAAACACTAATTATTTAAGGGTGAAACTTTTATTTTGTTTATAATTCGCCTCGTGCTAGTGGTTGTAATTCCATCTTATT
Source organism: Holotrichia oblita (assembly GCA_023690525.1). NCBI lineage: Eukaryota > Metazoa > Arthropoda > Insecta > Coleoptera > Scarabaeidae > Holotrichia > Holotrichia oblita. The sequence continues at coordinate 45,130,672 of CM043019.1, forward strand.
TTGGAATTGCTCTTGTCGATACACCTAGATTTTCTATGATAGACTGAATGACGGTCATTTCATTATCTTCTGTAACCATAGCTTTTGTCCTGTCATGTTTGGAATAATTCATTGAACCTGACCGAAGAAATCGTACCAACAAATTCCACTGCATACATTCGTGGCGTACATTTCGAGAAATTCATTTTAGTACATGAAAGTATATACAGAATAACAATAAAACAATACCTATAAGTGATCACTAGATTAAAGTAAGACAAAATAATCAATCACTAAATAATTCAATTTGCAATAAACGAGCAGTGATAAAATTGTGACAAATATTAAAACGGGATGATAGTAAAGATAAACTACAAGAAACGACTTAATGTGCGCATTTTTAACAGAGATTTGACGTCATTCGATTCTTTTTGTTTCAAAATCAGCGCTATTTAGCAGGTGTCCCGCATATTGATTAACATTAAAGATCTTTCATATAAAAGTGTAATATCTTCAAAAATACGGTAAATAAGTATTACGATATTGGTACCACTTTGAAGGTAATTTTATTGGTTCTATTTACAAAAAAAAATGAGAAAGAAGCGTTTGAATTTCGCTAATTGTGACACGACTTATTTAACACCTTGTATATATTTTTACATTATACCATTTAGAAACATATATTCTGTTGGTCCCCAAATTGATATCTAAAGAATAACTCGAATCATGACACCCATCTTCAGCTTACGTCTTAAAATGTCAAATGCGGCAACTGTAATATTTTTTAAAAAAATTCCAATATAAGCTAAACTAGTTGTCAGAAGTGCACATAACTTATATCATTGCAAGGTAATTTAGGTGGCTATCTAAATAATTACTAAAAAAACATAGCAATTCGTTTAAATTAAAAAAATTGCAGGAGGTTGCGAAAATTTGTAACACCCTGTATATTTGTAAATACTTTTACCATAAGCGCTGTAGCATACTATATACGCATGGAAAGTTTCATTTTGCTATCTTAGTTAGTTTTCAAGCCAAACTCCACGGACACACTAATGGCGCACCCGGTATATCAAACACATAGTTATATTGTAGTAAGATCGCTAAGTTTCATGCACCTTTTTTCATTGAGGCTTAGTGAACTACTTGAATAATGTGATATATATATATATACAGGGTGATTGGTGAGAATGGCCTATTAAAAGTATTATACAAACGGATCGGAATTTTAAAATAAAATTTTGTAGTTGGATATGGTTGAATATGAACTATCACGTGAAAATATTTTCGAATAAATATCACTTCCGGTTAACCGGAAGTGGGCATCAACTTCGATTTTTTAAATAGCATGCTATAAAATAAATTACAAATTCAACTTCTATGATAAATTGTACACATATTTCATGTATCATAACCTATACCTAAATACCATTCCTTCTGAGTTATTCGTAATTAAAGAAAAAAAGTGACAGATACCGATCTTACTTTATAGTAATATTACTTCACGTAGGAGTAAATGAGGCGAATGAAATTTTGCATACGCACAGCTGATATTATGTAGTTATACAGCATTTGAAGTTTTTTTCTCTAACATTATACAGTGTGTTTAAAAACTTAGTTGCTTATAAATAAGTTCAATCCGCGGAAAGTACATTTTCTTAAATGGAAAGGTATATATTTTATTAGATATTATGATTCTACAAAATATTCTCTTTGAATCCGTGTTAAGTGTTGCTATACCTAAAATGTAAGGTTAATAAGTTATAACGATTTAATTAACCTCCGTACCTAAAATGCTCAAATATGTCAATTTACAGAATCAAGTGTGCTTGGCTCATTTGTTTTACATACTTACTTGCCACTTATTTTGACGTCTGTCATTTTAGTTGGTTGTTCTCACGTACACTGTGGGAAATAGATCTGCACCAGTACAATAATTAGGGTAAACAATGCAAGTATTTACTTTACAACAACAAAAAATTATTTTATTTGTTACAAAACATATTATCTTAGTATTTTTTTACAATTTTTATTTTACCTCTGTAATAACATTGTTTTCGTTTCTGTGCAATACATTTTTCTCAGTATATTGTGTTAGAATGGATTAGCATTGAGAATAGACCAAATCAGGTAATCATGAATTTATTTATTATGCAAAGTGGATGTAATGAAATAGTGAAATAAACGTATCAAACGTTTAGTGAAAGATACTGACATTTACAAGCAATGATCAGCAAAAATTTCTAAGAATTTTTAACCAATAAAAAGTTTTAGCGACCGATATGTTCGTAGAACAATGGTGAAAGAACAATACCTGTTAAGTAATAATAACAGTTATAATTATTTAAGAATTATTTAAAAAACAGTTGAAGTAGTGTGTCCAAAAGAAAATATTTTGTTGAACGTTTTTTTACTCAATGAAATATTAGTTGATTGAAGAGTCTTTTGTGTATCTAAAATAAAAGTAAAATCCAAAGTGTAAAGTAAAACCCAACGTGTAACAATATCAGTAAAAAATTTAGATTATCTAAGAATTCTCCTAAATACTCCCAACAATTGGTATTTGAATAATCAACATAAAGTACATCTACATCAAAGGTCTAAATAATTAGTGATAACAAATTAGGTAAAATTAAAAAAAAATAAAAAAGATAATATAAAAGATACAGTAGAAAAATTATAAGAACAATAATAATAATAACACAAATAAATAAGTTATCTAAATGGTTCGACATGGCAACCATTTCTATTGAGGCATTTTATATTCGGAGACGTATTCCAATAATTCTTGCTAATCATCTGGTGTTATATTTGCGTAAAGGATCCCTTATTCCTATAATTCAATGGGAAGAATTTTCGAAAATACGATTAACAAAATGACAGACGTCAAAATAAGTGGCAAGTAAGTATGTAAAACAAATGAGCCAAGCACACTTGATTCTGTAAATTGACATATTTGAGCATTTTAGGTACGGAGGTTAATTAAATCGTTATAACTTATTAACCTTACATTTTAGGTATAGGAACACCTAACACGAATTCAAAGAGAATATTTTGTAGAATCATAATATCTAATAAAATATATACCTTTCCATTTAAGAAAATGTACTTTCCGCGGATTGAACTTATTTATAAGCAACTAAGTTTTTAAACACCCTGTATAATGTTAGAGAAAAAAACTTCAAATGCTGTATAACTACATAATATCAGCTGTGCGTATGCAAAATTTCATTCGCCTCATTTACTCCTACGTGAAGTAATATCACTATAAAGTAAGATCGGTATCTGTCACTTTTTTCTTTAATTACGAATAACTCAGAAGGAATGGTATTTAGGTATAGGTTATGATACATGAAATATGTGTAAAATTTATCATAGAAGTTGAATTTGTAATTTATTTTATAGCATGCTATTTAAAAAATCGAAGTTGATGCCCACTTCCGGTTAACCGGAAGTGATATTTATTCGAAAATATTTTCACGTGATAGTTCATATTCAACCATATCCAACTACAAAATTTTGTTTTAAAATTCCGATCCGTTTGTATAATACTTTTAATAGGCCATTCTCACCAATCACCCTGTATATACCCAGCTCTGATTGTAGGTATAATACTCACAGGATTGTAAATGCCTATACACGTTACGATTATCCACATTTTTTCTCCACACGTATAATACATTTGTTACTGCATCAACAATTATAATAACGTAACAAAATACGCAGATTAAAATTAATGTTATGTTGAAAGTGTGCCCAAACGTCAACTACAAAAGAAAAAGAAAAATGTATTAGTACAAATATACAGGGTCGCTGATGTGTATGGAAACGGTCGATTATTGGGTAAAATATACGAGATATCGGAAAAAATTAAATACAATAGTTTTAGGGTTTTTAAATGCTTATTAGCTAAGAATAATTTTAAGTATACAGGGTCAGTGGTAAAGTCGTGGAACGTCAAAGCTACATTTTTTTTAATGGAACCACCTGTATATTATTAAATAATTCAATTCCTTCTTCAATTCTAAGTAGAAATTGTACAAATAATGTACCTAAATCCAACCGTTTCCGAGTTATCGATCTTTGAAAGTATTACTTACAAGGGTCGCTGATATGCATGGAAACGGTCGATTATTGGGTAAAATATACGAGATACCGGAAAAAGTTAAATACATAGGTTTTAGGGTTTTTAAATGCTTATTAGCTAAGAATAATTTTAAGTATACAGGGTCGGTGGTAAAGCCGTGGCACGTCAAAGTTACATTTTTTTAAACGGAACTACCTGTATATTATTAGATAATTCAATTCTTTCTTCAATTTTAAGTAAAAATTGTAATAGACATAATGTACCTAAATCCAACTGTTTCCGAGTTATCGACTTTTGAAAATATTAAAATAAAATCTAGGTATCGCTTGTATTTGACAAAACAAGTATGTAATTGTAAAATTTAGGTTTACAGTCCTATTTTATAAGGTGCTATGACATTTTTAAGGTGCGTCATGGCCTACTTAGGTACCTAGTTTTTATTTAAGTAATATTTTCAAAGATCGATAACTCGGAAACGGTTGGATTTAGGTACATTATGTGTATTACAATTTTTATTTAAAATTGAAGAAGGAATTGAATTATCTAATAATATACAGGTGGTTCCATTTAAAAAAATGTAACTTTGACGTTCCACGACTTTACCACCGACCCTGTATACTTAGAATTATTCTTAGCTAATAAGCATTTAAAAACCCTAAAACTGTTGTATTTTACTTTTTCCGGTATCTCGTATATTTTACCCAATAATCGACCGTTTCCATACATATCAGCGACCCTGTATAACTACCAAAAGATATCCAAAAATTAGTATCTTAGATTGGGATAAAACTTTAGACACTAAACCAGTATTTTCGACAACACTTTTACTAGCACAGCAACAGTCTAACTTTGGGAAAGACATTGTCTTTACAACTTGCATAAATATAATTGTTTACTTCTTAAGCTGCTCAGAAGGTTTTCGCCTCTAGTGTGGTTGACACGTCGAGTTACCGTGACCTTCTGGCGCCCCTCACCTAGTTTTGCTCCTGAAGAAGCCACTTACATTAGTGGCGAAACGTCGAGTTTGAGTAAGTTGTATATATATTTTTTGTAATTTTCTTTTTCATTTTTGTTTTATTTTATTTTGTATTGTATATATGTACTTTACTATGACACGGTCAAAACCCGGAAGCCCTCATAACAGACTTAAGCTAGTACAGATTTTCATAAATAAATAAAAATCTTTTTTATCACTAAAACAGGGTACCGCACATACATATGACAACTTTAAAAATACTAAAAATACATTAGTAATATTTTAACAATTCAACAATTCATAATACCGTTACGAAGATATTAATAAAATTTAATTGTTCTAGCATTTTAATTGTAAGTAATTAATTAATCATGTAATTGTGATCTAATTACAAATGGAATAGCTAATTTGATAGCAAATCATAAATTCTGCTCAGTAAAATTTAAAATAAACAATAAAACAAAATCTTGTTAAAGTAACTCATTGAAACTAGTCATTTTATGAATTAAATACTGCATGACAATAGTTCACCTAACACGATGTGCAATACATTACGTTCAATGCAACTAGGTGTGAGCACAACATTACACGCACTTAGAAAAATGTGACCCAAAAATGTTTAAAAAACTACTATTTTACGTATTATAATGATATTAATTTTGAAAGTCTAGCATTATTTATGTATTTCAGATCAAGCAAAAACTTTAATAAAAATTTATTTTTTTGGATATCTCCATAATAAAAAAGTTTTTCCTATTGGGACACCTATCTGGCAACACACTGTATTTTCAACAATTTTAAGAATCAACCAACATATTGATGATATAGTAATAGAAATAAAAGATAATTAGTTTATTGATAAAATGCATTTTATTCTACTTTATTTTAAAAGAATACCAATTATCTTAGCTGTTAAAAGATTAAAAATACCTTTAAGGCATCACTTTAGGATGGAGACATTACGAAATATTGCCGTTAAGACAGAAAAAAATGAAGGAGAGTGGACCTATAGAAAAGGGGTAAAATTAGTAACCTTAGAATACATATTATTTGATATGTCGTGTTAGCAGTTTAATTTGTAATAATTTCAATATATTTATTTATTTTTTGTTTATAAAGCACTAAATTTTTATTAACACTTTTCGATATGATCTGACGATACATAACAATAATTTAATTTGATAATGCATTAACGTTCAAACCAACTAAAGACTAAAAATTATAAATTAACAAACTTTTACCTTTATTATATTCCATTTCTTGTCATAATTTAATTTAATGCATCTTTCTACTCAATAATTTATAGAATAAAACCTATTCAGAACGTAAACCTCCTGACATCTTGTCACAACAAGCAAATAGCTATGTTTACTTAGTTAAATATAACAATTTGTGTTGATTTATATAAACAGCGAAAAATAACAATTTACACAAAATCATTATATCACTATTTAAAAAATTATTTTGCCTCTGCAGCTACAAATTGGATTTGTATAAAATTTGATTTCGCTAAATGTAAACAATGATATGTGGCAGGGACAGAAGAGACAAGCCCTTCATCGCTTAGTAAATATTTTGTACACCGTCAACAATACGGGAAACATGATATCAGGTATTTATCTAAAACTCTTATAGAAAGATATTTTTGCCACACCCATGCTTATAATAATTTAATATTGAGTATTTGTTAAATCGACAATATTTTATTCAGTCATTGTTATAGTAATACTCAAATTGTTCTTTGGTCATAAGCTAACGAAACTAGGTTGGCAAAAGCGTAAAACTAAATATTTGCATTTCTTTCTAAAGACATCTATGTTGATTTTCAGCATCTTTAATCAATGTGCTGCAATATGATGGACCATATATGTGGCATTGTATGCACTAGTAGCATAGTAAAATATCTTACCGGTTATTAGTGTTTTTCTATATGTGACCATTGTATAGTTTTCCACACTCTTTGAAAAGTGCAATATCTGAAATTGGTCTACAACCACATACATTACAATAACGTATAGTTAAGCGATATTCACTATGATTGACGCGAATGCGTGACATGAAAGCATGAAGTATGTTTACTAATGGAAATCTAATTAGGTAGGTGCGGCAAAGGTGGCCCATGCTCTTAAGGTGGCCCATTTTAATTTTCTGGCAGTAGTTATACAGTTACTCAAAAAATGCCAGCATGTACCTAGGAAGGGGTGCATTCTATCGTAGTGACTGAAAAATACAGCCACTAGAACGACCGGGGTTCGTATTGTTGATGTTTATGGATCCACACGTTATCTTTCGCCTTTGTACTATTATATTCAGGTGAGTGGTAGTTTATCATTATTAGAGATAACAACAGAGTAATCTATAACTGTTATATATATTTTCAAAAGGCCATTTTGTGTTCTTTCAGAGTATACTGATAACTGATTGTAGTTTAACTGAACAATTAAAATATTGTGATGTAAGAAAAGTGTTGAAACACGGTCATTGTAGTGATTCCCAAGGTGGCCATACTGGGCTGTACACGAAGAGTGTGAAGGAGTTACAAAACAAGATAAAATTCCTTATTTTCAGTGCACATCTTGTTTGGATTTGTAAAACATTGTATCATAAAGTAAATTGTATCATAATGTAACGTACACTTCATATATAATGTTAAAATATATACATTTCTAGTGACCAACTTTTTCTTTGATCATTTACACATTTTTCTTTATATTCCTATTCTACATATTATCACTTTTTTATACGGGCCACCTTATTAGGTACTCTGAGTGGGCCAGCTTTGGAACACCCAGTTCTTAAGGTGGCTCTCTGATTAAAATAAAACAATTTATCCTGAAAAAATTAAAATAAGCTTTATAACGTAGTAAGCTCCAGTAATTTAACGTTTAATAAGAATTATCAACAACAATTCCTTTTAAATTAAGCCATTACTAACGCTTCCTTTTTCCAAGATAATACAAACATTAATTACATCATGCTAACGTTTTCAAATATTTTACGCAATATTTTTTGTTAACACAGGGGCAGTTATAAGATTATGCCGATGGTATTCGTTAAAAAAAATTTGAACATCAAAAATTGCCGTTAAGTATTTATTTAAAATGTTTAACTCTTAACTATGTTGCCACCTTTGGCGTATCTTATATCCTTCACAATATTCACTGTTCTCTTTCCTAAGTCAAGTAATCGCTGAACTAATTTTACATTCTGGACAGATTTTTTTTAATTAGTAATGAATGATTTATGAGGCAGATACTGTAGTACCGACCAACGCAAATTTACACGTGCTTAATTAGTTAATAATCCATTCCAAAGGTAGTCGTCCAAATAAAAGAGATAAAATTGTATGAACTTTAAAAGAAACAGGAATCTAGAATCGGACTATTATACCGATAAGAACAAATGTGTTCTTCTTTTACAAATGATACTCTCTTAAGAGGGCGTTTCAACATAAAAAATCTCGTAACAGCCAAGATGGCGAGAAATCACAACTCCGTTAGAATATAGATGTCACTATCAGCTTTAATATCAATGAAAATATAGGAAAATACGAAATTTATTTTAGAAAATCCGTAAATTACAAAAAACTATAAATATACCACAAAATTATTATTTTTTATTGATTATAGGCAATTGTCATTGTCAATAACAAAACTATCTTGATTGTATTATGAGGTAATATTTTTTTGTTAAGATACAAATATAATTTACAACTCGTGCTTTACGATTGAACTTTGGTTGGCTAGTCATTACTCTGCTATCCTTTTTTCGATGGCAAGGATATGGCAACGTTGCGAAGTGACGAAGTTTTAAGTGCTTTTCCAGTATCATTCTTTATAAGATGTAATTGTATCTATTTCGGCTACTTATATTGGATATTGAAAATGTCGGTCTGTCATCTGTCGTGTATATGTTTTGTGTATATTTGTATTTTGTATTGTCTCATATTCCTCGACTTATCGCTAAACTATTATCAATACATAGTTATTGCCATATAAAAAGTCTAAAATTATAGGTTATCAAGATGAAACACTGCAAGAGAAAGCATTCGGAGGCAACGTTTTCACTAAAAGAAAAGTAAATGATTCACTTTATCCTCTGGAGAAGGGATTCTATTTGAAAAGTAAATGAAAACCATCCACATGCACCCGTATAATAAAACGCTTGGTATCGTTTCACAAAACAATTTTACAGCCGGGCAATATTCTTAATGACCAAACAGAACTCACAAATTCTGTTACTAAATCCGAGTATCGTAAAATCTGTTTTCCACCTAAGTTGTAATGGTTGCTTTTACTGCAATTTTTTAAAATTTTATTTCATTGTATTTATTTTAGGAGGATAGTGTATAAGTTGTAATGGTCGCTTTTACTGCAATTTTTTAAAATTTTATTTCATTGTATTTATTTTAAGGGGATAAGTGGTAGTATATTGTTGTTGTATATTGAGTTTAGTTTAGTTTCTGTTGAACTCCTGCTGCAAAGCTAAATGTACATCGAGTGCATATAATTTTTTGTGAAACAATAGTGTTTTATTTATCTATTTTTATATTAATTTACTATTCATCTATCACCCAGATCTTCTTCTACTAGCCCATCAGACAGTCTCTTTTAATCTACATATTAATCTTATTATTATTTATCTTATTATCTTTGATATTCAGTTATGAAAATAAGATATTTTGTATATTTGTCTTATAGGTCAAAATTGTAAACAATTTGTAGATGTTTTATGTTTATGCTGTAATCCACAGTAAAATTCCATTATTAACAAAAATATTCCAACGAGTTTGTTTTATTTATGTACATCTATGTTTTTTGCATGGTTCTACAAAATTTTTGGTCCTTTTGTAAGTACCGAGTTTTCTAACCTAAAACGTAAACAATATGACAAATGTCAAATTGAATAGTCACATCTTCGCTATAGCCAACCTATTTAATGAAATTACTATACTACTGGAAATTTTTGTTGGCATCACGTAATAATTTCCGTAAAAACAATACCACTCTAAATTAAGGAAATTAAAACAGGAATAAATACGTACCCAAATTAATTCTTTATTATTTTAAAAAGTACCTATATTATTATTTTTATATAAAACTGCTTTTATTTCTCTTACTTAGACATAAATGATAAATTACAGCAATTAAAATGATAGGTTGTTTGCAGCGCCATCGCGAGAACGATTGCCAAAGTGCTTGAAGCTCTATGATTTTGTTTATAAACAAAATGGCCGTCTAAAATAATGATTAGTTTTTCGAAGCTTTTTCGAGAACGCAAGCATATTTTTAATTTATTTCTTTACCATTCTTATGTACATAACAGGACGAGTTGCAAGACCCTATTATAATACATTTTTCCATATATTTCGTAATAGACAAATAATTTATTATTCTCAATCAGGGCGTCTTGCAACAAAGCAACAAATTTGGAACAAAATGAGTTTTTAGAGAAATTTAATTTCAACCTTTAACAACGCCTATGAAAGCATATGTATTAAAAAATCACATACATAACTAATTTGTTATCGGAACTGAGTGCACCCTGCCATATCATAGTTTCAATTGAATCTAAAGTTTGGATTTGCTGAAATTGCTATTGTTTGTAATCGTAATTACAATGTTTGCTGTAGGGCGTCGGTGTTGCATCCTAAAAAAAGATTTCTTTTTTTTTGGCGCGAAAAATTAACGAGCAGTATTCAAATATTTATATGTAAAATAAATTTCAACAAATATCGAGATACAGTAGTGTTGTTTTAACATATATTTCCAGAAAGTAAAAAGTTAAAACGTGATTCCTTATTTAGCAGTTGACAGTCAGTATTCCATATTGAGCACAACTATGTCCTTACATGCAGACTTTTGTATTAAAAAATCACATACTAATGCCCAACATAATTAATAAAAAATTAATCAAATAAAGGAGATAAAAAGCAAATATACTATTTGGTAAAAGAACGACGAAATTTAGTGGTCTGTAACACAAGGTACACAATTTAATTTGCAATTTAATCCAATAAAAATACGTTTTAAAGTTCAAACGCTCGATTTGTATCACATTGCGCCATCTGGTAATCGCTGCTAAGGTGAAGCAGTTAAGTCTTACGACTTCAGAACACGACAGTAGAAATCTAGTGTAGGTACAGTTTATTCCATCACGAGGTTATCTATTAGATAACGTGTAACTGTATGCGTAAATTTCATTAAAATTAATTGAGGAATAAAGTACGATTTGTAAATAAATTTGTGGAAAAATAAATTTGAGCTGAAATTTTCTGATTATTTTGAAACTTATCTAATAAATATCTTTGAAAATGACTGCTTTAAAACATTTTCCACAAAATTTACGTACATGACAACTAATGACGTGTTTTTCATAATGTTCTAGAAAAATGATAAAGTGATTGACATACTTTAGATAAGAACTTCGTGGAATCTAACCTAGATGGAGCTGAGTGCTATGTATAAAAGATAAATATAAGTTTGATAGCGATAATTAGTTGATTGTAATTACATGATTAAATTGTACCTACCTTATGTGTTATTGCAAAGTAAAGAATAGTATTCGCCATAATTGTAATGAATATCCATGTCAGGTTAAAATTCAGGGTCACTGCAGCTTCCCAAAATTCAGTTTCTGTAAATAGCGGTGCATACGACTTCTGAAAAACCATATGTATATATATTTTCAAAATTATGTAGCAAAAATCTTTTGACAACCCATGATACTCCAAATCATAACATACCTCGCTGACTTCACTATCGGATTCACTATCTGAGAAAGAAGCATGTTGCCGTTTTAGCAACAGTTCAGACTCCCTCACTCTTGGATTATATACGACCAAGTCTGTAGCAGGAAATTTCAGTAACATTTTCATTCTGACAAATTGTGACTTAAAGTGTGTTCAGTGACATGACATTAATATCAAATAACAATTGACATAAAATTGAAAGATAACTATGCATTACTGCATTATATATTACTATGATATTGTATAGTGATTACTTATTACACTGTAAGTTTCTAGAGTTTCTACAGAATGACCACCAATAAACACTAAAAGAAATAAATTTTCTGCAGCTGTGGCTAATGTGCAATTTTTAAGATTGTTAAAAGCTTTATATTCATTATTATTTAAGTAAGGTATGTATATGCCATTTTGAAAATCTACTCCTTTGATACATACAAGCTGGTAAGAAAGTTGGAATAAAGGGTGCCATATTTCACAAGCTTAGTTAACATTATTACACTCATCTAACGCTACCCGTTCTATATATAACGTGTGTAAAAATTGTCGCAAAAGCTATACGCAGCGACATTTTTCGTTCGTTTCTAAATCGAAAATCTCAATGGTAAAATATTGTACCATGCTTCATACGTCTTCACGAGGTTCACGAAGTTCGGTTTTTTAGTCTCTTAATAAGCGCTTGTGTTCGAGATTTGTCGGTACAGACAGCTGCAATTTTGAATTTAGACAACTTCTTATTCCTAATTTATCGAAAACAGTTTATTTTTGATAGTAGAGTCTATTTTCAAGATTTCTTCATTAGCATCCTCTCTTGAAAAACACGCAACGCAACGTTATAAGACAATGTGTATGTTTTCTTATTTGGTTTCAATCAAAATCATTAGTGTCAAATTTGAACGAAGAGGAAGAATTAATGCGGCAGTATTAGAAATTACACCGAAAAGGCTAGAACGAGTATTACAGACAATACCTCGTAGATTGCAACTGTGTTTACAAACGGACGGACATCAATTTGAACGGATGCTTAGGTAATAGTGATGCTAATTTATTACAAGAGATGCGTTCGAAAAATCAAAACTGCTAACTTTGTTTTAATAAAGTGTTTTTTTATTGCTTTGTCCTATGTATTAATTGTGTAATCCAATTTGTCGTTTGTAATTCCCGTTTGTCAATTTTGACAAATATTCTATCTATTATTACGGTAGTATAAAACTACAGTGATGTCAACGGATGTTAGTTGCATGTGGTCCCCGAAGACGCATAAGCATGATACGACACTTTACCATAAGAATTTTGTGTCAAATTCGAACAAACTGTGTCGCTACGTGTAGCTTTTGCGACAATTTATATACACCTTGTATAGGAGAGAATTCATTCAAATTACATTTAATTTTAAATTGCTGGCAAGTGTTTTTACTAAAATGTGCATTATTGTTAAATCTAGTAGCAATGCATAACACAAGGCAAAGGCAAAAATTCGAATGATGTAGGATCCAGTGATCTTACTGGCTATCTATTTTCGAAATATTGCCCAATAAATTTAATATCAAAATGTTCACTCAGCCAGTTGCTATTTACGTTTGCAGAATGTGCTGGACATATAAAGAACCGTATTGAAACCAACGTTTGTGAGTATAATTATATGAAAAACTGTGTATAAATTCTGCAAATTGCAATATTTAACAAGTTTTTTTTTATAATATTGATCTTTATGAATGATTACAAAATTTTGATTTTCTTATGTTTACCGCCTACAATTTTGTGGACACATAACATAATTTGTAGTACCTATCATCATCATCTGCGTACAACATAAACTGGCAAAAGTTCTGATCCTTAGACTTTTTTTTGGATTTACATTAAAAATTAAAGTCACCATTTTCGTGATTGAAATATATTTGATTCTTGATTATAACTGGTTGACTTAAAATTCAGCTAGCTCCCAGCATAAAGACATCTTCTAGACGTTTGTAAGATGTCTAAGTCCGATATTCTGGACGTCTTATGGATGTTTGTTTACGTCTAGCAGGCGTCCATAAGATGTCGTTAGACACCGGATGTTTTTTTGTGTGGTGGGTGCTTAGTTGCAGTGACTCCGCAAGCTGTATCGCTTGTCTGGCTATCATGCAACTCTCAAATGATAAATGTTACAAATGTCAACGTTTACGGCATTGTTTTACAACGTCTTATGGATGTTTGTTTTGTACTTATAGGGGACATAGTTTACGAAAGCTTCTCTTAATGCGCTACTATCACTTATTGATAGGAAATTTGAAATAAGCAATTTTTGCTTACGATAGTTTTTAAGAATGAAACTAGATATAATTCACTGTATTTATTTATAAACTATTGGACGCATAATAAATGACTTAATTAATTATTTTTGTTTTTGATATGGAAAGGATGAGATAAAGAAAAAATATTTATAATTTCATCGATTATTGTAAGAAATGATTCGAAAAAAAATGAAATTCTCTTATTAAATAGTTACTTAAATCATTTTTCCTTTGACTACTATAATTTAGTTTTATTGCACTTGTTTATTAACCGTTCTTAAAAAACTTCACCATAAGCAAGAATTACCTATTTCAAATTTTCCATCAATTCACAGTAGAGCTTCAAGTCAAACATACGCATACATTGTTGTACCAGCAACAGTGTCTTTATGAAGGATTCAACATGTCTAAGCCAGTCTAAGCTGGGATATGCAGAATACATACCAAAGATGGTAGCACACATTAACGGAAACTATTTTGTGTTAAATATTTATTCCTATGTAAGAATACTGTTAGATAGTGAAATGAAAACTTCCTTTATAAATTCAATATTCATTAAAATCGAATTTTTCTTCCAAATACTTAATGTAATTCAAGTTTTCATCAAATTTCTCTGAATACAATATACATACATTTTTCAGTTATTTGTGCATTACCAATATTAATATTTTCCTCCGCAGTTAAGAAGGTATCTATTACCCAACTTAGTAAAGGTCCTTTTATGTAAGCCACAACGTCATCTACGGTGTTTTTGTTAGTCTCAGAGAAACGTGACAACTGTTCATATGAACATGCTTTGCTGAATATGCTTTGCCGTTTGGCACACTTGAAGAACATCGATCTGTAACCGATATATTGTAATAATCAAACAAAGCTAAATCTGGAATAGGATTTCAAGAAGAATCTCTTGAACAATTTTGCGGTCTTGATCTCTATCTTCATAAAAAAATTGAATATGTATTTTTTAGCTTTATAATTTAATAATTACTTATTTGATATATTTACTTCAACATTATATACAGGTACTATATTTTATCTTGTTCATATACTAGATAGTAAAAATATGTCCTGAAATTAATCACACGTTAGTGATTTGAAATCTTCAAAATGTATTTGGTAACTGTATCAAGAATATCAACTTGAAGCTAAAATAAGTTTGATATTACTCAATCTGTATCCATGTAGCTTAACATTGCAGAAATATAGTAGTATCCGAAACCTCAAATAATGATATTATTATATAAACATTCCACTTTCCTTATTTTTATTAACTTTATTATCAAACTTTTATAAACATTCTAAGTTATTTGTTATGGTAAATTTCCAAAATCAAAACGTTTTTTAATGTTTGGAAAAGCTTGCATTGGATGATGCTCAATTATATGTACATACATATGTAACACTTTTGTCTTATGAAACTTCTATCTCGAATGTCTTTTTAGACGTTTAAAAAACGCCTTATGGATGTTATAAATGAACATTCTGAAGATGTCTTTTTTATATCTGTAGACATTCAGACATAATATAAACCCAAATAAGACATCTATAAGATGACTTGCACTGTCTGGGTTAATAAAATTTAAGTTTGATCATTATCCCGACAAATTAAAATAATTTACATTTTTAATGTAAACGATACTAATACAAAAATGCATACAAATATTTCATATAAAGATAACAATAATGATGAATAATATCTATAATTAGAAAAAACTATTGTAGTTTATTAATAGAGTGGAGTAAGTAAGTTTTACAAGGAAACTTGGTTTATAACACTTACTACTTTATAGATTCATAATACGTATAACACAATACCGTTTTAATGTTGTACATTATAGTTTATTAAATCCTACAAAATAAAAACAGTTTATTCAGAATAACCTTGCTCAATTTAATTCGTTCTGTATACTTAAAGATAACATATCGTAATTAGCGAATAAAATACATATGTTTTTCGTCTTATCTGGCATTAGCTCAACTTCTGTTATATATTGATACAAGAGCCTATCAGGAAATGATGTCTTCAATAAAAAATGTATTAACTTTAGCATTGGAGAGGTTCTTGTAAAAACAGATAAACACCACCAAAATTTAAAAATCCTATTATAAAACGGAGGGTAGTGTGTTTGGATTTCACAGTGTTGTCAAAAAGAAAACTGTAACATATAAAATTTCTTAATACGTAACGAAATGTGTTTTCAATAACCATTTACGATATTTAACAAAATTAAAGTAATTTACTCTTATCAACAGAATAATGAAACAATTTGCCAAGCAGTTATTGCGGGTAACAAGAAATTCATGGACGATATATAATGACTAGAGATTAAGCAAAGGCTATTATGAGGAATAAACTTCTCAGTTAAACTGATATTAAAATAGTCTATTTGATTCAAATTTTATGGTTGACACGATTATATGTACAAATAGAATTATATCAGAAAATGCTGAGCTGATGATAAAGTAAACATAACTGTCTTTGAAGAGTGTGCAAGTCACAATGTACCTATTAAAAAAAGAGAAATGTATTTTATGTTATGAGAGCTTCCGAATTCGATAGCCGTCTACGTTCTTCCACTATTTACCTTATGTAAACAATTTGTAGCTACTATTAACATTTATTTTCTACTTTTACATTTAACAAACGAAGGAAAAACACTGCTACACTGACTTTTATTATGTCCTAATTTTTTCGAAATATATCGATTAATATTAATTTGTGGTTTACTATTTTTCTATTCAGACCTTATTGCTCTTTTAGAATTTGAAAAAAAAAATACCATATGCTATTTGAAAAAAAAATAGTTGCCCTTGCTATGACCTTTGTGTCTTTCTTTATAGTTACAACAGTAGCACCATCGAATGAGCCCCTTCATATAGTTAAACTTTTGTTTAACACTTTTCTTCATAACACTAATGGTTTAGAAGATATTACAGTGTTACACTTTAAATGGACCACTCTGTATACAATACAAAATAAAATAAATGCATTTCTTTGCACCTTGTTCTATACTAGTCTTTATATGTTCCCAATTTGCATCTATATCTCTTTGGTCAATGTTTACTTTTGTTATCTGCTTCTCGACTTCTTCTATATATTCCTTTCTTTTGCATTCATCGTTTAATACGTCTATTTTCCAATGACTGGTCTTTCCTCTCGTTCTTACCTTTCTCCTATGAGACTTGTATAAGGTATCCTATTAAAACATGATAATGTTTATGATGACCTTCTCTATAAACCAACTTACCTATTACAGCTAATACAATCCATATCCATTTGGTTGAAGTTATTAGTTTCATTTTGTTAGTTACCTATACTTTGAATTCGGGTTATGTCTTGAATTAACTGTTTACGTGATAACACCAGCTTTAATTTACCAAACTTTCTCTTTTCAAAATATCGCATGGACACTTATTATTACTTTCAACTCAGGTACTTGTTTCCTTTTGCGATTTCTTATTTAAAAATATTTGTTTATTTCAATCAAAATGATTATTTTTACAGAATGATTTTAATTCAAATAAATTGTTTAGTTGTTGAAACGCAGCATTATTACAAATACAGCTTTTATTCATAGTAAATCTTTGACATTTAGACTTTCGAATCTTACACTCCTCAATTAACGTAGTTAATATCTTAATAAATTTCTCTACCTCTCCAATTTTTTTCTAAAAATTATAAATAGATCTAGTTTGAAATTTGTGGATGGGTTACACCCCCTTCATTTGTAACTAATTTCCAAAACAGAAATACAATGGAATACCTTCCCAGAATTTGTTATTCATATTTTGACAATATAAAGAAACGGTACGTATAATTTTATATAATATAACGTTAGACTATACATATGTGGTATTTCTTCGATATATTAATTAATTAATAATAATCTTAATTAATAAATAAATAAACAATAAACTACATAGGTGTAAAGTAATTAAATTTTGTAATAGAAACTGAATTAAATTTATGCTACTAAAAAAATAATGCAATTTAGTAATGCAAACTCATATATCAATGAATTCTTTGATTTTTAGATATTTTTGTTGATAGGCATGGCCATTTATATTATTAGTATTTTGACATACATTAAAAGTCAACTTCTTTCGCTGAAATCTTGTTAAAGAAAACATACTAATATATGTTCTGGAATAAATTGGTATTTAATTAATTGTTGTTTTATTGACCTATAAGTGGAAATATTTCAGGAATTGAAAGATAAGTAGATAAAGGTCACAAAATAGATACCTATAGTAATTATAACATTTTCGCCCATTTTAGTTCTTTGTCTATATTGCCAACAATTAATTGTGCATTCTAATATATCATATACATATGTAGGAATGCTTGCCGTCAAAACTCCTTATTCTTATTGGAGACCTTTACGCCAGTTAAAAATATGCTTCCATAAAGTGTATTCTCCAGACTATTGAAGCATGTTGCTAATATTTCGACATATTTAATATATTTGTTAAACATAAATATTGTAAACAGTAAACAAATGCTCATGTTACCGCCAGGACAGCCATGGTTCCTAAATTATATAATGCGATACATAAATAACCTGCTGCTAAGAGCAACAATTCAAATCATGTCCTAACTCCCCTTGTACATATATTTGAAAATTTTAGTTACTTGAATGTATTCTAATTTGTTTAGGGCATATTGATTTGTTATATTGTACTTGCTTGTTCTTGTATAGCATTTGTATTGAAAACCAGTAACCATAGTAACCCTTTGTAGACTGTTTGACTGTAGAATATTTAGAATGTCGTTTATTTCGGTTCCGTACAACACCTAATATCTACTAGATTAAAAGGTATAAAAGTAAGTAATCAAGTAAATGGTTTACTTGAGGTGAATAATTGAAAATCTTATAGGCAGTCTTTGAAGTTGAGATGGTGACTACATCCTTTCGCGAAGCGGTAACTGTTGCAACAATAAATCTACATATTTGGTATGGTATTCGTATTAAGTAATAAAACATTCAACTAACTTAATTTATTGCTTTTGTTCTTATGTTTTAGGCGAACGAAGAAAGATCTTGTGAACATGAATAATAAGAGCATTCACAATTTATTTCGAAATTTTTAATAGTTATATTTATAAAAATAGGTAAATATATGTTTCCTATTAATAATAATTAATTATGTTAAACCAGCATATTCAATATTTAACCAAAGAGGATTTTCCTAATGCGTTTCTGCTTACATTAGAAAGCTTTGATACTAACTAATGAAACAATAAATGTCCAATTATAAATAGTAATAGTTAGTTAGTTAACGATTTATAACTAGATGAGCTGCTGTAAATAAGCATTCGGCAATAGTAGCGCATAAATAACATAAAGAGGAAGAATTTCCAGTTATACTCTTTCCTGTAGACTATAGTTAGGAACAATTAGAAAATACAAATCCATGAGGATTGGATTAATTTGGAAAACGTTATATATTTTTTATCAAGGATTAGCATTAGTAATATTTAAAATACTAAAATTCCAATAGATTGGCTTTCATTTTGATGGCTTTTCGGGTTTTGGCCGTGTCATAGGAGTGTAATTATATACAAAACAAAAAAAGTACAATAAATATATATACAAAACTTACTAAATTCAACGTTTCGCCACTAATGTAGAAAACACTCGATTGCACGTCGAGTGCCTTCTGGTCTTGTGGCGCCCTCTACCCACTTTTGATTCTGAAGAAGCCACTTACATTAGTGGTGAAACATGTATTGTATTCTGCATATTTAGACCACTATGACGCTGACAAAACCTGAAAGCTCTCACAACACAGACTCGGACCATAGAAGCCTTGGCTTTTTCTACTTTACCTTTAAATAACAGTTTTTTATAATAATTGAAGTAAGTGTATGTAGTCGCAGGAAAGTTGTGTAAAACTTATCAGATAGAAATCAAACTGTTGTGTTTTTATATATATATATATATATTTATATTCAAATCCGATAAGCTCGGAAGGTTATTATAAGTGAGCTAGCAAGCTCGAATTATTAAATAACATGAAACCATCAAACTAAGTAAAACTTTATATGCGATAAATGTACTATTAAATGAATCATAATAGATGTAGATGTTCTGTGTCCATTTATTGATGTTTGCGTATGACCATGTATATCTTAAATTTCATCACATTTTGCTTAAAAAAATACTACATCCCCAGAATGCAAATAAGATAGAGTTGCTAGATATCTCAATAAATCAAGATTGTCTCAATTTTAAATCTCGGCTTCCAGCGTCTTGGGTAAATATTTCAGTATCTTCAAATGTACTAGTTTACCGTTTTTTCATTCGTAGTCGATGTGTCTCAGTTTCCTTGTTCAGTCTTTTTTTATTTAAATCAGTTTTGTTTCTGTAGTTTTTGCAATGAATTGTAAAACTTATGATATTATTTCTGCTGTTTTTATTTCCAAAAAAATATTTATTAAATATAGATTTATTACTTATGTAAATTACAATTAATAAATCTGTAACGCAACGATACTCTAAAGATTACTCTTAGGAAATCGTTTCAATTTGAACCTATGTATCTCCTATGTAAACAACACACTTCTTAATTCATGCTATACTCGTATTAATCAACTATTAATGCCACTATCTATATAATTATAGAGAGCGTATTAATTTTAAATTATGCTAACCTACAAAACCTAATTAAGAAAGTTATCTTATATAGAACGAGACAATATCTATATATGTATCACAATTTGACACAATGGCAATGACACTTGATCTGTACAGGATGTAAAAAATGTATCAAATAATCATACCTATTTTTCTATTTATAGTTTTGGAACAAAGATGTCTTATTCAAAGTAATTTATCTTGTTCTACATATATTCGCTTTATGTTTTATATTGTTTTTTCTTGACTTAGTTATTACTGGTGTGGTTTTGCTATGTTGCATGAAAAAAATAAAACAAGAACATTTATTGTTGTAAATTTAAGAGCATATTGAACATAAAATATAACCCAAAAGACTTCGTTTATCACTAAACAATGATCTAATCGATCCTTGAAATAACCCCCGTGTAAATACATATATAATATTCTGCTGCTATAAAATACATATATGTATGTATGTAGAATCTATACTGGCAACAGCATTCAAAACTGCATGTAATTTAAAATTCAAAATTAAACACTTGTGTATCTCTTTACTTTTGTAACTGTTTATTATATTTGTGCTTACTTTTTAAGTGTAGCCCCTAGTGCTATTACTTTGTCGTCCTTTTAATGAGAAGGCAAATAGTGCAATAAATTTATACGAAATATATATATATAGTAAATAGATTAGTAATATTCGATGTATCATGTTATTTTAAGAGTTAACTTGTAAAACATAGATATCGTCGCAATATATTCGGTACTTCTATGTGCTAAGGTTGTACAAATTGTGTAAAATGTATAACAAGTCCATTATGGATGTAAGACCTGTATCGAAATCCGTCCAACTGTAAATAATTAAGATAATGTCTTAAAATCTAGTTTATTCACAATTTATGTAATTAACAACAAGTCATAGCAATTAGACTCGCATGTATGTATTTTGTAAGTCATGTAAGAAATACAATACTAAGTTAAAAATATACGATTTATCATTCTGCCCCACATATTTTTTGTGTACATAAATGTCCAAGTTTTGATACTAAATCTGTTACATTCTACCATGCCCATAAAAAAATATCTAGTTCTAGTATTACACAGATAAAATATTTGTTTAACCTACTAAAAGTCCCCAAACACACATACTATAGCTCTCATGTATGCATTGCCATAACAAAACAATTTAAAGAGTGCGCTTTTGTATTAGTTCAACACCTGTCCATTGATGGCAGCACCAGTTAAAAATACCTACAAATTCTTCACATAGTTTGCGTATTTGCCGCAACGTCCTTGCTATTGGGCGGTTCACACCGCCAGGTAAACCGGTGGGGATAAAACTTGTTTGAAATTTTTAGTTTGTAAAATGCCAAGAAAATGAAAGCATACACAATGATGCACGGACTTCTTGTTTTCGCTTAAAAAAATGTGCTCACGTCGATGTTGTACCTCCAAACAACCACGTCTACTGACCGAATCAGATAATATGCCCGGGGAATGATGCGAAGACATTCTTTTAAAATTCGCTTCGCTTAATAGAACGTTAGCAGGTGTTATAATACGGAATAATATCAACTTTACCTGTGAGAGAGGTTGCAATACGTACATTGCTGCAGCATGGCGTCACCGCTTGTTGATTATTACCTGATCGTTTGAGACACGGCGTGTTTGGTTTTTAAAAAAATGAAGGTGACCGTTTGTTTTGGAAATGTGCGTGTCGTAGTGCCCTGTGGAGATGGTGATATCCTCGTTAAAGACTTGATAAGGGAGGCAACGTTGCGATATAAAAAAGCTACCGGAAAGGTTTGTATTTGTGCTACTGTATGTATACAAGTTTTGTTTGTACCAAACCCGCTGTTTTTGGTTATGTTTTGAACCTTTTATATCGCGTTAATTTTTCAAAATAGGTCACCTGTATTATATAATTTATATTATTTATTTACTTATTAACACTCCAATCTGTGATTCAGCATTATATACAAGAGATTCCACTTTTAGAAGCTATTTAAATAAATTGTTACACATCTCAATAATTTTACAAAAATTTGATAAGGAATATCCGTATAATTCTATATCTCGTCATGGTAAACTTGAAGACATAATTATAATTCCAAATATAATCTATGGTTCAAATTACAAAATAGCAGTGTTGATTTATTTTAAAAAATTGTAACAGTGATAACGCATCAGCTATTGCAAAATTTAAAGATTTTAGATGAGTAGGCAGTTATGATACAATATCTGAACGTAACGTGTTCAACAAAACATGCAACAACTGTAGAACTTGTGGTATTATCTTCTCAGGAAATTATATTCTTTATTAAAGTTAAACAAATAAATTAAAAGTTTGTTCTGCAGGATATATTAAAGGTCTACAAACAATTAAAATAGATTCTACTTTAGAAAAATGTCGTTGAAGTTTAAAACACGCATCTGATTGCATACCTACCAACGTTCTGGTCCAATTATATTTGTTAAAGTTTACTGAATGTTTTTGCTAAAAAACTAAAAAACATCTATCATTGGAATTAACGGTAACGTTTTCTTGCATTTTACATAACGCTTTTCTTTGAGGAGCTATTAATTGCAGTAGTTATCAGGCTCTAACGGTAAGCAAACTTCCCCCAAATAAGCAGTAATATGTATAATTTGACATCACAGAAATACACTAACAGACAAAACACATTAAAAGAGTGGTAAACTTTTTTGACAATATTAGGCGCAACATACAATTTATAAGTATTAGATAGTATTAATAACAATTTCAGATACGATCAGCAAGCTATGACACACTACAAGGGCAGTAGATTTTTCTGCAGACAATTCTTATGCAAAACGTTTCACAATATCCAATTCCTAACTGAATGATCGTGGGTGTTTTCCAGAAATGTTGGTATATTAACAAAATCGTTTGACTTTGAGTGTACGAAGGAAAGTAGATAGTTTTCTATCAAACGGTGACGATTTTTAAAGTAATTTCATTATCTAATGTAATGTTCCTTACCACAAAAATTTCTTTCAATTAATAGGTTATCATTTGCAAAATAACGTCTTCTGAAATACGTCATACGGAAGTTACACGTGTGAAGATTAAACCATTTGCTCCATTTGTTTTTGCAATAATAAAATTACGTCAAATTGAAATACAAAAATACTACTTATTCAGAACTGTGGAATACAGTTCTGTATAGTTCTTCTTCTGGCAGAATCTAAGCGAAAGATTTCGTAATGACTGATCTCCAAATAGTTTCCATAATAAGTAGATCAAAAAAAAACAAAATACAGTATCGTTGGAAATTTTAATACATCTCTTCGTATATTCAGAAATAATTTATGTTTTTCCCTTCACAATTTCTTTACAATTTTTAGTTGCACTTGTTTGGAAGAAAATACAAACTGTATTTGTAGTCTATAGTAGTGCAAATTATAAGGCGAAATACTAGAATGGTAGAACAAATTACCCTTATTTTCGGCCAAAAGCACAACAAATTTAGTAAGTCTATTATTAGATGAAATCAATTAGTATTTTAAGTATGAAATCTAGTCTGACGACATACATACCTACGCATATTAACCATCAAGTAGAAATGTTGTTCAGTTTAGCTTACTATCATCAAAGGATAACAAGATTTAATCCGACATCCTACAGGATCCTCTACCCGAATCTAAATCCCCTAAGTTTCTATTTACGGGGTCATTTAACAAATATAACTTACACAACTTCCTTTGCAGCAGAACCGGAAACGGTCATGTTTGGTTTAATTAAATCAACTGTTTCTATTGAGAAAAAAATTACAACTGTTTTGAATTTTACTGTATGCCAAACCAAATTTTCGGCATTCCAATAACGTTTATTGAACCATTTCAACCACCTGCCCGTATTGCCTTTAAGACAAGTTACATAATTTACAAATAAACATATTTTGAAGTAATGTGTATGGTTGTGGAATTTATGCAGTTCTTACATGATATTTGTCGTTGATAATTTTGGAGTTCTTTAAGATACGATGCTGAAACCATTACTTTATTATCTACGTAAGCCACTTACCAGCGAATGTGTTTTGTAATTAGTGCGTGAAACTCAGCTAACTTAAATGATGTGGGTGGTGTCTTATCAAAACCGTTACAAGTTTGACGCAATGCAAACAAGTTTGCGTTTGTAAACAGTGACTTTTAAACGGGAATTGAGGTATTCATGCATTAAACAAATCTCAACATATAAATACATTTTATAATACTTTGGCAATTGTTATCTTTCAATCATATAGGGTCTTTCATCTTGAGAGTTTGAGTTAATTTTTACAAAAAAAATTAAATCCATAAACTTACAAATACAAATAGCTTGCAATTTATTCCTTCTCTTTCAAGCAAACTTTACGGCTTTATGTATTTTGAAAGCATCATTGCCCTCATAAGAACGACACCGGATAATTAAAGTTAATAAAGTCTGAAATACCAAGTATCATCTACTTTCTTAGCTTTATTATATGGGTTCTGCAATTATATTTACATATATCATATTACATAAATGTCTTGTCAGAAAAAATGTCCGTTACAAATACTACTACACCCCATCAAACCCCTACACTCACTTCCTTTTGTCTGTTATTACCAATATCTGCAATTATTTGTTTCTAACATTTCTTTTTAGAAAAGCTCAATAAAATCAACTGTTATGATAGACTTTACTTTTTATTTGAAAATAAGACGAAAACTACACTGAACTACAGGATAATCCAAAAAATTTATAATCATGGTTAAATATCAATTTTATTACACAAAGCAACACAAAATTACAAATATGTGTTATAAAGAATCGTATAGAAACCTGTCAACCATTTTTTCAGTCATGGTTATTAAAATTAGATTGAGGAAAGTGTAGTAGAGTGAAACCGTTAAAAGGCATGCTTCTCAACTCTAGATCATTATTGTATTCAAATGAAACTTGATAAGTGTTTATCTATATAAATCAGTATCCTCCAGATGAGTTTTTTTCTCCTTGTCATCATTTGTTTGGATCAAGGTTATAATTTTTATATTCATATTTAAATTTGAAATCTAAATTAGCACTTTAATTGGTAAAGTCGTGCCAGATACTAAAATTTGTGTGCATCTGCAGAAAATGCAATAATTATTATTCAAGATATTTGCAGCCAAGCGCAATTGCAAGCGAATTTATTAAATGTTAATTTATTACTATGTTCACAGAAGCTAACAAACTAATATAACGGCTAGAAAATTTCGCAAATACACAATTATTCACTAAAAAAATCGACAACTCTGATGAACTAGACCAACTATAAATAAGTCATAACTATTAACATTAAACATATTAAATACTGGCTTATGAAATTATCTTTAATGTGTTTAACACAAAACATCTAATAGCAAAACGTAGCTAATACAAGTTTAACTATGATTAAAATTAACAAGATAAAATATTGTATGTTCAGATGCAATTAAAATATAGAGAAACACAATTTTGATGAGATAAATAGTATGGATCTTATGATGGTTAACGTATCGTGTTAATCTGGTTCTGACACAACCAGCTCTTGAGAAACTGCAATATGTCTTTAAATATATTCCAAATGCGATAAAGCAAAGAGTGTCCTTATTTAAGCACCATCTTTTTTTTAGAAAGCGTATCTTCTTAAAACTGGCTTTAATAACTAATATACATTTCTTTTATTTCACGAGAGTCTTACAAAGCTGAAAACTCAAGTACGGATTTACTCCCAAATTCAGCTATAATTTAAATACGGGTTACGGCAAAATGTATTACTTATTTTATTCCACTAATAACACAAAAGCGAATTGATTATTTCTAGTGAAAATAGTTTTAAATGGAAAAGTAGGAAATTTTGTTAGAATTATTGGCAGTTGTTAAAATAATGGTGCGTTTGGTCTACACAACAGCGTGTCTTTTGTGTTGAGAAATTTAGTTAATTAAATTCAGTGAGCTCTGTTCAAAATTGCTTTCGATATCCTATCGATCGCTGTCCTGTATTTTGGCTTAGTGCAATAAATAGAGGCAACTGGAATCTGTTGTCAACAAAAAAATCAACTGGAATAGCAAACACTGCCTGCAATAAACAGAATGATGTGAGGGTAAGAAATGCAATTATTGCTAGTCCGAAAAGATTCGAAAGAAGAAGTAATACGTTAGTGATTTCAACAAGACAAGAATCAAGTAGCACAAATAAGCAGAGACATTTAAAGAGAATTTTCCAAATAGACTCAATTCAAGAAATGATACAATTCCATGGTGAGCAAGATCACCAATTCTGTGGATTATTTTCTTTGAGGTTGTTTAAAGGTTAAAGTGTTTGAAAATAAACATAGAAATTTAAGAAATTTGAAATTAAACATTAGCAATGGAATCAATGGTATTCCGCATCACGCCTTTCAAAATGTAATGCAAAAAATTTCTAGTCATTTACGAAGCAGTGTATTTAAATCATAAAACATCCTATCTTTCTAGTATAAGCATATGTATTACTTCGGTGTATTATTAAGGTGAATATTTTTGTCAAAACTATTTAAATTCGATAATACATTTTGTCGGGTCCGATATAAAAGGAAACATGCTTTTGTTTAAGTGTAGGTTATATTGTTGTGATATGTTCTTCCATGGCTTTTCCATATTGTATAAATTTTAGTACTCTATTATGCATTATAATTACAAAAAATCATATATGTATATATACATACATAGATTCGAGTCATCAATAAATTTCAAAGCCGTGCCATAAGATACAGAATCATATCTAAATTCTAACTTGAGATAAAATGTGCTATCTCGTTATTTTCATACAAAAGTTAATCATTTCTGATTTACTGCAAATACACTGACTTGCATTCTACATATCATTCTTTCTATCATTGTTGCGGAAACAAAAGGGAATAACGTGTATTGAACCTAGTTTCGCAACATATTTATCTTTTACTAAATTTATGGTTCATAATATGTCTAATTTAACGCATTGCTGAAATGCGGTGTTTCTAATGGTTCTAATGGTACTGCGGAATTTAGAAAACATGTCTCTCACGGAAATATGTATCAGAAGAAGATATATTACATGCAGGCATTTGTTTTTCAACAAATTATATAAGATAATATTTTATTTTAAAAATCTTTGACTATAGGTACAGAGTAACCAAATTACAATATTACATATAAGGGAACGGATAAATTTAAGCATTCATTTTGACGAACGTAACAAATTCTTACCTGTATACGAGCGAAAATCTAGCATAGGTATATTGTAGTAGGCTCTCTTCTTTATATACCAAAATTTTCTCAAAAGTGTTCGTTATGGTTTATGGTTCAGTACAGTGATTCCTTCTAGGCTGGAATAGTGTTTCGTTCTCATTTTATTCTGAAGAAGAAGAATTAGCCCGTAGTCCCCTTTTCATATTTTATCATTAAGTCTTCATGTGCCAAACTTATTTATGATTTACCAATAATAAAAATAAAATCATCATTTTGTTTTAGGCAATCTAATGAAAGCTGCAATTGTGTTAGCAGTAGTACATTAGTGAAATTTTCATAACCCACAATCAGTATAGCCTATCCAACTATACCCCACGATATGTGTTCAGTGAATTCAGGTAGATACGATTCTTGTGGGAACTTTTATGGATTGTGAACTTAGAAAATTGAGCGCTCACCTAGGTACTCTATAATTTCTAGGTACTCTTTAAGGAGAAAACGATAAAATGCTGCAGTAGGTATATTGAATACAATTGACACTGATACTTGAATTTTCAGCAAAGTGTTATCTTTAATCGAGAAACCTATTAGCTAATACATATAAAGTCATAGAAATCTTTTCTATTCTTTAGTCGCCGAAATAAAATTACTCTGAAAGTCTATGCCTAGAAATACAAATTAGCGGTTTATGCTTTTAAATACACAATAGAATTATTGTATAAACCGAGGTATAGTCTAACTAGTGTATCGTTTGTACCACATATAAAGGC
Organism: Holotrichia oblita; assembly: GCA_023690525.1. Classification (NCBI taxonomy): domain Eukaryota; kingdom Metazoa; phylum Arthropoda; class Insecta; order Coleoptera; family Scarabaeidae; genus Holotrichia; species Holotrichia oblita. The sequence continues at coordinate 45,159,341 of CM043019.1, forward strand.
ATGATGTTCTTTTGCCGCAGGAAAAATACCTACACCAATCTTAGTAATGTACAGAAATTATTAATACTCTAAAATTCTAGGTAGAAACACGTTTGCGTGATATCGTCTTACAGATTATAGTTAGATACTGTGTTTGGTCAATAAAATTCTGTCATGCTACGGTCGTCTAACGTGGTATTTTATATGTATTAAATTTAAGATAATAACTTATTTCATGCAACAGAAATGTCTATAACTTAATTAGTTTCACACCAATAGTACGTATAAAGCTAGATAGACAACTACAGTGCAATTTGTTTTTATAGTAGATAGTTTGCTACTACATACCTGCATCCCTAATTATTGCTTATCTGGATATTATAAATGTCTATTAGAAAGAGCTACGAGTTATTGCAATCCACATTTAATCTTCTTGTTCGTCGTATCATTACATCTATTATTGCGTCGGAATTGCATTTGATATTCCTACTTCCGTCTTCATTCCTCTTCTCCAGTTTTTATGTTTCTGGGCCAGCAAATTAATTTCTCTCATTGTTTTCCCCCATCTGTGGTCTGACTCCTAATTTTTTTCTGTTCTGCTTTTACCTCTCTTCTCATTACCCTGTTATTGAACTATCTCTTTGTGGTCATACCAGTTTAACTGCTAGATGTTCTTGTTGTCCGTTCCCCATTATATTACATTTCAGGTTTCCTAGAATCCCTGGGCCTTGTCCATAATTAGCTAGGATACAGAGATGTACAACATTATCGTATCATATACAGTTATCTCCGTTTTCTCTCTATTTCCTCTTTTCTGAAAATGTTTTGTCTATTGCGCCATACATATAATTGCTTTTTTGTCTTCTTCTAGCTAACGTCGTGACTAGTTTTTCATCATCTGATAAAACACAATCAAATACTCATATGTAGCAAGACTTTCAGGTTCTTTACACATAATGCTGATTTGATCTGTGAAGATTAGTAGTGACTAATGTTCAATGTCAATGTACACAGTGATACAATGTTACATCAGTGATTTGTAAGCAACGGTATGTAGATTATCGAAGTTGTGTGTAATCTTTGCTAAAAGAAAACAAAAGTTGAAGATCTAGTAGGTTTAATTTTCTACGTTGCATTCAATGTTGTACTATTTTTAGCGACGCTAGTACTAACCACTAGTATACTGAATATACATTTTTTTACGTTTAAAAATCAGGCAGGATAGGCACATGATTCACATTTTTGTTGAGCTTACTATTCACAATTGCTTCTAATCAAGCCTCTTTTACTTTACCACTAGCATGGGGGAGATGACCATTTAATTTACTTTAAACAATTAAACACGGTTATATTTTGCAATTACCATATACAAAACACTTGTTATTAAGAAACCCATTAATAGCTTATAAATTCACAATACTATTATATACATACTTCTGTCAATATAGTAAACATTACATTTAACATAGTTCCCTAATTTCAGAAGCAAAGTTATCGTTACGAAATACTTACCTTGTCTTAAATATTAATTTGCATAAAATGGTAAAGTTTAGCTATAGGTATTTACAAAAAATATTCGCGAAAATAATAATTTCCGCGTTGCGTGGTACTTGGAAATATATACTGTTCTAGTTAAAAAAATTGAGTTTTGTTAAGCCAATGTTTCGGAAAAGTCATCATCAGGTTGTACTAATTTGGAAGTTCTGCAAAAAACTTTAATAAGCTATTCTCCAACACAACTCTTTGTTAGTTAAATCAAATCGAAACTGAAAATTTAAAATATGAAACAAACATAGATATTATAGAGTTTCTAAAAAGCACCTACATTTCGCAAAAAATACAAATAATTAGACAAACTATTAGAGATAAGTACAGGTATTGTTTCAATAATACCTATACTTCCCAATAGGTCGACGTAAAATGTAGAGACGAACCCAAACATAAAGAAATATAGGTGCTCTGTGTAAAATAACCAAGTTGTACTTTAATCAGCGAAAATGGAACACTCTGTATAAATGTTTTTTTAGAACATGTGCCATATCAATTCAAGCAGTTTTTTTTTTTTTTTTAAGTATAACGTTTAGAAAAAGAGATATGGTACTTGGATGCAGTAAGGAATCATCCTGTACATATGTTGTAATACATAACATTAAGTTATTAGTTTTGAACTTCTATCGAAAGAATGAATCTATACATAATTCTAAAGTTAGCAATATTTCAATTACTATGAAATTTTTCCATTCATTCAATATTTTCAAATATGAACCTTGAAACTTTAGCGTGCAATAAAATAGTGCATAGTTCTGTAGCTAGTGGGTCATTTAGCTTGTATATTTTTGTATAGTGCAAATGGAGACTGTGAGCGTACCTCTATGAATATACATAAATATTTATGTTCTGTACACCTATTTTATGGGAAATGGTGTCTGTTTAATTTAAAATTAGCAACGCTCTTATTTTGTGTTTGTAGGAATCTTTGATACTTAAAACTATTTTTCGTCTGAAATATTGAATACATTTTCGCTAGATTAGAATATAATTAATCGATTCTTATCTATATCTCTCGTGATTGTAAAATTAAGTATGAAAATCCATCAACATTCAATTAAAAATGTTTTCTAATCTGTCACGATTTCCATATACCTAAAGGTAATCAAGATTTATACGCCATATATAGCCTACGGAAGAAAGTAGTTATTGCCAAATTATGGCATTCTATTGAATTCTTTAAAGGTATAATCACTTATTAAACTTTCTTAATTGTTGTGAATATATACAAATTCGCGCGTTCTTTCACGAATAGATTTATTGGCTACCATGATATTAGCATTCGAAACGAAAATAGATATTCAATCTTAGTTTCTACTCAGTATGTGGGTACCACATACTCGTAGCATGAGTAACATTATCATACCAATACATTCAACGCGATTCGACGTGAACTCGTGAACGCGAGCAGAATTTAATACATCGTCAAACATATCCTAGATGCAAATAGTCTTCATTGTTTGAAAGTCCGTTGCTTGAATGGTCACATCAATCATGCAATTTGTTTTTAAAAGGTCTATAAGCTAAATGTAAGTTACATAGTAAGAGACTAGAATATTTATATCACTATAGCTATTTGAAACGTTCAATACCTATCAATTCGTATATAAACAATCGATTATTTACTGTCTTTTTGAAACAAGTAAAGAAGAGATTACGTAATTTTCAGACAAAAGAGCTATGATTTGTGAAAAGTTACTATAGGCAGTACAGTTAGAATGTGTTGTTGCAGAAAGAAATCAATGAGTCGTATACTGTCGCTGCAAATACCTATGTATGATCTATCAAGATTTTAAAAGTGAGTTTATGTGATTCGTATATTTAAAAATTGAGACGATTATGCTCTATACCGTAATACAAACACTAAAGTACGCTAATGCGTTAATGACGGTTAATGAACTCTAATACTTTCAATGGAATGATTCATTATTAACATTTTTCTAGTCGATTCATGTTCTTCTAATTAATGGTAGTAAATATCATAAAATTACCAATATTTAATTTCATTATGAAAATTGTTTAGTGTAAAGCATTCCTGTACTACATTTTTAAAGAATTACAACAATCTCAAGCTAATAAAAATAAGCACTGATATAGCTTTGTATTATGCAGACAAACAATCCCATATAGTACAAAATTACAAATATGTACAGTTAGAATTTAATTATAGACTTCTATACTGTATACCAGATATGTATGTACATTCAATAATCTTTGTTAATGAAACCGTATACAATAGCAGTTCTCATGCTGTATTATGGTATTATTATGTTGCACTTGTATCCAGAGTATTGTATGTTTTTATGCATCGCTGGCAAAGGTATTGACTCTTAATAGGATTAAGAAAATTGGATTAGAAAGACTGTAAAATTTCTATACAAGGACAAAAGACCAGGAGCAATCTTTTATAAATGATTATAGATGATTAGTAAAATTTAGCTAGTTAAGGAAATTTGTATTAGTGTAAGTATACTGACACTTAATTTTTTAACTACTAGCTACTTAGAAATATATACATATGTGATCATTATAACAGAGAATTTAATCCTAAAACGATTTTAATCAATAAAATTCTGTCTGGTACATAATTTTTCTAATTTTAAGCTTCAGTATGTTCCTTTTATATATTATTTGTAGCGGTTCTCCAATTTGTTTGTTCCATATGCTGCATTTGATAAGCGACAGACGAAAAGCGGGTTACCTCTGTTGAACTTGTAGGTTGCTCTAGCAAATGATTCAAAGTGTAGTTCCTTCAATTTAACTATTGTAAAAAACACTTCTTTGAGGCAATGCATTGTATTGATAAAATACGATTTTTTTGCTTCGCTAATTTTTCCAGTTTTTGCGTCCAATTCATCCAAAACGTTTTACCAATGTTTTCCTCTTGCTGCTTTACCAGTTTGAATATAATCAATTAAGAAAATGCCTTTTACAACCCAAAAAACTGATGCCATGATGATCGATTTTGCTCACTATGTATTGCGATTTGCTGTCGTGGTTCAGAATTCCAATAGTAAACCTAAATTTCATCCATATTTACAAAAGCAAAGTAATATTTTAGCATACGTATGGTGTCCATCCTGCCTACGTCAACCTAGAGAAGTTCAAAAAGAGAACCTTAGCCAAGAAAGCGCTTGATTTAATATTTATTCTACATTCAGATGGCCGCTGACTAGACTTTTTGACTGTTTGGTCACTGGTTGACGATTGAACGTGTATTTATAATGTATTATCATATTTTTGGATTTTGCTCGATCATGTTCTAACGCAAGGACATTTAACGCATTTATTGCGAGAAATATGCGTTTCCGGTCAATTCGGCATATCTTAACATGTTCTAACACGTTGAGGAGATAATAGTCTTCCTTGTTTGGAAGTAGTAACGAAAATGAATGTTTTATTAGTCTACTCAAAAAGTTAAAATTATTAAGTTACTCGACTACAGACAATTTTTTTAAACACCATTGACACCGTGATGAATATACAACAATTCTCAACCGTGTTATATTTTTGTATTGATTCACCTCAAAGCAGCGTACAAGAATAAATTTTACGTATTCTAAAATTTGTGCATGGATGAATGCTTTTTATTGTTCAAAGGGCTTATGTTCAACTAGTATATTATTATTCGTATTAAACGTAATATATTCGGCATCAAAATTTTTGTGTTATGTGACTGTGAAACGAAATACAGTTTGGAGTCCATTATTTATTGTTGCAGCAGTACTGATCTAAAGGAATTTGATATGTAGGCGCCAATTTGTGGTAATGTTTTAATTCTTATGGAGCCCTGTCTTGATTGCAACCATGATTTTTGCATGAACAATTGGTGTACAAGCCCATTCCTTACAATAATATAATATATATATAAATAATAATAATATAATATATGTTGCATCCAGATGGATGCCTTTCGACATTTTGCTCCTCTTTGTGATAGGTATAATCGTGGATTTCGCTGAGTTAATGCTCAGCCCCACTGATCGACACCACTTATTAGTGATTTTAAGACTCATTTGTATTAGGTCATAGAGAATTCCCTCAAATTTGCCTTTTGCAATTATTACAACGTCATCGACGTATCCTATACAGTGTACGCCGAAAGCTATCAACCTGTTGGGCAGTTGATCTGCTATCATATGGTTACGTCATAACACTAATTGTTAACATTTTTTAGATGACTACTAGTACCTGCTCTATAGGAAGAATTGAACACGGTTGTATAACACTAATCTAATTCTGAAAAAAAAATTAAACAGACAAAAACAGACAAATTGTTCTAGGCATCGTTCTTGAATGGTTCGATACAGTAAACTCTTAATGTATACTCGGTGTGAGTTCATAGTGATAAGCTACCAATTGATAAAAATTGAAAAATCATTCTCCTACTTCTAACTTACTTCTTACGCATTAGTTCCTTATTACTATAATGTAACGTGGGAATGAATTCCCTATTGAAACGGATGCTTCTTTTATAAGAAGAAGGTATAATTTGTCGTTATTGTTGATTATAATCAATATCTAGTAATCTGGTAGCTATCATTTTGATGAAATAATAGACATTTAAAAACATTTTACTATTTTTCACTTTCGGTAAATTGTTGTCAAGTAACATATTTCTTGGCACCCTATTTTTGGCGTCCATAACAATTCTTATAAGATTATGTACCTACATATATTATTTAACAAAGATTAGAATAAAGTTCGAACTGTAATTTAATATTTTTAAAGCATAATCTTAATATTTTTAAAATACACAGGGTTAGTTGCATAAACAACAAGGTTGTATACCTCAAGTTTAGTGTATATTTGAATTTATCCTGCTAAATAAGAGTAGCAGCTGAACAGATACTGTAGTCGAACGTAGTAGCCTAATGGTTAAGTGTACGCTCCGTAATCTATAGGTACCGGGTTCAAACCGTAGTCGTAGCAGTAGTTTTTACACGACTGTCGTCTGTCTCCCTGAGTTATTACAATACGTATCAAATGTGTGCGTACTGTGCGTGATGAGGAGTATATAAAATATGATCATAGGGTGCGGACATTTGCAAGAATTTATCTTACTTGTCCCCAATCATGACCATAACATTTTTTTCTTGAATTCAAAAATGAATAATAATAATTTGTAAAAACGATACGACAAAAATAACACTAACATATTTGAAAGTAATACGGATAATCAATTGTATTTATTGGTCGCTAGTTAATTAACATAGTTGAATATGTATAAATTATGTATCAGCTTTCAAAACGTTGCTAAAAATAATAACGTTAAGAATTATGTAATTCTCGATAGCATAACTTATATATTCAAATAAATTTTCTCTCTGATTTAAACACTTTAATGACAATATACTACAATTGACCAGTATTCTCTCATATTTATAACCTAGATTAATATGTTTCGACGTAATGAATGCTTTATATACTACGCCATTCGGATTTATCCCTATTTATAAATGTGTTTTTATTTTAAATATATCAGAAGCGTTTCCTACCAATTGATATGTCTAAGTGGCAACACTGTGATTTTTGGGCTTCTGCCCAGTTTTTGTTCTTTAGAAATTCGGTTAATTAAACACACGTATAAAATATATGTACAGGTTATTTTATTCAAGTCGTTGAATAGAAAGTATGGCGTATGTATAACATATGCGCACTACCGTCACACAGTTTAGACGCAGTAAGAAATTTCTTCGTAAAGTACAGTAACGATATAATAAAACTATGGACATTTTACAGTAAAATATTCACCGATATTCTGCTACGAAAATACTTATAGCGAGCATTGTATTATTTGTATTACACAAGCGTACACACTCATATTATATAAATCACCTGTTAAATTTCTAAAGTAGTGCAGAAGTTTCAATTTCTTGATCAAGCTTAATTAATTGCTGTATATAAATGTTAAGCGAGGAAGAAAATAATTTCAGAATCATATTCCAAAAGGAGGAATATTCAGACAATGAATGACCACGGACAACAATTGTCATCACAGACAGCTCCCAAGATTTGGTCTAAACGAAGAATTTTCTTACATTGTCGAGAGTCGACGTCTTAGTGAAGTTTGTTTATAATAGTTTATTGCCCAACAGTTAATGCCTGTAACGAAATATTGTGAATGTGATCGCTTGGCTTTTTTTAGTGGTCATAAGATCAGGTGATTTGCTAAAAATAATTGGGATAAAACGCAAAGTAGAAGTAGTAGTGTCATTTACCAGTCAACCACTGGAATGACGTTGGTACCCTAGCGCGTATATTTCAATTAGTTACGTGTTTGTCAAATGTGACTTATTTAAGCAGTTTAAATTAAATTATTCTATGATTTTTCTAGTCTATTTCTTCTCTTGTAAATTTTAGGCGATGATCGCAATTTGCTGAACAAAGTTACTCTTTTAATATACCTTTTAAGATAAGTTTGTTTCATTATAAAACCGGAGATCTCAGGATTTTCGATTTTGCTAAACTATCTTTCTGTCATTGTATATTTGGCAAAGATCATCATAGACTGAAAACTTTACGTTTTCAAATAAATTTCTATTATAAGTGTATATGTGGCAGTTCTCATATATAAACATATGTATGTATATAGATGCAGAATTGACACTACTTTAAAAAACAAGTAAAGTTATTAAAAGATATATTCATTCCACATGCAGAAGCACCCAGACGTAGTTATCTTGGAAACCATAGCGTACATCACAAGGATAACGATTAATAAAAACAAAATACGTCATTATGCTCTAGATCAAGAATTCGGTACTACATTGTTTGTATGATATACATCAAATTTTACAGCTGTTTAGGGCAATACATACCTACATTGTGGAGATACAAAAATAAAGCAGAACTGTGGAAGTGAATGATTGGTGCTTCACCAAGTGCCATTAAAATTGTGTATAAAAATACTGCAATATATTGATCAGTATAGAAACTATAGATAAGTGGAAGACTGAATTATCTTTTATCGATGTGACGGTTTTCATGTAATATTGTAAAAAGGAGTTTGTGTATCCCAGGTGTGTAACTATTATTTTTACCTATTACAAAGATTGAAATAATTGCAATACTACATTTTCAAATCAAAATGTTAATATGATCACAACCCACAAAAGATATTTTAGCAAACTTTCAATGAAAATAATGAGATGACTGAATATACCATGAAGAAGTTCTTATTTATCTATGTTTTGATAAAACACATACCGATTAAAGGATTTGTTAATAGATATGTATTACTATAGTGCATTAAAGCTATCATAACAATTTCTTAAAGAGCTCTCTACTTTTATTAAGAAATATTATATGCTCGATGATTTTCGGCTCCGCTAAGCGTTTACCACTACTTACACTTGATGATCCACTGGCTGCGGTTGCCGAGTTCCCACGCCACTGGAGCATTTCAATTCAGACTACTTGTTTACACTTACGTGTTTTATGGTCTCTGTCAATTGCTCTTGCTGTTGGGGACAACAATGATAGTTTTCTTATGGTTAGTACCACGCGTTAACCTTCCGACACGGCCTACTATTTATTTTAGTTGTATATCTTATATGAATATGTTTGTATGCAGATTGGACTTCTTGTTGGCTTTTATTGCTTTATTAACGTTAGTAAGGTATATTTCTATACAATTGTCGAACTGTAAATATGTAGTTTAAATTAAATAAACTGCTACCGTTGAAGCATTTCTAAAATAATTGCAGTCAGCAGTTACTTCCGAGTAATACGTAAATTTGATACTCTCAATCTATCCGTAACATAACTACTTATATATATACATACTTATTGTTCAACAAAAGTTATATACGTACGTATACATATACATACATGTAGATAATTTCACAAGTGCATATGGTGAAATGGAATTGAATAAGCGCAATCGTAGGTTTAATTCACTAACGTTTGGTCAAGAAATTCCGATGTGCTGTCACAGTCATTTAATATATAAATATATCTATAGCTGTATATGTGCAATTTCTATTGCATGAATCATTTCTTTAGAATATTTCAACAGATCTTTCAAGGATCTTTAGTGAACTTACGGAGCTTGTACATACTATATAACACATAACTTCTATATCAACCCATATACAAAGTTGTAGTATTTCTGGTAACTGTAGCTACTAATTAAATAATTGCATAACTGTAACAACGATCCACACAATTTCATTTCGACTTTTGGAATGTCCTAGCTCTTTCTAAAGGCGCTTTAACTTCGAATTTGCTTCGATCTCAGGTTTTTTTCGTTTGAAGAACATTCATAACAACTCATTCTTCACAAATTACCAACTTAATAATCATTTACTTTTCTGCACGTATAAGATGTTAGCTTTTTTGCAAAATGGTATTTGCATTGTTTATTATACTACTTTTAAAAAGTTAAATAAACTCAAAGCGACAAGAGTGACGAATATAGTGTACTTTAAGTAAGCAGAATGTCAATTTATTTAAATCAGTGCTAGCTTAAAATAAAATTTATATTATGCATTAGTAACACCTGCTTATGAGTTGTTTTATTCGGAATTTATACACAATATCTCCAGGTACCGGTTTCCTTTTCACTACCATATCTACAGCTATATCGGTTACGTAGCGACCTTAAATAAAAACGACTTTTTAATGCTGTCGGTTCAATTTTACCGGAAACACATTTCATGCTTGATTGATAACTACTCTTTATTAGAATCAATTAATTAGCAATAAGTTCTTGTAAACTCTCAATCTCCTAGTTCTTGAACACTGCTTGTCAATAAAAATATGTTCGATTAAATTGCGCAATATTGTTCTGTAATTTTCGAATGCATCTATCTTGTATTCAATAATGTAAATGGAGCCAAGAGTTTTATAATGAATAGCTTTCAGGTCCACAGCTTAAAGTATTATCATATCAGTGACTAGCATATCCCAAGTGCCGGTTTCAAACAGAAATTCTTCTTTTAATCATATAAGAGAATCTTAGGAACGCTCAGCTCACTAGGTATAAAGAAAAACAAATGTGATTGTGTTTAGTGGAAAGCCTCATGAACTAATCTGCTTTACGTCTGAAGTATAGCTAAACAATAGACATATATTCTCGACCAGTTATTCAATACTACTTACAAAAGATCCGCTTTTCAAGCAAAAGATATTCATTACGATACGAAAACATAATAAAGGAACATATGATAGCACAGACGTTATACGTATAGAAGAATATTAAGAGCCGCATGCATATACCCGACGTTGAATGTATATCATTTTCAAGTGACAATTTATAGGTTTTGTATAATTCGTGTAGCTTGCTAACCTTTATTTTTTTTATTGTATTGGTAACTATCTATACAGAAATCAATATAGATATTACTGCTGTTTGGAGCAAAGTTATTAACAGTCCGGCACTATAAACGGCAAGATAGTGCAGTAACAAGGCCACTAAACACATTTAACGCACACAACAGCAAGAAGCCTCTGCAGGTAACACCCACTATAGATAAAAAATTATTAAAAATTACCTCTAACAAAAACAAAGGGTTCAACTATTTCACTAATATATCTATCGATTGCAAAGTATGATAACACAGTGAACATGAATTTAATAATACAATATTATAGAAATATGAAAAAAATGTTTATTGCATTTCCGCGAATGTAAAAGATAACACTTTATTTCTTAGAACATTACGATAAAGCGCGGAAAATGCGAGATGAAGGTACAGTATACAATAGGAGATTTTGCTATTTTTTTGACAGCTGATAATACTAGCCGAAATAATTGTGTAGTATACGAAAATATACATACATAAATGGTTCGTAAAATAACATTTTTCTTCTACCTACACATCTTTTCAGAACTTGCTCTGTCTTTCATTAATCATTATTATGGATCAATAATGCATACACAGACTTTACTGCAAATTTCACTACGCAGTTCGTCAATCAAATCGTTACTACACCAGTATTTTCATCATTGCCTGGATGAAAACAGATATTCCATCGAGTTTTCATCGCAAAATTCTTGACTTTCTTTCTTTAGTACTACAAGGGTACCGTTTTTGAAGCCTTCTTTCAAGACTTGTTTCGACTTGGTGCGTTTGCAATTTACTAAAGTATTTCCTTCCTATAACTATTATGAGGAGAAAAATTATCAAATAAAAATACAAAATATATACAAAAACTTACTAAAACTCGACATTTCGCCGCTAATGTCAGTGGCTTCTTAAGGAACAAAACCTGGGTAAAGAGCGCCAAAAGGTCACAGTAACTCGACGTGAAAATACTCATTTCAACCCCGTGCTCTCTAGTGGGCAAGGTGTGTAGTGCCCTACAGTATGTTACTTCCGACTTGGGGTTAGTCCATTGTCGGAGGTATTATACAATTAAGCTTGAATTCCGAAGTACAATGAAATTAGATCTTGCATTCGGAGTGACGCTGACGAGACCTGAGAGGTCGAAACCACCTGGTCTCCGCTTCTAATACTTGACCTATTTTAATTGCACTCATTCGCAGGGTGCTTTCCAACAATTTACCATGAACACCTATTACAGACATTTTTTGGTTTTTAAGACCCCTTTATTTGCAACCCATAGAATGCCCAACAATTTAATTCATTGTTATTAAATTTAAATTGTTCGCTAGTACCAGAAACGCCAATTACACCTGAATAATTACAAGTTGATTTTCATTCAATTAAAAACAACCGAGCTTACTGATATGATTAATTTCATCAATATACGGCTGTAGCTGCTCCACTTGCGTAACCTGCAACAACAATGTCCTTCCCTTGGAGTATTTGCTGCACGACAACATACTGCTTAGATTATTTTGGCTGTACTTCATTCTTATGTAAGACAAAGGCCACTTTACAAATTGGTGGCTATAATAGAAAATATACTATATGATAAATGTTGAAATACTGCCACTCTACAGTAGTCACTGCCTAAAACTTTTTGCTGGAATGATATGACTCTGTCAAGTTGCAATCTAGAGCTAAATCAGTTGCAACATGTAATTTTTTTTAATGTGTGGTGGGTGCTTAGTTGCAGTGACTCCGTAAGCTGTATTACTTGTCTGGCTATCACTGCAACTCTTGCGGTGTAGTTTAGTGTGTGTAAGTTGTGTTTAAATGGCTTTGTGATAGCATCATATCGCCTTTTATGATGCCGCGCTGTTAATCACTTTGCTCCCAACAGCGAATGGCAAGTCGATCCGGGATTAAACTCTCTGAAAAAATGTCATCTCCAGAGAATTGCGGCACCTAATCACAAGTTAACCACTGCGGCCATCGACCCGTTATAATATAGATCCTATATTAAGAATATTACTTGTATAAAGTAGCAAAATTGTTTTTTCTTTTTATTGATTACTTGTAATATGAAATAGGTATACAATAATAAATCACTTTTAGTCAAAATTAGCTAATTAGTCTTTCTTCTTGTACTGCATAGCTATACATCCTGAAATTATAAAATTTTACAAAATATTATTAAAAGACAAAACAAAATACATTACAAATGATTTCTTAAATTTTGCAGCAAATGTTGTGCAAATTAATAGCAGACAATTATTAAGCCATCAGCACCTCCAAAGCTGAATATTGCGAAAATACAATAAACTACAGCTCTTGGATTCATTCTAAAACGAATGTTTTGTACCTAAATTATTTCCGGAGCTTTTGTTTTATTTACACATTTAATATTTGCTCGTCGTGTCCAAAATTTAACCTTGATTGAAGGTTGCGTGTTTACATTCATAATATATATAGCACTGCTCTCACGGTATTAATTAGACACGCATTGTAATCAGCAATTCGACATGTTTGAATTGGTAACAGAGACTAAAAAAAATGCAAAAACAACTATTTCCTTATATGTTTTGTTTGGGATATACGTACGTATTTATCTCAAGTACGGAACTATTAACTCTAGCTTTTATATTTCACAACCATTCAAAATTTGTCACAATATGCGACAAGCTCTGTCTTCGTACATCAGAATAAATTATTCAGTACTTTAATAGCAAACTAAATGCTATACTAATCTATCCGGTCAATATACATACAACTATGCTTAACTATCATTTACATTCTTTCTCTAATCACTCGCAATTTTGTGACATGAATATCTGCATATGTAGATGTAGCACATGAAATGGACGGAAATGCTGTTCCGATTGTTTAGTGTGTCTCTCGTTTTTGGTCAAGTGGTGTAATTTATAATACGCTTTCATTTTTCACATGTCAGTAACATAATCCGGGAGGTGTTGGGCGGATGCTGCAATCCCAGCATCCTGCGTATGAAACATATATCTGGTAAATATCTATGGCACTTTGAATACGTATTGGATTACAGCAATCAGTAGAATTTGCATAGAAAGAAGAGTCCTGATCTTTACGTTTCGTATTGCAAAGTGATTATCTGCAAACACGTGACATTACTTAAAAGAAATCAAGTTTTTTAAATAAACTTTAAAGGTAACGGATATAACGAACAACAGTATGGACGTCTCTCTACTGCACTATAAAGTTGTACGAGGAATGTTCATCTACTTTTGTATCAGCTCTTTCAATGAATGATTTAATTCCTCCGCTCGTTTTTAATAAAATGAAACAACAATTCTCTTAAATATTATATAGAGTATGCAACTAGCAGTAATTACTTATTTATTTATAATTGTCAGAATTATTTTCTACTGAATTGTTTGTTGATTGTGTCCCGTCAGCTAATTAAAATCCTGTATTTCAAAAGGTTTGTTATTATCCATGTTGTTACTTTGACAAATTGAGGCTTCACGCAGTTAGGTATACAAAGAATGCATGTCCAGTACTGAACAGTTTCTCATTCTCATATAGTAGAACAGTATGATGACGCAAGGAAATATAAAAGACAGCCAAGTCAAGGGTAGAAGCGTTAAGAGATCATCTGTAACATTTTTGCGACATCGCGCCTGTATAGTGCCTCATATAAAAACTGATCTACTAAACACTAATAAATATCCTCGACTTGTCCCACAATATCAAACTACTGCTACGATTTATATTTAGAATGGAATAAATATAGGAGGAGCAACATCTTGTTGCTGATGTCTATGATAGAAGCAACATTTTGCTGAATATAACTTCATAGGAAACATAAGCTCTTATCTTTGAAACACATGAAGCCCATTGAGGTATATTTTTACAGTACATCATTTGGCGTTCTCAGGATGACTAGAGTGATTCACTAAATTACCTAACTTTGCAAAGTCCAATAAATTTTATAAGTCACGCATTTCTACTAATATTCAAATATTCATATAACTATCTACCATCCACACTAAATTGCGAAAAATTAATAACGGTTCTGTCTCTGCAAACTCAGACTGAGCAATGGTAATAGGCAAAGAAATACATGTATTTATTATAATGAATGTTATTGTGAGGAAAATATTTCGCTCAAGAACGAAGGTTTCTTAGACGAAGAGTTGGCTAGAACCTCCGAATTTTATCTGTGTATGTGCAAAAGCATTTCTGCATACATATCACGTCATTTGAAACTTATCTCCAAATCGCTTTACATTTACTGTTATATTTAGACATCTTAGCAGAATTAAAGTTCTGTTTTTGTAACATTGACGATAAAATTAAAAATAAACGTACAGTTCGTCATAAAACTTAGTGTATGCTGTTAACAATGGTCGCTGAAATTGTAAATATGCAAACACAGCCAATATGAATACCTTACCAACTGCCTTTGTTGCGGAATCGCACACAACAAATTACGTATTCCATGCTAACTGAACTTACAGATAAGAAAGACTTAAAGGTTGTCAACTTTTTTTCTGTACATTGATAAATGAAAAGTACTTCACAGTAGGTAGCAGTAAAAGTCATTACATGTTTCCTGTGCTTTTAAAAAGATAGAAAGTATGGACTAGCATTGTAATCTGCTGTATAGGTAAATATTGAATGACGTTTTTTTCTCGTATGGTTTCCATTTGGCTTATGTAAATTCCCATCTTATACACAGTTATCCTATACACAGTTGCCTATACTTACCCAGTTGCCAAGGCTTTTATAACATTTATATTTTAGGTAGTTTGATGCTACAACGCAGTATACATTTAGTTTTTTTCTAGTTCTAAAGTTTTTTTCTCAATCAACAAACCTACTGCAAACAGATATAGATAGCGTTGCTCAGTAGTGAGGCTCCTCAGTTTTTTTAGAGAAGAATATCAAAATTGTAGATTGGTAGAGATCGTCTAACTATGAGTTAAGTCCTGCATATTAGCCGTCCTTTGAACGAAAATTATCTAACTCTTATTTCAAGATTTTCAAACGACAACATCTTTCGAGGAATATAGCTTTTGTTCAGGTAAATGCCAGTGATTTTCGTAGCGATTTCATTTCATCTGTCTTCCACGGTTTTTCGGCCTTCTTTTGTAGTGACCAGAGTTGCGACGCATATCCCAATCTTCATCGTAACGTTAGTTGTCGTGTGCTGTCGGTTTAAATGCTTCAGAGAGTCATCTAATGTTTCTAGCCATGCAGTCATATAACGACGGTGTCGTCCATATATTTATAGTTCCATAAAATCGCGTATTTCTTGTAGTGCTGTCTTATATTTTATCTCCAATGTTTGATACATCGATGAAGAAAGACTCTGTATTGAAAGTCACTAAAATGTATATCGTGCTCTGAAGTTCTCACATAGCTGTTGCTTTATTCGATGTGCTGAGATAGTTTGATGAGTTTTCTAGCAAGATATACCTCCAATTTATAGGTAGGCAACTCACAAATATTAACAATCGGTCTCAAAGAGTTACCCTTTTTATGAGAACAGCTACAAAACAAAAGGTGTACATAAGGACAGGACAACAAAAAAGAGGATTTATATGGACAAGAACCTAAAACATGTTTACCCTATAAGATATAGCTGAAATAACAAGCAGATTAAAGGAAGCTTGCGTAAAGAACAACATTACTACATAAATAAATATCAGCTGCTTAATCTGCGCACGAAATGCATATACAAACTTGAAAGGCCTTGGAAGAAAAGTTACATCGGACATACGGGAAAAAACATGCACAAAATGAAAATTCGACGAGATATCCAACCTAGGTATGCCGGAAGACCTGCAGTAGCCGAACAGGACGCAGACCATAGTAAAGTTACGACAGTGTTTAGGTCACAACTCGCAGTACTGTTAGAAGCAAATACAAGAGTTACTAAAAATAATGCAGAATCCGTGTAAATTCAACCGAGAATACAGACTCAGCGGTACTTGGTGGATAACATAACGGAATCATGGGCGAATTCACAGCACCAAAATGGCCGTAGCCTATTGCAGTGCTGAACATAGATCAGAGAAAAAGAAAAGAAATAGGATATACAAGGCGATGAAAAGAGTTTTGCATTTTTTTTATCTAATACTAAATCAAGTCTTAGAAATTTAATGTTAGAGTTGATGTATGTTACAATGCAATGGTTTAATGCCTATCTGTGTATGTTTTGTGTTCACCGTTTTTATTAATTAAATCACAACACAGCTCCACGTCGGTTTCGTACTCGCTACACTCTTGACAACGTCAATGAAATACATATGTAGTACCAATACAATGAAACCCTGGATACAGAAATTTAATGAAACTGGTTTGACAGTGAATATTCGTTTTCATGGAATCCCGCAAAGTGTGCTCACTAATCAACACATTAACTATGTTCGTGATGGAGTAAACAAGATTCACATCGCTCAATACAAAAATGAGCTTCGGTGATGCAATTACCTAAGTCTACTGTTTCTTGCATAGTGTGTAGTGTTAGTGTAAGAATTAGAGGAAGGTGGTTAACCTGTAAAATTAATAAATTTTAACGCCCTGAAGAAGCCGACAATCTCTCGGCGAAAATTTGGCATACTTACGAGTAGGTACTCCCCTTTAACTTATAAAATTAATAATTATTTACCAATCAAATGTTAAATAGATTTGACGATTTTCACATAATTTGCTTTTCTGACGAGGCTCATTTTGGTATGCATAGTTACATCAACAAGCAAAATAGTCGCTATTGATTGCAAAAAAAATGCCCAGGAGAAACATCAAATTCCATTATAAAGATCTAAAGTTACTGCTTGGACAGCAATTTATGGACAGACAGTTTTTTTTATTATTAATGTGTGGTGGGTGCTTAGTTGCAGTGACTCCGTAAGCTGTATTACTTGTCTGGCTATCACTGCAACTCTTGCGGTGTAGTTTAGTGTGTGTAAGTTGTGTTTAAATGGCTTTGTGACAGCTTCATAACGCCTTTTATGATGCCGCGCTGTTAATCACTTTGCTCCCAACAGCGAATGGCAAGTCGATCCGGGATTAAACTCTCTGAAAAAATGTCACCGTCCCTCCAGAGAATTGAACCCCGGCACCTATCGTCCTCTCACAACAATAGTCAGCCGCCTAACCACTGCGGCCATCGACTCGTTCAGTTACTGTAAATTCTAACAGGTACGCCGGAATGACCCGTGAATTTTTGACACTGCTCTCCAAGAATTTGTTGATTTTAATGATCAGTAGTAATTTTAGCAAGTTGGGTCTATTAGCCATGTATAAAATATCGCATTACAACTTGTAAGATAATTGTTATCGAAAGAATTGGTATCAAGAAGAGGCGATATCAACTGATGACCAAGAAGCCCGAACTTGGCTCCAAACTTTTTTTTGTAGAGGGTTCTTAGAAGTCGAGTTTATTACACCCAGCAAGATATGAGTTTCAGATTTTAGTCAAATATGTAGGACGGTAAGGAGCACATTTTAAGATTATTTGCAAGTATACAGGGTGATTCAAAAAAGTACAGCATATCAAAGTTAGGTTATTTTTAATGGAGCACCCTATATTGTATACCATTTTTGGGTTCTACGTCATAAATTAGGATAACTTTGTTCATAGTTCTCTATACCTATCTGCTGCCAATTTCGAGAAAATTTGATTTTTATGAAAATGTCGGCATTTACGAAAACATTAAAAACAGGAAAACTGTATGACTTGGACGATTTACATTTGTAAGAAGTTATTTTGACAAAGCGTGCTTGCAATAAACCGATCGAGTATTTTGATATTGGCTACATGACATTAAGCAAAACAATTTATACTTTATATTTTTTCAACCATGAATAACTCTTTTAAGTTAAATGGAACACCCTGCATTTATCCATGCTATGTGAAAGCCCATTAAACTCCCTACCAAAAACTATAAAGTTGTCTATATCTAAATTTAACGATTAAAATGTTATTAACGGAATTCTTCAAAAACGCTCTAAGGCTGATGCTTTTTCTCATCAAAATAGGCCATGCTTTCTAATTACTTGTGTGTGGATAATTATATTCCTTGTAAGTTGAAATAATTTGAATATCTGATTAATACATTATTATAGAATAGGATAAAGTTCAAATAAATCGTTCAAGTAATTGACTATTCGTCGTGTATTTGAATATTATTTGTTTGAATCGATGAACGAATATTTGAATATCAAAATGTCGAAATCTGCCCTTTTAGTTTATAATATATTGATATATTGCACGTTGGTAAGATATGGTATGGTAGAATTGAAAATAAAGTAATTAAGTAGTCGATATCATATACAAATTAATAAAATTACAAATATGTTACACAAAAATTGAGTAAATAAGATATAAAATTGTTAACCACATTCAATTTTAACATATTCGATTGAAATGAATTTAATAAGTTCTTCTCAAAAAAATGTCTGCTGTACTAAATGTTCGTTTGAATTGAATAAATATACATAAATTATCTAATGAAAAAGATTACAGTAGATGTTCACATTGATTGACCATCTTATTGATTGCTTGAATGATTTACATTTTTTGTTAACATTATTTATAATACAAATAAAAATCGGTAATGGCAACACCACAACGCTTAATTAATTCAGTCAGGACACAACCTAATTTTGATATGCTGTACTTTTTGAATCATCCTGTATACTTGCAAATAATTTTAAAATGTGCTTCTTATCGTCCTACATATTCGACTAAAATTTGAAACTCACATCTTTTAACGTTTAGACACAAAAGACCGACGGAATCGTGACACCCTGTATAATACCTTTTCCTTTATGTGATAGGATAGCATATATTGTGTTACACATTAAATTGAAATCCAAATAAATAATATGTAGTGGTATTTAAAGACGAAAAGAATGTAAATCGAATACAACTGCATGCCGTTAACAATTAGTTTGTAGCAACAACAAAAAAGTAGTATTATTGTTAATTAAGAGTGGATAATTAAAATCGAAACTCTTTTACAGTACTTCCATAGAATTACTAGACCTACATTTCCTACTCAACACCATCTTTTTAGCATGCTACAAAGCAAAGTTCATTATTTTATAAGTATTGTTAACTTTTAGCAGAATATAATAGTCCCTCCAATCATTGTATATATTTTATAGCAGAACATCTGTTTCCGACCGTTGGCGCGTGCCAGTGGCGCGTATTTTACTCTCCCCTTTTAAATGAAAACCGTCATAATATTCGATCGAACAGTACATACATACATGTGCCGCTATCATAAAGGTGTATACCGTTAGGGAAAATATAACATAAAAATAAATTTTAATGCCACACATGTATGACTTCAAAAATTTGCAAATAGCGTTTACGTTGTAGTTTTGTAATCGATACTGGACGACAGGCATATTTTTTAACATCCTACGCATTGGTGCTACAGGTTCCTGTCCAATAATGCATGTTGTAAATCTTTTGTAACCGTCGTCTTGTTCCTTCTTTAGACAAAACACAAGACGGTCGAAATGGTCAAAATCGAAACGATTACGGCACAAGAAACACACCCACACTCGAAAATTCCAAGTAAACGGCATTGTTTAGTTTTTCGCACGGCGGGAGATCAAGTTTCGGAACACTGTAGGAGTCCATATGTATTCGGGTCAAAGTTCACGGTCACGGATCATTGCTTTCTTTGCAAAACTTACGTACATGTGCGTGTAATGATTGTGCATATCTGTGCATACATATATCTGCATCACACGTGTGTGAAATACTTTTCTTCGATCGTGCACAATAATAGTTGCGTTGCCATATACCGTACCAATGCTATTCTTTACATGAATATTCTGTATCTTTTAATGCCAAATGTATTTCCACTTCAAAGTCAATAACAAAAGAATCAATCAAAAATACAGGAGTGAAAATAGATTTGTCATTAAGAAATAAATACTTAAAAGTCATAATCAAAAATGATAATTACACTAATAACAGTCAGAACAAAATTAATGTGAAAATAATGAAAGAAAACAACGTAATTTTTCCATATAGAAAAGTCTACAAAATACGCGATAAATTAGTTGTTATGCGATTAATTATTTATAATTTAGTTGCATAATCATAGAGGACATTAAAACTGTAAAAGTACAAAGTGCAGTAAAGCGAGTTAGCGACATTGCTATCGCATAAAAATTCTATTCTTAAACTATACTTATTAAAGAAAACTAAAACAAAGTAATACCATAATTGTATTGTAAATTTCTAAATATAAACGATTCAAATGCAAAATTATTTAAACCAAACGAAAAATACAAAGTATCTTTGTTTAACATTAAAGATACTAGCATTGTTGAAAGATTTCTTCAGATATATTTCAAGTATGTATGTATATTTAACATAGTGTGATTGCCGTGACACTAGTCAGCAGTTTGATACAAGTTTTAATTTTTAAAGTTTAGTCAAGACAGATAAAAACAAAGGATTAGCTTTGACACTTTCACGATAAAAAAAATATCCCTTTGAAATCTCACGAGATCAAGATCAATGTTGCAAACAGATAACAGAGAACCTGTATTTCTAACTGACTGATAAATATACAGCATAGTCTCTATTTTATTTCGCAAATCATCAGTAAGTCAAACGCTTCAATGATTGCATCCTCTACAGCCACTGGATATTCTCAATATCTCATTTCTTTCGCATATTTTTAAAGAACGAATATGATTTGTGAAATTTTTATTTTAGCATGATTGACTCAGCCGGTTAACGTGTTTAATCACAAATATTATAAGTTAGAAAATATTAAAAAGGAATAACTTTGGGTGAAATTATAAATAGAAAAGATAAACCAGGATTACCTGATAAAATTGTCATTTCATAAAAATTGTGCGTTTTGCATTGTTAATTTGGAATATTTAAAAATTAAATCAAAATTACTCTTTAAGCATTACATTTTTTTCGTAATCGATTTAACTAGTAAGTCCCAAGAAGGGAATATTCAGTATTGGCCCTAATTATAGCAACTTTTACTTATGGTTAGAATTCTTATATTAGAAATCCTGGAAGACCGAAAAATACGAACACTTATTCCGGCAAACCAATTGTTAAAGTTGCTAGTGCAAAGCCTTTTCTTTCTTCCTCAGATATTTCAGCTGTTTTAAAGCAATATGGTGAAGTTCCTGTTAAGGCTCGCACGATAAGAAGAAGATTAATTGATTGCCGGGTAAATGCGTCGTTGTCTTGCAAAAACGCCAAGTACTGTCCAAGAGAAACATCGAAGCCCGATTAGATTTTGCGAAATTGCACATTTCGTGGACTATTAATGACTGGTGTTAAGTTAATTTAATGACGAATCCAAATTTAATCTAATAAAAAGTAGGTAACGGTATTTGTTATGTAAAGCGTCCAAAAAGTGAACGACTAAACTCTAAATACTCTGAGACTCCTTTCAAATTGGACCCATTACATAGAATTCAGGACATCGTGGTTAAGTATGTATACCTACAATAACATTTTGGAGACTAAAATGAAGCCGCATGCGTAAGATGTTATGCCTCTAAAGCATCAATTTCAACACAATAATGACCCTAAGCACAAGTCAAAACTTATAATCGTCTGGCCGAGAATCAATAAAATTGATATCATGGCGTGGCCAGTCCGCAGACCTAAATCTCGTTAGCAACTGCGGAAAATTTTGGCTACTAAAATTCATGATAAAACATAAAAATTCTAATAGATCTTACCATGCATTAGTTTTTTTAGTTTTTGTTACTGTTAAACAAGCAAAAATATTAACATTTTTCTATTATAAACAAAACTAAAAAATTAAATATTACTCTTATAAAGTTGTAACAGTCGAACATTTAGAGTATGACACCTACCGTCGATTGCGGTTTCGCTACTCCTTTTATGAAAAAATATTTTTAGTAAAAGCTATATACAGTAGCAAACATTTTATTCAATACAGTTTCGTCAATTTGCTTTTTTACTGGAACAGTCTCTATATTAAATTATTATTCGCGTCCTTTTAGCCTTGGTTTATAATAATTTTTTGCAATATTAATTTTTTATTTAAAGGCCTGTGTAGTTTAAAACTTCATTCTTCCAATTAAATTTTAATTCAATAAAATTTTTGTATAAACAAAATATTTCGGCATGTTTCTATTGTCATAACGAAAATTATTATACTGATACATAGTACAACCTTTTTTCGAGAACCTTCTCTACTATTTATGTCAATTTATACATATAGTTAAACATGTTATTAGATTAGAATGTCTAACTTCAGAAACATCGATTACTTTACCCTTTCTCGCGACTTATTACGTGAAATTGTATTAATTTTCTTATTTGTACTATTTCCTATGGTAAGTGATATTTTATCAATGAAAAAGCAAGACCAGATTTTTAAAGTATTTTTAAGGTACCAATAAATCAATTTATTATTATTATTAATATCAGTTAAATGCCTACTTGTAAAATAGCACATATTTTTGTACAAAGATTACTTCAAGAATTGTGCGTTTTTTTCGGATGGTAAGGAATCGTTTTTTATCTTTTAAATTAAAAAAAATAAACGCACGCATACTTTTGCGAGTAACTGTATACACGAGGTCTTATACAAGGATGCAATACTTTACACAAAACATAGAATACTCAAGGTTAGGAGATCTGCAAATTAATATCAATCTCGACATACCAGAAGTCTTGGGTTCACATGCGATATGATGACGGTGTCATTAAGACTACCTTCATTTTCTAAGAATATTATAATAAAGCGAGAGCCTGAGAATGCACGATGTGAGTCATTTTACGTTTTGAGTAAGTGGTCGTAGGAAAACATGTGCTATTGTTAGAACTTCGTTAACTGATAAAGGGAGGAGATACGCAGGTAGACTTTGGAAGGAAGCAGGTGCGTGGCATGATGGGAACTTGTACACGACAGTCATGGCTTAGTGGTTTAGAAAATTAAACAACCCTCTATTTATGTATACTATATATCTAATAGATATCTTCTTTTTATTCATACTACATAGTACTACTGCAAATGTGAAGAAAAAGTAGAATTATATTACCAGTTAAAACAAAATTGTACTACAATTAATTAAAAATAGTATTGCCAGTAGGTTTTCACTTCCACACGTTTAACAGTATCAATTTAAACAATTGTTTTGCTACTGGCAAATCACTGAGATCTTTTGGAATGATGTATCATACAGTAAATATGTAATTGTCTTACATTATATGGAATGAATACGTGCTCAGACACAAGAATTCGGTTGACTTTTATAGTGGTTTACTTGCGTTAATATGTAATGAATAGGGAATACATACGTATTTAAAATTATTTAGTTTTCATATGTATGTGGAGAGCCAGTACCTCAATTATGTTGGCATTGTATTTAAAATGCAGGCACGTATTTTGTGATAAACTCGTATACCCATATGGTGTGGTCATGATGACACATTTCCTTTTCTGACTAAATCCTTCAAAACACAAATGTATATGTAAATGGTGTGGGTGTTGTGACGAAATAGATTTGCAATTACATGTTTCACTTAATGATAGGAGGAAAAGTGGTATAAGGAGTGCTAGAGTGATAATTTCACAGCTAATAGAATGGATATATGTATGTAATATATTAATTCCCTGCAATGTTATTCAATTGCGTCTATCATTTGTCTGGCAATATAAACAAAATTCATGTCCTGTATTGTGTGATGGCTTTGTGTGCACTAATACATTTTCAGTAAGATAAATTCTCATACCTTTCTAAACGAAGCTGAAAATGCATTGCCTTGGCATGTAAGGCGCCAACATATCATTATCATTGAGCCTTTGCCACGTATAACGGCAATTTTAGCATGTATTCAATGTCCAGGTATAACAACCGGAAGTATATCCCTTCATTTTATTTTTACAAGCCATATAACTTATCAGCATTGTTCACTCAACCAGCTTTTATGCGTTTCGCCAAATAATAATTTCAATATTTTTATCGGAGATCTTTCTTCTCATGCCAAGGCTAGCTTCTCAGAATCCGTAAATCAAACTCATCCCAAAACTATTCTGGCTAGGATTTTTTCGCACTATAAGACTCAGTGTGCGGTTTTTTAAAGCTTCTAGTTCATTACTTGCGATTTCGCTGTGCTCGACCAAGTCAAGACCTCGTATGTTATTATTAGTCGTACGACGGTAGTGTAAATAAGTAGTTTCAACTTCAGGGAGACGAAGCTTTTGCTACACAGGAATAGATAGACTAGCGATCTTGCGTCATTGAACTTAGCAATGGTATTTAAACATTTATGGAAAAGTCAGGCAAAAATTGAGTGTCATGCCCAGTATGGGACCAACAAAGTCCAGGGAAGTCTAAAATCATCCAGGAGTATGTATTCTGACAGAGGTCTTTATTACTTAGTATAGCAAATGGCATCAATTCTCTGTTGTAGTCTTCAACTCAACTACTTCTAGAGGATGTAGAGATGGCACAGATATCAGAGTAAATTGCCATGTACTGCCGGTATTCTGTGTAGGTCACTCATGAAAAAAAGAAACAAATCAGGTCACAGAACGAAACGCAGCTAAGAGAGATATTGTACAGGATAGAGAGCAATTTTGCCGCACCGAGAAGGCTCTGTCTTTAAAATATGAGGTAATGATCTTAAATTGGAGTCAGTTCCAGTTCTTATTAGTTTCTGGTTTAGTCCTCGGTGCCACACCATGTTGAAAGCTCTTTGAATATCTAAAACTATTGCCCTCGTGATTCTTTTGAGTTCGAAGTTGTGAATGAGCTGTGTGAACAGATATAATATCGGTATCACCAAACGCCACAACTTTGATTGATTACTCGGGACACATGTTTCGAGAACGCATGGGTTCTCATCATCAACTGAATACCGAATGAATAAATGGTGGGCATCACTCCAATAAGCTGTTTGATCCTATTTAAATCCTATTTATGTTAAGAATCTTTTAAAAGATCTTTGAGAAAATCTATATGTTTCTGCTAAATAATCTGAAAGGTAAATAGATGTTTCTTCAGTTAGTTTAACCTAACTACTTCAGCTATTTTAGCGAGAACTGAGATGAACTATGTTAGCCGAATGTTGGGGAAGAACGAATTATTTTCGGATATAGAGTTGATTACAGCTGTTAACCTGTCTCCAGGTAGTAGCCAAGCTTTTCTACGTTGTTTTCTAAGTTGGTATAGAATTGAACATTGTGTTACAAAATTATCGAGTACATTCATTTTGTACTTAAAACTGTTTGCATTCCAGGCAACTATCGTAATCTCAGGGATATTGCTATTTTCTAACAGATTAATAATCGATTACGAGAGACGTTTCCACTAGATACACCGCCTCAATAGTTGGAGTTAGGAGTGTTATCATGATTTCCCTGTGAGAGCTATATCCTTTGTAAATCAACAGTTGTTGGAGTTTTGCTTCGTTAAATTCAGGCTTAGGAAAGCTGTTGTAGCTTTTATAATCAGCGAAATGTTCCCTCCCGCAGTTTGCACAAAAAGCAAGATCATCACTCGAAGCTGATGCATTCCCCTGGTTAAAAAAAAATGCCCATCAGCTCAACCAACACATCGCCGCGATTCGTACATCTTGATTGGGCGTCCCAAAATTTTTAGTACCAGGTGCCTCTTAATAATTCGAAAAATTTCACGAAAGTGGAATGTAGTGTTTTGTTCTTTGAAAAATCTTGACGAGGATCAAGAGCATTGGAGCTGGATCTCTACTCCATTTCATTCGAACAACAATGTCTAAATTAAAATCGCATTCGCACGAAATATATAAGTAGAGATTTTACCCTCAGCGATCTCTATATATCTCTAATATTTTGTCAGAAAACGAGGATTTATGCTTCTTCTCTACTTATACATAATTACATCCTTTCATTCTATTTGTTAATTATTTTTCCGGTGCCCTTAGTTAACAAATTTTCTGCCATAGTCGCAGTTGAAGTCTCTGTCGTTTTTCTGCAATTCTAATTGTTGCAGGAATGTACTGTGCTAAACATTTATACTCTGTGATTTATTTATATTTAATCCAAAACTGGTGCAAAACTAAGAAAACAATACAAAATTATATTTTCATTATATTCGTTATTTAGAACAGATCTCGATACTATTCTTTGCTCTGTAGACTCCACAATTTGTTCTCAATGAAAAATCATTAATCTTTAAAAAACAGGGCTACATCGATTTTGCGTCACCGTATTAGTAAAATAAGTCATGAATTCCGGCAAACTGAGATACTGGTAACTGCATACTTTCGTGCAAATAATTCTTGATTAATTTACTAAGTTACTTCTTTGGTAGTGTTCCCTACTTTAGTTGACAACAAAAATTTAAGTAAGACATTGTTAAAAAGATGTAAACTACCTTTCTTAACTGATTATGCCAGCAACAGCATAAAGGTCGGAACGTCCATGAGAAAGAAATTTCTTAGAAGTATTTTGGATTTTATGACCCTTCAATTTAGGTGCCTCTCTACCCGTCCCACCTGCTGTTTTCAGTAAGGGATCACCTGAACTGCTCTTGGTATACTTGTTAAATAGCGGAACCTTATTCCTAATCCTGTCGTCCCCAATTTGTGCCGGTCTTTGTTTTCCGCATTTATTGTCAGGAATTTGAAACACTTCTCTATTTATGTAGTTGCCTGCTCACACCAACTTTGCGTGACTCAACTGCTCACAAATTACAAAATATAACTAAAATCAATTATCTGAGCTCTTCAAATACTTATTGTATAAATCGTACATATGTACATATGTATAACGGTTGACGACGAATTTCCGTTATACCTGTTATAATTTTACATTTTCGGTCAATTTCTTTTTTTTTCAGTTTCCACCTGTAAAATATTTAATTATTCATTTTTTACTTATTGTTAGTTAAGTAACTGATTCACACTGATGTCTTCATTTCATTAGATTGCCGGACGTTATGTTTCATCATATCGTTGTTCCTTTCAAAGTTTGTAATTAATGTGTTTCATTTATATTGTAAGTGTCTTGTCCTTTTTTATATTTCTTAGGAATCTCCTTTCAACACTTGCTATTTTGTCTTTCAGTAGTTGTACCTGAACTGAACTTTCTCTGTACCCGAACACGCTGTTACAGTAGGACCGTTGAAAAGCCTCCCAATGGCATTTATAGAAATAATAAAACGGTAAAATTCTAGGAAACAGATTAAAATAAAAGAAAATAAACGATCATAGAAGAAAGTGAGACCCTGATTTAAGAAACACAAGAAAACAAATAATCAGATTTTTATTATATCTGAAGTGGTTAGAAATCACAAGCAATCTGTAACGTGGAATACTAAAAAATTTGTAATAATTCTAATTAAAGTCTATTAATCGGATAGTCTAATAATAGTTTAACGTAATAAAACAAAAAAAGCATTTGAAAACAGCAAATAAATAAAGACAAATATACCAAAATGTAAAACAGGCTAAAGCGAAGATAAACGTAACACGTTCCTCTTTTATTATTGCCATCTCCCTGCAATCGTTACGAGCTATTAAACTTTTACTTCTAAAGTTGATAAATATACCGTCATTCGGCGCAATTCCTCAATATCTACATATGTTGGTGTTAATACCTCCAACAGCTTTTATAACAGCAAAAACAGGATTTCGGCTTATGTGACTACATAATGCAATATGCGAAGGTAGTATGCAACGACGAAGATATCCGATTATGAAGTGGAATACACTTTTGATACACAGCGCTACTTGAGGGGAGACATTACTTCTGTCAGTGACTGTACATACATATGTATGTACTACGTGACTCATATAAATGTGTGTAGTTATAATTAGTTGCATATTTAATAATGAAAAAATGGGAACATGATATTCAACAAAAATGTTCTTATTATCTATTTAATCGTAAATAGTACCTATCTTTTACTCAAGAGACAATATTTCTTAGTTAAAATTGAAAATATTTACGTCTCCAGAAATTACAAAAGAGAATTTATTTGAAAATTACATAAATATTTACAAAATGTGCTTTATTAACGTAATTCATGTATTTATATGTGCGTAACTACGTGAGATAGTCCAATTTTATGCACTGCGAAATATAATCGAAGAGAATGCATAGATATTTCCTTCGCGCGCATATTTATTTATTTTCTACTTTAACGTGCAGCTCGAGTACGGTCAACAAATAGTTACATATTTTACTTTCATACATAACTGTTTAGGCAAGTAATAAGTATATAAATACTTATCCAAAAGCACAATGTCTTACATTAATTATGCTCTCCTACATTGCGTTAAAGAACAGTTATGAGTACATATCTACATAAATTGTAATCAAACTGTAGGTATTATAATTAATTAGGAATGAAGTACAATAAATACAAAAGAAGGTATATCCCATTATTATCTAGAACAGCATTCTAATGGTGGCAAACTCAATAGTCAGCAAACTACATACGCTGAAATATGGAATGCCTTTCTTTTGTATGTATATTATTTTCACGTGATCGTATAAACAACAACTAGATTTTTCTAATACAGTTTGAACAATGCCTTAGTCGATATCATTAGATGACAAAGCCGTATAATTCACGTTGAACAAATTTATACTAATGTACTATACCTACTAGTTGACATTGCTGCATGGAATTCGAAACGAACCCATGTATGGACTAATCGATTATTACGCAACTCTAGTACCGCAGTGAACCTATTATTATTTATAGTTGTCTATCGATTATTTGTGGAACGCACTTTTTACGCAAACAGATATTTACTGCCAAAGAATTTTCAGTAATATTAAACGGGAAAATGATTGTTGATATGACAAATCAATAAGCATTGATTAAAGGTACGAATGAATCAGCATACTAAAAATAACCAACAAGATAAACGCAATTGATATAAGTATTTTCTTTATACGTAGCCCATTTGTTAAAATTAATGTTGAAGTTTTTATCCTATTTTATTATAGGGATGTATGTACTGTAATGGAGTACTCAAAATTTTCGACCGTCTGCATAATAAAAAAAAATTAACCAACTTTCCATCTTTAACAACTATATGTTTGTATAACATAAGAAGCAATTACGGCATACTCAAGGAATTCCTACACTAGTGTTTGTGTACTTTTTCCCGATATCAAAAAGCGTTTAAGTTAAAGTTAAAATTTTGGATGGGCATCATAGCACATCTGCAGCACGACATAAGTATATTTCCACAATTGTTTAGTAGCGATTTGACCACACACAATAACTTGTTTATACATTTTTTTATGATTTATAATTTGTTACCTTTAAACCACGCTTTAGATCTATGTACATTAGTATACATATACACACTCTATAAGGAAGCACATAGAAACCATATAACTTTTTTCAAGTGCCTTTGGTTGCTTCGATATTATGTTCTGAAAACTTTTACAAACTATTCCTCTTTCTTCAACTAGGAGTCTAACCAGACAGGATTCTTATCATTTATATTTGCTTTTGTAGATAGCGTATGCAACAAATTATTTGCCATTTTTGTACGTGTAAGTTTTCTTTTTTACAACATATGTAGGTACCTTACATATGTTGCTCCATAACATTTGAACTTGATAATTAATTCTATAAGACGGAAAAACGTTGGAAACTTTTCTTACGTTTTTATAAGGAATCACGTCTCTAATATTTATAACGAATAATGTAAATATTTGAGCTTCAATAAATAACACCTGGATCTTTACGTCGATACACACCTATGTTGAATCACTATTCGATTTGTATAGATAAAGATATTTACATTATTGCATTAAATTAAATGGGTCGTCAAAGTAATGTTGGTAACTTGCATTCATTGCATCTTCTGCAGCTGCGTTTCATGTTGTAGATAACAAAGGTTAAGAACCTCTAAGTTGAAAATCCAGGTACATCGGATAATGATAAATTTTTAATAAAACATTTCACTTCTTTTTATCGTAATTGATGTTAACTGTATTCATACGTATTTACTACAGTAAATGTTATCAAACTAAGGAAGTAAAAATATTAAAGCAAGTTCTAAAAAAAAAAATATAAATAAGTTTGCACATGAAAAGCTGTGTAACAGCAAATTTAAAGTTGCAATAAATGAACTCATACTAGAAAACTATGCAAGTAAATCAAAAGCATGCATTTTGTTCTTTAGCTGAAAGATCGGTTGTAACTGTGCATATATATTTTCTCGTACCATAACTAACAATATCTTGTGTACAATATCTATACATATTTCTCTAGATAAATGCTGGCCTTAATCGAACTATCGTTTGATTTTTGCTGAGATTTTAATGCTGGCATTGTAATTTAGAGTAGAGGTGGAAAAATCATTTATAGATGTTGTATTTCATCGCCAAAAGCAGAAACTCATTCGAGGAAATAAAGAAAAAATTATTTGGTTCAAAATTGTTACAGCTTTTCGCGTATTCCTATTGTAACAATTTTATAAAGCTCTGGTCTTACTTTCAGCAAAGGTACTTCTTCATATATTCGTATTTTATTTTTCACGTCATGTTTGGTGACTCCAATAAAACCAACGCTTAATATTCTAAAAATCAACTTCTATATCGACGTGATACTATCTTGTCCATTTAAACGTTTTCCTTTTTAACAGACTTTCTTATGTCAGCAGCCACATAAAATAGATCTAAATAGTGTGTAGCTTAAACGAACAGTGAACACATTGGAATGCATATTGTATTTACGTTGATGGTATGGCGTCTCGGCCAGAATTTAAATCTCCAGGAGACACGTATTGTAGATAAATGAAATACATAACATAGATGAATAGGTAATAAATAATAATAAATAAACAAAGAGAAGATTTAGATTTTATATAATATATTGAAAGTATTGCACGGTTTATATCTAACAAATATTAATTATGATTTAATGTAATTAGGTATTGTTGGATATGCAACCAAATACATTCCAAAGTTCGTTCACGTTATATGACTAATTCAACGACACCTTGTTTACATATTCATAATGTTATTGATTATCGTTTCCTTACTTGCGTAACGACGAAATAATTATTTATACATCCGATCAGATAGTAGTCATCTTAGATAGTTTTATAATTATAATAGAATAAAATTATATAAACTAGTTCTTATTATTTATATACTTTCTGTGTACATATAACGAATACTATTGATATGAATTCCTAACTAACTTAAAGATAGGCAAATCCTTATACATCCGCGCTATGGTGGTTAGTAATAGCATAACACTCCGCTGACTTTCTTGCTCAGATTGTTTCGTTGGTTACATATCAACAAGGCTCAAAAAAGCTTGCAATCACAATTATACATAATCTCGTGGTAAAACAATGTCATTGCTTCAATGCAACTGTGCTCTAAAGGAGCAAATTATCGTATAAGGAAATATGAATAAAATAATGTTAATAGAATATTACACCACTATGTTATTGCTTTATGACATCCGAAGCCTACAAAAAAGAACCTTTAACGGCATGTGCAACGGACATACAGGGCTCGCTAAAGCTGAAGTACGTGCGTTTCTAGTTTTATTACTTATAAATACTACACTTTGTATTTTATATTATTTTCACAATTATTAAGCATATCCTAAACTTATTAATTTCCAATCTATTTCCAATTATTTTAAGATTGTTAAATATAATTCAAATGTACCTAACGCGTTAGCCATGGCAAAAGTATAGTAAGGCAATTTACTATTCACGAATACTAAAACAACAATCAATGTAAAGTAATTAAATTTAAAATAAATGTTCAAAGTTGTCCCCTAAAACATCAATACAACATTACAGTGGTTACTCGAACGATCAACTGGCATGTATTAATATCCCTACATTAATACGGTAGAATGTTAGTCTTATTCTGCCCTTCATATCATCTCCTGTGGTAGTAAAAAAAGGTCAATTTTAGACATTTTTGTGATTAGATTGGCTATGCAATTTATTATTGAGATGATGCAAAAACCACATATATGGACCAAAGATAAATAAGCGTGGTAATTCACTACCACGTCGAAAACAATACGTTCCATTCACATAACCTTCAAGCATTTATCTCCAAACATTCAAAGATTACCTAATTTGGTCATGGTTTTATAAAGTTAAGATTAGCTGTGGAGAAAATAATAAAAATTTTGTTTATTTGGAAATAACAAAATCAAAAAAATATTAACGATGACGGACTTTTTGTTGAGTTCACGTATATTCACGCGGATTCAACTTATTTTTACACAGTATTGTTTGGAGAGACCTCCGGCTAATATTTTGTTGCGTCGAAAAGCACTTGTACTAATATGTGAATTATCTATAAATCTAGTACCACATTAAATTCATTCTCATCAATAAGAACGATTTTTGTTTTTTTATTTGTTTTCACAGAACTAGTTTTTTTTGAAACGTTGCGTTAATCTTTCCAGCCTTAGCTTTTTGGATTCCCTTCGCCCAGGATGTCTCTCTTGATAAATTTGTAAAGGAAATGATGTTCTTACTGATAGTGAGAATGTGTATGTATGCTTGATTTTTAATTTTACATATATTTTATATATTTTTTTAATTAATCATCGGATTCACAAGAAATGTGTATAAGGCTAAAATGAATTATATAGAGAAGAACAAATTTCGCCTTTTTTGTAATTGTATAATTTTTTTACAAAGGTGGATAGAAGGTAAGATAGATATTGTGTAGATGGTGTTATATATGGTTATATAAAAACATAATTATGTAAGCAATTTATAGTTTAAAACAATATCAACGAACAATTACATACATAAACAATTTCCCATTGTCGAATGCAATGAATCTCATTTCATTCAGAGATTAACTTGTGTTGTTGTGTTTCTGAAATGTTTCTAAATAATACGAGCGTCATTTTCAATACATAGGGAGATTCAAAATGGCCTTGAATAATAGCCAACTTTACTGTGAATATCGTAAAGTACGAAGTTAGGGGCGATAAGTTTTGTACTACAATATAATTCCGACACGTTGGATTTCGAACATTGCAAGTACTGCTTGCATGTCCACGATAAATATTCTATTGGAAGAGGTCTTGTCCGTCTCTTTCTCATTCCGTGTTTCTTCTCTTTGTAAAAGGTATTCATTATATATCGTTTCGTCCATGTTTTTTATACTAGACCCGACACATACGTCAGATTTTTTCGTGGGCTCAAAAATATACATGAATAGAGTAAATCTATTTCTTCTTTCTGTACCTTCAAGTTCAACTTCTATCTTAAACTATTGCTCCAAACGCATTCTAGTGGATTTCTTACAATAGTTAGACTCTAATTTTAAAATCTCAAGTAGGAACCTTACTACTGCATTATTTCCATAGAGAAAGAGTTCGTTACTTCAGTGGCGTTTTCTTGATGCAAAATCGTTTCTTGAAGCTATTATCTGCTTAAAAATAGCTCTTACTGACATCCCCAGACCATTACTACTTTCTATTTTTTATATACATACAATATTCTCGACGTTTTAATCCCATTATTTATACGTAAGTACTTAGAGGTCGTAATATATACAGCGGTGTTCATGCGATTTAGACACCTTAGAAAAATCCAGTATTTATGGTATTTCATCAACCGTTTAACAACTTTTTGCCGTGAATTACATTTATGCGTTACT
Source organism: Holotrichia oblita (assembly GCA_023690525.1). NCBI lineage: Eukaryota > Metazoa > Arthropoda > Insecta > Coleoptera > Scarabaeidae > Holotrichia > Holotrichia oblita. Next base: position 45,193,773 of record CM043019.1, read on the forward strand.
TTAATAGACAAACGACTCACCTTATAAATTTTGCTAGCACTTATAGTGAGTTTTCCTACTCCTGGTACATATATGTGAATGAATAGCTATGAATAGCAATAACTAGTGCGTATTGGTAAGAATTTCAGTTTTGCTGGAATTTCAGCAAAATTCTAAGTAAAAGATAAAATGCTAAAACAAAGAACAGCACAGTGAAAGTAAACGACCGCAAATTGTTTTATTGTTATCGCAAGCTTTTAATCAAGCGCAAATATAAAAAAAAACTTGAATGCTTAGGTTATACAGTACAGACGATTTTAAAACGTTAGCTGAAAAAGAAATCCTCGCAAAACGGACGAAAAAGTAAGCATGAACTTACACCTGAAATTATAGTTTACATGATTTGCTCGTGTAAATGTCAGTCGGTACTGTATAGTCCCAACCATAAAATATGAAAGAGGGGCGGACAGATGAATAGAGTTAGATATACTGCCATATTAGGACACCTTTTAGATCAGTTACCTACATAACTCAAAAATGCGAATGCTATTTTCAGTAGGATAATCCGCCCTGCCAAATCTCGAAATGAATCCACAAGTGGTTTGTGAATAATAATATAAAATTATTAGCGTAAGCCATCACAATCTCCAGATATGTCACCAATAGAACATATGCGACCCATTTCAAAGAAAAAGATACAAAAACAGTGTAGGACACGTGGAGAAGTACAACAAAAAGCTGTTAAAAACTAACGGAAAATAACATCAGAAGTATAATCAAAATTGGTGACATCAATGCCTGTCAGAATTCAAACCTTCTTAAAATGCAAAATATTAATAAATCATTTACACAATATATATATACAGGGTTTTCAAAGTCGGCACTATTGCTAACTTTGTTATTATTGGAGCTACAAAGTTGGTTAAATAGGCAAACTAGTGTAGTTTTTCAAGCAAATTACAATGGCATTTAAAAAAATAATAATTGACGTACTGGGTCACGTGATATTGTGAAAAACGTAATTTTTTTAAGTGGGACACCCAGTATACAGTTCTCACGGTCGACAGAAAATTTAATTCTGAACAAAAACTTTCCTATGAACTTTTATCCTAAAGTCAATAATAACAGAGTTATTGATAATTGTTTTTACAGAAACTAAAAACAGTATTGTTTATTTTAAGTTATTTTATTAGTTTCGAAAATAAAAAAAACAAGAAATTCTAAATTCAGAGCAGATGCTCAAAAACATCACCCTCTTGCTCCAAGCGCTTTTGAACCCGCCTGTTAACGCTTCTAGTAGCCTTAGCAATGATTCTACCATCAATATTATTAATAGCATGGCTGATGCTTTGCTGGAGATCTTCAAGAGTATCATACCGTCTTTCATACACTGCACTTTTCACAAATCCCCAAAAGAAGAAATCCAAAGGTGTTATGTCCGGTGATCGGGGAGGCATACCAATAGGCCCGTTAGTTGATAGATATCGGCCATCAAAAAGGTCATGTAATAAGTTATGAATTTGGCGAACATTATGGGCAGGAGCGCCATCTTGTTGAAAGAATATCTGTTGTCTATCCATTAAATTCAGGTCATCCAAGAATTCTCCAAGGGTAGCGGTTAACATTTCGACATACCTCTCGCCAGTTAATGCACCTTGACAAAATACGGGGCCTACAATTCTTGAATCAATCAAGCCACACCAAACATTAACACTAAAGCGTCTCTGCGGATTACAAGGACGGAAAAGCATCGGGTTTTCTCGACTCCAATAGTGGCTGTTCTTCCTGTTATACATACCCCTGTTGGAGAAATTTGATTCGTCACTCCAAAGAACCAAACGCCAAAAATTATGGTTAAGTCTAACTTGATTAATGTACCACTGACAAAACTGAGTCCGTCTTTCTTGATCTCCCGGTACCAGCGTCTGAATAGGTCTGTATCTGAACGGCACAAACTTATGTTTTTTTAGAATATTGTGAATAGTTCCCAAAGATAGTCCACTTTCTTCCTTTAAATCATTAATTGCATTATTAGGATTAGCTTCAAAGAAAGCTAAGACGTTAATTTCAGTTGCTTCACTTATTATAAATTGTTTTTTGGTTCTAGTTTTCTTGAAGACATTTTCATTTGATCGAAACTTACGGTACAAAAGTAAAAAGTACCTTCGATCTGGCAAGTTGCGCGTAGGAAATAAAACACCGTAACGTTCACGAGCTTGCAGGGAATTTTTATTACAAACGATGTAACATTCCATCATATCACATTTTTCTAAATGCGTGAAAGGCATTTTTTCATCAATAAACACAAAATGTTAATTGCTTACTGACAGAGGTTTAATGCAATATTTCAATGTTGATGACATTTGCAAAACAATCGAATTTTGTTTATGAAATAACAGCCACCTTGGCAAATTTGAAAAATCATCAATAACTCTGTTATTATTGACTTTAGGATAAAAGTTCATAGGAAAGTTTTTGTTCAGAATTAAATTTTCTGTCGACCGTGAGAACTGTATACTGGGTGTCCCATTAAAAAAAATTACATTTTTCACAATATCACGTGACCCAGTACGTCAATTATTTTTTTTTAAATGCCATTGTAATTTGCTTGAAAAACTACACTAGTTTGCCTATTTAACCAACTTTGTAGCTCCAATAATAACAAAGTTAGCAATAGTGCCGTTTTAAGTTTGAAAACCCTGTATATATATAAGTAATGGAAATATCGACCGGACTTCGTTAGAGTAAAACTAATTGTAATGGGTAATTCGGTCTGTGATAAAAAGAACAACACTAATTGTTCATATGAACAATTAGAGGTTCATATGAACAATTAGTGTTGTTCTTTTTATCACAGACCGAATTACCCATTACAATTAGTTTTACTCTATATATATGTATATATATATATATATATATAATGTGAAATTACTGCAACTAGTGCAGCATATGGGTTCCTTCTTTTGATTTAAATGAAAAACAGTAGTTTCCTACGTGACGTTTCGGATTTATTTAATCCTTCTTCAAACCTATCTATATATAAATATATAATAAAACTTAACTATTTTTAAACCAAGAAACAATAACTTACAACAAGGATAATCGTTTTTCTAAATACAAGGCTCTAAAAATGTGAAACAATTTTGACAATTTTGAATTTTTGAAATTTGAAAACATATGCAAAATATTTGATAAACAATTTTGTAAATTAGACATGTTAGATTTTAAATTTCGACATTATATATTATATATTTATATACAGGTTTGAAGAAGGATTAAATAAATCCGAAACGTCACGTAGGAAACTACTGCTTTTCATTTAAATTAAAAAGAAGGAAGCCATATTCTGCACTAGTTGCAGTAATTTCACATTTTAAAGTCTACTGTCAGTGTCAGAACTGATAAAATTGTTAAGCTTTATATATATATATATATATATATATATATATATATAGTTTAATGATGTAAATTACTGTTTTTATTGAAAATAAAAACTAGAATTTGGGTTTGTTAAATAAAAGACGTATTTAGCCTCGTGACGTTTCGGAAATATGATTTATTCCTTCATCAGACCTGCATTACGGAGAAATCAAATTATAAAATTTGCGCAAAAATTATAAAGTCTGGGCAAAAAACTTACAGTTGGCCGGCAGTTAAATTTTCACAATGAAATGGCCTTCAAGAAACGCACATTGCAACATCTTAGCATAAACCAAAAACAATGTATGCGCCGATCACAGTGAAATTTTCTTGACATGTGGTAAAATTATTTTAAAAATTTTGTTTAAAAAAGACGTTTACACTAATTAACACATTAAAAACTTTAAGTTAACAATTTTAAATGAAAACTGTAAAACGTTTAAGATACACAAACCGAATGCAATGCATGATCGTAAAGCAAAAATTGGGTGATAAGAAAAATCTCAATGCGGGAAAGAGAGCAAAACGTTAGAGAGACACAGCCAATGCCGGTCGAAAATATATATATATATATATATATACAGTTGCCGCCAAATGTTATAGGCAGGTTACATATTTTAGCGTTGCATTAAAACTGATCAACTCTAATTAAAATAAAATACATGTCATGGTTTTGTGCATAATTATTAGTAGATAAATATAAATCTTCAAGACTATTTTCTTCGAAATTACTAATGGTAATTTAGAATATGAATTTAGTAGGGGTGCCTATAACATTTGGCCACAACGGTATAAATATCATAAAGTTATGATTGTTATGAACGTTTAAGATATATTGTTTGAAATAATCACATTTTGCTTGCATTAAGAATTTTGAAACTTCTAGAATAGTAAATTATTCTGAAAGCAGCTCCGTTGTAGAAAAATGCATTTACAAAATGTAATATGATAGATACACCTAACTACTAAACTCAGTATGTCTGCTTTTTCAGTAGACATAGTGTTGCCTAACTCCAACAAAATACTTTGTTTTAAATAAATCAACCAACAAGAATTGCATAAACTTTTACATCAATAACTCCTAAAATGTCGAGGAGAGTTGAAATCAAGTTTCAACGAAGAATTAATATTTCCGTAAGAGAAAAAGACATGATTTTTCAACATTTATTATAACTTCTTTTTGTTTTTATTGATTGATATGTATGCATACTCTTTTGTTTTTGAAATATTTTCAAGGTTATCTCGAAATTAGAGGCAACATTTTTGTAGCTTGCGTAAAAACTATGAAATATCTTGTAAAGTTAAAAGAAGACATAGTACTAGCATATACATGAATGGAAAGGTATTAGAATGAGGAATCTATCGATCTAACAAAATCTATAGGGTGCCATTTAAAAAAATGAAGTTATCTAGAGACGAAGTTCCGGAAATGCGTTAAATCATTTCTGAACCGGAAGTAGGTATTCATCTTCTGTTGATGTCATTGTCTCTACCGGACTATATAGTTTACATATTCTTGATTTCATTTCGATACCTATTTTCAGGATCAAGCTATCGCGGCATACAAAAAACAGCGAATCGGGATAGATTTTACAAAAACGTAAAATATCTCCATAACTATTAGGAATAGGGGTAACGTAGTTTATATAAAGTGCGAATATTTTTTAGCGTACTATTCAAAAATGGCAAAATATATAGGGTGTCGCATTTAAAATGTGTTTACCTACTTTCGAGACAGCCTGTATAGTTAAAAATATTTTTAGATTATGCAGGACATAAATTGGGATAACTTTTCTTTACAACTTTTTTCTCTATTTTTGTGGCAGATATCTAAGATCCACGTTGAAACGGGACATCCTGTACATACGAGTATATCGCACTTTGATGCTGTGTAACGCTGTTAATAAAGCCATCCCTATTACCCCCGGCTTTACCATTTCGAATTTATTACGATAGAACTTTTAAATAGATAATAATAACTTTACTCATATGCTTGTGGCGTTCCTAACGTAAAAACGGAATAAAAACTGATCCATAACAATTCAGTGCTAAGAAACTTTGCTCTTTTAGGTGCAAACCTTTACAATAAACTCGTGATTCGCAATCTATGTACTTTTTCTGCAACTCATTAATATAAGTTCTATTGTGGTTTGCATGATCCGCACAAATTAATATTAACAGTAATTCTGCAAGTGAATAGCAGCTGTTAACGGAAAGGATTTTAGATTTAGTATCATCATTTCATGATGCGAATGGAATGAACGTTTATTTTAACCTTTTTTTTGTTTCAGGTAATGTACTTACTTCAACTAATTTATGCAACATACCCAGTACCAAAGGTAATTCTTAGCATAATAGTGACTTAAATTCTATTTACACGTTACTACTATTTTACATTTTATAGTCCTTTTATATTAACCCTTACACAAAAGTGGCTAAATTAGTACTCGCTCCTCACAATGTTAGCCCAGCTTTAAAGATATTCTTTATATAGGTTTACTGTACAAAAATTAACATGGATTCACACAGAAAAAGGATTTCTATATTTAAGAAATTATTTTCTCTTGAGGAAATCCACTTAACCTAAGTAATTTTTTATTTGTTAAGAGAAATTTTACTATCTATAAATTAATTTAATATCTTGGGAACATCAAATGAAAATCTTAAAATCAGATTATTCCGAGAAATAATTTGTACAGACAAGAACATCGTGTACTTGATGGAAATAATCAAAAAATGCTATAGGTGGCGCTTCTGCCACTATATGCAACTATGCAATACACGTAATATGTGAACATGTGCTTTTGTATTGTGATTAACCTTATACTTTTTCTTATAACAACGTACAAAATTAGGGACATTTAATGCCCGGAAATGTTAATTCCTGTGATTAAAATAGTATTCAGGCTTTCACAATCGTCGTTGAATGCACCTTTTCGGTGGTTTCTCTATCATATAAAGGATTGTGATTTTATTGCAGGTGATTAATCTTATGATTTTCAGAAGTGAAGTCAGAACAAGGAATTTTCTACACGACAGAGAACACGAGAATCGTAAACCAGCTTATTTCTGTACTTATTTTAGCTACATTATTGCATATTTATTTCAAGAAATTAGAATTATCAATCAAGATTAATATATACTTATTTGGATATAATGATATATTTAATCCAAATCAAATAGTGCTTTAATTTAAATACTACTTTTTCTTACTGTAACCCAACAAACTTTATATAAGAAAGTTAATTACTTGAATATAGTATTTAACATTTTTTGCATTAAGTAGTATTTTCTTTAAACAAGAAAATGATTTCTAAAATTCAGTATATAATTTCTTGAAATTCCAAGAAATTAAATTTCTTGCTCGAAGAAAATAAGTATTTGCTTATATATGAGAATGAGAATGACTTGAATTAAGTTATTCTTACTTAAACCCAGTAATTTGTTTTCTGTGTGTTGTTGCCCTAAATAGCACTACAACATTAATTTCATATAAAGAGAATTTCAATAACAAAAACAATACAGTTACGATTTCGATATGGTCTAGCATTGAACACATTGAAGTGGAAAGTGAACACTTTAAAGGAAATCAACATCTTGTAGGTCTGGACTTCGCAACTATTACTTTTCTTTGTAATCAATTATCCTAAACATGTGTCCATTTGAATTAAAACGAGAATACTCGCCAGTGTTAAAAATTACTGACGGGTTTTTATTTTGAAACCTTTCTAAATACAAAACTTTCATCATCTGGCAAACTTTTTCGACAGTAGTAAGTAGTATGTGATATAGAAAGATTTCCATATTCTATATTTTGTAATAATCCAACACAAAGTTAATCGATTCGAGAACTTAGACAATTATAGTAGGTAAGTACCTATACATAAATAAATACTTTATGAATACTTAATGAATTTTTAAGATATCGTAATATATTCAAAAAATAACCGGTTTAACCCTAAAGTTCAGTAAGTTGCAATAAGGAACTAATTAATTCAATCACATGCAGAAGTAGAAGCGTATCCTATAAATACGTGACCGGAAAATAAATTCATAACGTTTTCTACGGTACACCACTTATTATTTTCTATCCGAGCGTTATTGGAGAGGTGATCTTTAATTAAAAAAGAAAATGTGTGTAACAGTCCATCATTATAAAAGGCAGTATACTATTAATATTACTATGATTATAAAACATTAAGTTTACTCAACCAACGAAGTTATTTTATACGATTTTCCAAGGTAATCTGTAGATAATTAAAGCACTGTAAACACTTTTATCTATGAATACGTCATTTTGCATATTTCGTATAGGTATGCATATGCACACCTTCGAGTACGTAAAAAGTACATGCATGATACTTTAGTATCGCATTTAAAATAGATATTTAGTGTTTAACATAAAATAGTCAAGGTATACATTATAGATTTTATATCATAATTAACTATAAATTTTGTAAATTCTCTTAAGCTGCAGATATTTGTGTTTACAATAACAAAAGTTATAAAGTCGTTATTTTCAGTACGTACGGTTTACTTGTCTGCTTTTGAAAGAAGCCTGTGGTATGTACTGTACATTTTTATTTTTCCTCAATTCAGTATAATAAAACTTTTTGCTTTAGTCGTATGTTAGATAAACTTTCTTGATTTTGGATAAAATAGAAAATAATAATTATATAGTATATCCAAATAATTACAGCGAGGACTAATTTTTTTTAGATAGAACATCATGCTTGCTTTTTTAGTAACACAAAAAGTTAGCTCTTTAAAGAACAGTTCTGCAAGTCATTATTTTACCAAAGTTCCGAAGGTTGAAGTCAAAAGATTTCAATCCAAATTCATAACTTTCAATGTGACTTCTTTGTGAATGATTAGGCTATAGATTACTTAAGGTTTTGTTGATTTTTCTTTAGATTATGAAGGCAATTATTTGAAGAAAATTACTAACAAAGACGTGTGCTTGATGCTTGATCGGTAATACTATCCTATACCATAGCCATATAAATCATTTCTTTATAACCCTTAGGTTTTTCAAGGTCATCATGTCTTCACCAGGGAAATTTAACATTTTGGAAATGCAATTTAATCTAGTTGCTGTATTTATTATTTCCAAATTTTATAATGCTCATAGCTTCTGAACAATTAGAAATCGATCCAGTATTTTTGTATTTCATTTAACAATTAACGTTAACTTATTGCAACTATTATCAATTTGTAACCTTGCTTACGGAACGCTACTTTTACCAACACTCGTGATCAGTAGAAAAACCTGAACTAGTGTCCGAGTATTATATTTTCAAATTTCAACAAGGAAACTAAAATGTACTATTCTATTATGTATCTATAATTCTTGTGAACGTATGCCCAGTTCTAGTTATCTAAGCCATCACTGCCCCGATTTAAATTCATCTCATAAAATGTAAATAGCTCGTATAAATATACATATAAGTAAATAATATAAATAAAACAACTATTAATTTAAGTTTAACAGATCTGTTAGAAAAATATACCTAGGTACTTGAGTTGGATATGTATGATTGAAAATCTTAGTAATAATATAATTTAAAATGACTTCTCTACTGGATGTATTGCGTTGGATAATAAAGATACTGGGGGATGAGTTGGAATAATGGGTGACAGCCAAAAAATAAAAAACAGACTTTTACTCCTTTTTAATATCTGAGCTTTCGTAAACTATTAATTACTTCATCGGAGACAAACTACAAAAAATATAAAAATAAAATGACAACAAAGTAAAACAATGACATATTCAACCACGTAAAATACCATGACCAGAATTCTACATTGACATAAAATACTATAAGGTTAAATGTGAACGACAGACCAAAAAGAAGCATTTTTGTGTTATCTCGTGCATTATTCGGTCATCAATATTACATAAAGTAAAATTTTAGAGGTACAGAAATGGACAAAATGTCAAGCACCATACCTTATTCTTAATCACAATTTAAAAACCGATTACTTCACTCACATTAATTTAGATTTCTTGTCACTCGGTTTATAAGTAATTTAACCACTTATGTACATATGTTAGCTCTGTTCATAAGACAATAAACTAGAATATCAGCAGTTTCCATGGGTACATATGGTCACGAGCTTGCCAGTGACACTTTTGAATCATTTGTTACTAGGAGAGGTGTTTGCTGGTGATATTGTAGTTTCCAAATATTACTGTCGCAAACCACTTGGAAACTTGATCAATAGTAGCATTAACTCCAATGGAATAGTTATTTTTACATTGCGCAAAATATACTTCAGGGATCAGGAATGGAAGAAAATGAAACCATTACAGATTATCAACCAATACATTTCTAGCAATTTAATCGGCACTTTATTTGTTGCTTTCTCTTTAGGTTTTTCTAGCGCAGGTGTTTCAGCGCAATTTATTGAACCTGCCAGCACGTTTGTAAAACTAAGCATTTGTTTAGTTCTAAAATTGGTAGATTCTTCCAGTGTATTGATTATTTAATTATACCATATTTTACATAGTAAAATTTTTGTTTACCGATTTGCTCTAATTTCAACTTTCATAGAAAGACAACAAACCGAAATAAAAATGAAAACCTTTATACAGCACTATATAATTTTTTTTTTTTTTCTACTTTCATCCTATGTTATCTGCACTACTATAATACGTAAGATGAATTCTTGGTAATTACGTTGGATACGCAATGTTCTCTTTAATAGCTGCAAACTCGCTCATGCAGAGAATTAATCGCAGTATAGCATTATCAACCAACTGGTGGTCACATTTACAGTTAGAGATTTGGAATTCTGAAATCCTCAATGAATATTTGAACGGTCAGATCATTACAAATACAGTTAAAATTTTATATTTTATTTAGATAGTTTAAAACTCGTACATACATGTATGTATATTATAATATACATTTACTCAGTGATTAGCAAATTAATACACCTGTAATTAGTGCTGTTTGCATCGGTAGAGACAACTATGAAATATATTCTTTATGATTATTTTTGTAGTCATAAAAGTCGAATTCTATATTAATTCCTATACGTGATAAATATACTGACATCGCGCTATATAAGTATACGAACATCGCTTCCATGTTTAAGTAGGATTGAATGGCATTCACAGCATAAATACATTGAAGGGGCACTCTTAAAGATAGGATTTATACATAATAAATCTAAATTTCCAATAGGTAATCATTGATTCCAGACATCTTACTAGAGTAGTAATTTTAATTACTGAAATTTGTTACATGCAGGAAAATATACATATATATATATAATACAAGTAAAAATTACCAACTGAAAATTGTTATTCTTCCGGTATAATTAAATAGAACTTGAACCTATCCTAAAGATTTAAAAACTTTGTCAAATTTAAACCTTTAGCATAATAGACCAGATCCCCAGAAGTTTCCTACGACTTTGAAACCGCCTGTATGCCAAGGTAGCGAACTCGTTATAGCAAACTAAGATATCATGTCAGTCATCTTCCATGGCACTAAATAGTATGAAGACTACTTGAATAGCGTCGCAAACGCATACAAAAAATTGCGAATTACGAAAATATATCGGTAAGAAGCACTTACAAGAGGTTGATTATAGTAAATACTTCCAATTATACCAGAATGCGCCTCGAGATATGTTGTAGCTGTGCAAAACGGCAGGAAGTTATATAAATATGGTAATACGGACGATTCATGCAACAGTGCAGACAGTACTGGAAGGAACGGAGCCAGTAAAAAGCACGGAGAAACGCTTGTTAACAATGCCAGAGGTGTGTCTAATGATTATAGCATTCTACAAAAATACCGACTGCAACAAATAAACGAATAGCATTTTGAGCATATACGTTTTCCAAACATACATATACTACAATTCAACGTAATGATGCTCGTGTTCGATGGTTGTATGTAGACTATTGTCTGCAGAGCTACATTGTCATTGTGAAAACTGACTATCCTTCATAAATGTGTTTCAGAATGTTATGAAAATGGTTCTTGTTGGCGTATACGTTATACTTAGGAAGATTTTTAAGTACATCTCTGGTGGAAGATCCCATACTTATCACAACTACTAAAAAAAAATCGTTGTCACTGAGAATATAATTCGTTCTTAAAGTACTCGACTTTTATTCATCATCTCATTGTTATCGGTTTATTTATTTTGGCATTCTGGAGAAGAGAAATTACGATGATGTCATTATTGTCTAATGGAATTTAGTTTATGGGTACAGCTCTTTTAAAAAGTAGTTACTTACTCTGTTAATGTCGATTGTGTAGAGTTCATTTCGAATATCCTACCTAATTCTAGATAGACAACAGCAAACAGTCATCCTTTATATCAAAAGTCAAAGTCAAACAAAGTCGAACTAAGTAAGAAGGTACCTACTATGTGTTACTATGTGTTCACATTAAAGTGTGGATTGTCTTTATTCACTATTCTTGGATAGCCTTCTAAAGATTTTAAAGCAAATAGCTTTCATTCCATTACGGTTATTGAATTTCTTTTGGAATATCTCTTGTCCTTCCGATGATCAGATGTTGCGTTGCATCAGACGTGGGCAGCAATAATTAGACATAATCCAAAACCATAAATCTTGAAGGAATAACTTTACACAAAATGATTTTCTCTTCTTGCAATCAAAATCTTGTATTGATGTCCTGTTCTCCTTGGAAACGTTCCATGAATCGTAATATTTATATGATAACAATAATAAAATGTCCAAAAAAAATCTATCATTATGTTAAAAGTTTGTTAGAAATTTGTAACTTATTTAGAATTAAATATTTTAATGGTGCTACATCTATCGTATGACCCAACTAGAGCAACATATCGACGTCTAATTACCAAATTGTAACATCACAATAACATTGGTGTTGGACCACACCCCACTTGAGTTTAGAATGATGAATATGCAAATCTTGCAAATCATCATATCTTAAGTAGTAAATCCGTACTTTTGCTCCAGAAGGTCGCGAATACTATTTATATATTTACATTCTTACCAGTCTTTTCTTATCTCTTTTATTTTTTTTTAGGATTATGAAAAACTACATTTTCAAATCTAACTAGGACAAAGTTATAACTTTTTTGGCCATCAAGATCATATACATATTAATTCGAACAGTTTGCGATCGACATAAAAGTAAAGAAACTTCTATTACTAATTTAATTCTTCTCCATTATGAACATTAGGTTTTATGTTATCATTCATTGTTAAAGAATCAACAGAAACAATTTTAGTAAATAAATTTATTCATATTATTTTATATGATAGATATAATGTTCGTATTCCACGAATTCGTCGATTTCCATAATTTATAAGTAAAAAAGTATAAAAGTTATAGAGTTTGCGATCGGTCAGCGGGCCGTATGTATGATAGCAACAGTTCAGTTATAGCAACAGCTTCAATTGTGTCGTGTATAAATTTTCTGCGGTCGGTGAGCTTGCTTAACCGTAATGCAAAATTACATGCGTACTCTGCTGGTATGTGTACCGAATTTGCCATGTTTGTTTATAGGTGTAGCCTGGAAGCCGCCAAAACGATTAAGCTTCATTTACATAGAGGGTAGTGGGAATTGTAGTGTAAGAGTAGTGGAGTGCCGAAGTTAGTTCTCATGTATTTAAACGAGAGCATTTACATAAACAGTGCGATAGTAACGGTAGTGGAGAAGTAGTGCCAAAGTTCGCAAACTCCAAACATTCCCACTACACTACCGATACTTATACCGTTGCGTCTGCGCAGAACAATCTACCGATAACAGCTGTTTTGTTGTGTTTACATTTGACTATACATCCATTACCAACTATCGTCGTTACGCATGCGCAACAAAGCAGGCGTATCGCCACTACTTTTCTTATGTAAATGCATTTCCGCACTACAATACACCTTCCACTACTCTTACACTACAATTCCCACTACCCTCTATGTAAATGAAGCTTTATACTGGGTTAAAGTTATAGGAATTGAATAGAAGATGGAAATTGTCTTTGGCATTCAAAAACTTTACTTCGAAGCAGAGATTTTGTGAGACAAACGAAAAACGAGAGCATGCTCCGCGATTGCATCACCCTCGCAGATGAAGACAGTGTTACTACATCAACGGTATTATGTACTATAAGAGGAGGATATGTGGCATCTGAATTGTAGTTAATTAAAGAGAACTTCGTGATTGCTAATCATAGCAACCCCCAACATGCATAACGAATGTTTAAGGATTATCTAATGCGTTAAGCAAAAGAAAATGTTTTATAAATCATGTTCTAGGCGCCACAGACTCCCGGTTTGAACCCCATCGAACTACTGTGCTCGACAGACGAATATAGTGTATGTATGTAACGAATATGTCAACTTCGACAGAGCATCTGTGGCGACTTATCCAAACTAAACGAAACAACATTCCCCAAGCTCAAACCAAACTAACAGAATGCATTTCACTAGTGGTTCGCATAGTTTTACAAGCTAGAGGACGTTAGCGCCATTGGTCAGTAGTGTACATTTCAAGTTTCATAGATGTAGTATTTTCAATAGCGTATTATAAGTACTTGTAAATATAATTGTCTACATAAAGCAATGTAATCGTATCCACCATTGTTATCTGTTTTCACTTTGATGAATATGTCGGCCACTAATAAGAGCTCTCTTATCAGTTTTGCAGGGATACAAATTTTGTCTTGAACCGTATCTAAGCACAGTCTCCAATCTCCCGCAACATATAAACAGTACCTACTTGTGTAAAACCTTGTCATATGCATTTCTGTACCAGAATTCATAGTAACCTTCAACTGAAGGTGAGCTAATATTTATGACAAACGATTCTTACAATAACCTATTAATTTGTTGACATTTTATTAATAATCAATAGAATTTTGTAAAATATACAGAGGAAGTTTTTTTTTGCAATCCATACCACTGATAGTATTAATTATTTCAATAACGTATTATTTTTTACTGCATAATTATATAGAAATTTCGAAAGTTTACCTTTTACGTATTCGAATTCGAATCGAATACCGACAATCATCATTATTTATAGTTATATACTCTTGTATACGACAGCTATTAGGTTTGGTATAACTAATGCAAAATCTGTGGTGTAACATATACATATAACTCTCAAGCTAGAATTAAATCAATTAAAATATAAGCAGTTTAATTAAATAGAAACTCTAGAGTTTACCGTACTTACGCCAGTGTCGTGTGATGGAAGGGAAATTCAAACTGATACGCGCGAGGCGTTCTAAAAGCCCCACCATTGTCAGCTTAATACAAATGCAAAACTTACCAGTTTGTGTTTACCTATGTACCGTGTCAGGTGTATATAGTATTTAATACGTGTTTAGAAAAACATACGTTTTTATACATTCATATACGCGTATCAGAACAGTTCAACGAACAAGAGTAAATATCTCGGACTTCAACGCAGAATTAATGCCATCAACATTCCACTGCCTCCTATCGAGTCTAAACGCACAAACAGTGTCTAGTGTTTCTTGTTTTTAGAGCACCAGTGTATGGAAGCGCAATTGCATTATGACCACTATTGTGGATGCTCATCCAATGTGTCAGACTTTCTATAACGTTCATCATTTCTGTTCGTGAGTTGGTGTTTTTGTCGCAAATTAAGCTTTTAACGTTGTAATATGCACAGGTAGAGGGAATCGCGTGACGCTAATTTATAATAGTTAAACAATTGACGTAAAGCAGTAATGAAAACTATTGCTCACTTATTTCGGACATTATACAAAAACTTTTTAAAGAATATTATAAAGTCTAAGAAAAGAATTCACTACCTTAATTTGTATTAGAGTATAATAACCAAACTAATTCGGTTATAGACACTAAACTGTCAAAATGACAATATATATTATATATATCTTATGTATATGCTATTTACAGTATTTAAGTATTCGTAAATATTGATCCATACTGAATAAAGACATAGTTAATATTTAGCTTAGTACTATCTACAAATTATTACAAAGGTTTAAAAACTTACTCAGAAGATGATAGCAATCTCCAATTGTCAAAATGGCAATGCAAATTTAAACCAGCGGGAGGTATACCTATTTACCTTTTGACTTTATTTTCAGAACAAGTAGTTTTTAGCAACGGCTCTTGCCGATTATCTATAAGATTGGCAGCAATCACTACTAAGATTCTAGCACCATAAATGCTTGTGTTTTATATATTGCATACTTTTGAATATGACTAGGTAGGTTAGTACCGTACACTATGAAACAAATCTATTGCAGTATGAATTCGTCAAACTTCTGGTTTACAATAAGTAAGACTGGTAGCAAATTAACCCATGACCGCTGATTATTATGATAATAAAGCTCAAAGCATTTATTAGCTTTTTACACTACTGATCTATATCTAACGCTCTACCTAATTTAGATGTTACTCCAACACCTTTATGCTGGTGGAGACTATGTACTTCATAATTATACATGCTATCTAGTTCTAGGCTAACTACCTTCTTATGTTTCGTGCTGACATATCTCATGTACACAGGATTTCTTGTCATTACAGGTTAATTATCGATGAATTAATTATTTAATCCCGGGTAAGAGCAAACGGTTGCTCTGTAATCGCCATGTTCCGGTTTTAAACTTTTGCAATTAACTGTTTTTTTCAGAAAATATAACACAAAAAGTTTATAGGGGTTTTGGAAAAGTAACGCATAAATTAATTATTTTTAAGCAGTTAATTTAAGAAAAAAACGCGCGAATACAAATTGTAACTATCATTTATTAGTGTCATTAAATTATTCGCGGCATCATCTTTGTCAGAGCTGTGACGTCATCGATACTAATCGCGTATGTCACGTTTTGACATAATTCTGAAGAGCACTCCCTCACAGCTTTTTAGAAAAAAACAACATTTGAAATATCGCAATGCAGTCAATCGTTTATGAAATATTGTGGTATATTAACAAATAATAATTTAATGATTTATATAATACTATGGTAATGACTTTGTCCTAAAGTGTCCTAAATAATCAATAAATTTCTGTTAAAGTCTATCAATGACACCCGACGAGATTCTTTTTACTGCACTACGTATTTGTTCTCTTTTGTTCAATTATATTTGATTTCTCCTTATATAAAATGTTTTTATCATAATCCCACAGAAATCAATTCAGGGGCTCTGATAATGTGCCGGCTATTCTCCTCCGCTTATGCATCGATCCAAAAATATAACATTCATATATCTCGTAACTTTGGTCGCATAGTGCGCAGAGGCTCCATTCTTCTGGAATGTATCATTTGTTGGTAATTCTGGATAATTTACTACAGGATATAGAGTGCCTAAAGCTAGAATTAAATGGTATATTTTAAGATATGTGCAGATGCCCCGTCACTGTTTTTCCATATCCAATACCTTATGTTATATCTACTTTGATCGCCGCATATGTAAAATGTTGCTCTATAAAAAACATTTGTTTAACGATGGTAGAACTGTCAGAAATCATGCCCATAATTATTTCATAGAATTGGTTGCGACGATCTGGATCATCCTCCATTAGTTGTTGAAGAAGGGTGAATTTTTTTCAAAAATCTCGTTATTGTTGTACTGTGAACATCAGGACCGCCTAAAAGTGTGGTACTTGAGGAGTGCAGATTCTCATACAACAAAATAACGTACGTCCAACATATTGCCGTTACAAATTGTAGGTCGACCTGATTTAGAACTATCTTTGACGTTAGCCTCCAATTCAATTCTACTTATTGAATATTGGCGTAGTGGTTCTCTATCAACATGTTTGTTATTAAATATTTCGCAAACCTCTGGCTATATCTAGCTTTATCTCCACAACTAACCATTATTAAAATTTTAAATCTTTGTGCTCTCTGTTAAATGCATACTGCCACTAACTTACGACAGCACAAATGAAACATGAAATGTCATTGATTACATCAATAACAAGAATGGCCCCCACAAATAATTTAATATCACTAATAGATGGTTTATTACAATTACTAATCGATATATTCGTGCGTCCAGAAAATAATTAATTTATGCTTTACTTTTGCAGATTCCTGTATATATGATAAAGTATGTACGCATGTGTATATACCGTGTCGTGCTATTCTATTGTTAACTAGCTGGCAAGTGTTACTGTTAAACATGAAATGCTGCAGCTTTTTTTTTTTTTTTTTTTTTTAATGTGTGGTGGGTGCTTAGTTGCAGTGACTCCGTAAGCTGTATTACTTGTCTGGCTATCACTGCAACTCTTGCGGTGTAGTTTTAGTGTGTGTAAGTTGTGTTTAAATGGCTTTGTGACAGCATCATATCGCCTTTTATGATGCCGCGCTGTTAATCACTTTGCTCCCAACAGCGAATGGCAAGTCGATCCGGGATTAAACTCTCTGAAAAAATGTCACCGTCCCTCCAGAGAATTGAACCCCGGCACCTATCGTTCTCTCACAACAATAGTCAGCCGCCTAACCACTGCGGCCATCGACCCCTTAATAATCTTAGTAACAAAGGTACACAGTCTAGAAAATATGACTAACCTACGACTTCCTATATACAGGATATATTACAACAAGATCCCGTTGAAAGAATATAAGAAGCAACGTTTTGTAATTTTGCAAGTACATAATCATTTAGTGCTATGTGCTTCCAATTTGAAATAATTTTAAATTTCTGTTACTGCGAGCTATGCCGGAAAGGCATATCAACTAGTTTGTTTCAAATAAAAATAACTAATTGTTTTACTGATTTTTACTACCGATACTAGGACTACTTTGTATTGTACTTTGTACAGTGGCCAGCTTTTAAATCGACACCACCGCAAGCTAACGTCGACCTTATCTACTAATAATAATATCTACTATAAATCCTCACTGAAGGCCACACAATGTAACCCCTCTACATTGTTATTAAGGTTTAGGAAATTGTAACGGTATCGATTATGCTGCTGTCCACTGTACATCTAAAATACTCCTTTTTTATTTATTTCAATTTTTGTAGAAGAATCGATACCCGTGCGCTATTACAAGTAACTACATAAATACTATAGGCGTAACATTTGTTTCCTATTATGTATTGCTTATTCAAACACACCATGTTTTGACAAATTACTATAAATTTAGCTAGATCATGTTAACCAATCTTCGTTTCTTTATTTTTCTAAACATAATCTTACGCATATTGCAAAATTTGTAAATTTGCGGATTCTCACTGTATGTGAACTAAACATTAAACCCGTGCCCCAATTTTTTTGTCAAATATATCGACTATGCTAGTTCGTAATGATTTTATTTCTCTTGGCGTTTCTTTTTGACTTCAAATTTTTGGATGGCTTGTATCCTAGCATATACATACATATATCTGCCTACATAGAATAGAATTACAGCGCATCGATTAGAACTATGTACCATTTCAACATTTTTGGAAAAATAACGGTTAAGTACGGTCTCTCAAATTCAATCTTAGTATGTTCTAATATGTTTCCATTATTTTGTCCGAAACTGTGAAAAACTACTGAAAGTATTTCATTATAGTAGGTAATTAATTCAAAACAACTTCATCACAACACCATTTCAGAATACGGGAATTGCGATATAGTAAAATGAAAACTATGCTAATTGAATATTCAATATTGGAAATCCTCTCGAGTAGCTCATAAACAAATATTACTTGAAAATCGATAAAGTTATCGTTTCACATCGCTATATATATCAGTAGACATACGTGCGTATGGTTAAATTTCATCGATTAATAAATCCATAAAACCTTTTAGGAATTATGAAATACTAAAACGAATTTTTATTTTGTTCACTATATGCGGACATTACATCATTCATAAATTAATAAAACGATTTGAGATACGATTAACAGAGAAACGTGTCTTCCTGGAACGTAATACTGCAAGAAAGCTGTGGAACAGTTCTTACACACTAAATTAGACAGCCAGAGCTGCAGCACCTACCATAAGAAAATATGCAGAAAACAACAGCTCCTCATCCTAATGTTGACGTAGTTTAAATAATCTTTGAAATTTTGAAATTACTAGTGAGCCTGTTTAGACAAAGTCTTAATATGGTAAAATCTAAATCTTCCTTTAAAACATCGTTTTAGTTTAGCATTTTATCATTCCACAACCAGATACTTACCATTACCACAGCTTTTACCAGACTCTCGGTTTGATTCACTAATATAACTATCACAAACCATGATCATGATGACACATTTACTCTTCTAGAGTTATCAAAAAAAAGAAGACACATTGTTTGTAATTTTTTTTTATCGACATCAAAAAAGTATTATTTGTAATATTTGTATTAAGTAGGTTCTTTTTTCCCACGAAGACTATTGCCATGTTATATATAAAAATAATGTTAAGCATTTTACTGTGTAAAGTAATTATTATTTGATAATACAGGAAAATAAAGTTTTCACTTTTGTATATCATCACTAAAACAATTGCATAGTTGAATCAGATCCACGAAGTGTGTATACATATGTTATAGTTATAACAACAACGTTCAAAATGGAACTGCTTGGTAAACACTATAATTTTAGCCAAGGTTAACGTATTAATAAATCAGTTCTATAAAATTGCGGTTATTTATACACCTGCTTAACCAAAATATTATTTCTTTTGGCATTGTACTGCTTAGGAAATAGAAGAATTATTATACCAAGCAAAAAAGTCAATATTTTAAATATCTCCTGCCATATTCAAAATAATATCAATAATATTTACAGCTGTTATAAACACAGGAACATATAATTTACAGTATAAATGAAATTTCGTATATCCAGATATCAAGAACTATAAAACAGCAAAATCCAGTAATTAAATCAAATTCTCGCAAACACTAATTCTTAATGTTACTGTACTTATGTGTAGAAATCAGATGTTTATACTTGACGAAGTTCTACAAAATGTATGTATATATGCTTTCGCATATCTGCTATAGTTCATTTCCTTTAACTGTAAACGCTTATGCAGCACAATATCCTCTAGGCTAAGAGTACAGTTGTACTAACAATTAACGCAGACAAGGGTAATACAACCGTACTACATTTACATTATTTTTCATTTCACACTTAAGTACCGTCATCATATCATATATGTATATGCCAGTATAAAATATAATTTTAACAAATACCACTGCAGAGTAGTTTGTCAATATTTACCTTTTTTTCCATTGGCGAAAGGGAAACGTGAGAAATTCCCATGAAACTAAATTTCTACCTATCTATTGTCGCGAAGAAAAGTTAGCATAGTTTCTATTGTACAGCTCTCTATGTTACGCCTATGTATGCTTGTTATGGGTTAAATAGAATAAATGTAAAAACAAAATAGTTTATTTGCTGTTCAAACTGTGAAGGACAATTTTGGGAACATTTCATCGTAACAATTTTTATTGGACAATACACATTGCAGCACTGCAACTTTATCAAAAATGCTACTTCGTTTACATGCCCTACCTTTATCTTCAAATTCATGATACGAATGACCTCGGGGAATTACGACTGCTCTAAATAAATATCAATTCAGTGAAGCAAAATGCAAATTCGTAACCTTCTTCAGTAGAAAATGTCTTATAATTTACATATTCAAATGTACTATGTACCATTTAGTATGATAGCGTCTTCGAATTGCACAAAAAATAAATGTTCTTCGTCAATGTTTGCTGGTTCTTACGCGATATTAGCATAGCAAAAGATCACAACTACAAAACGACACGGCCAAGCGTCATTATCTAAACAGTTAGATATACAGGTAACAAGATTCGTTTTAACGTTGGTTTAGCGGGTCGCTTAATAAATTCCTGACATGTTTCTTATTTAGCATGCATATTCTGTTACATATAAATACAAATTATGGTAATTGAACTTTGTCGATTCTGAATTATCGTTTTAGCATCTCTTATTTAATTGTAAGTAATAAAAACATAACACCAGAGATCTTATTCAGTGTGACAATTAAAATTGAAACTAGATTTGAACAATTTAAAATCAGTTTATCTTATATCAATATAAATAACAACAAAAAAAGGTTTATAATAAGGGCAACATTTATGAAGAGACTGTTAACACATTCTAATAGCATTCGATTCTCAATTGTCATTGAACATGCACACAATAACAAATTCAAGGATTTGGATCACATATCCAAATAATTAAGTATAACAATATGATAAGACAATTGCCTCCATTTCTGTATCTTTTTATAAAATCTTTGTTACGTTTATTCAAATTTCACTTTAATGAATTTGGTGTTGTACTTGGTAAACATTATACATACATTTTTTTTCTGTACTCTCTACATGAAATTTATGAATAAAAAATATTAAAAGGTTCATATTTGGCATTAAAAAAAGGGAACGAAAAACACCTAACAAAAACAGTCCTCAATAACATGTTAAACAATGATCGGATTAAGTATGAAACGAGTTGCGAGCAACAATCTACTTTTTTTAATAGTCATGCGTTTTCAAATAGTACTTTCTTGAGCCTAGCTTGAAACTCACCACACATCGCTCGCAAGCATGACCCAAGCCTAAAACAGTGTCGTAACCTAAGTCTTGCACCACTAAATGTATTCAGAAATGACATGATGTAAAAGTGTGAGCGTAAAATGGCTTAAATACTATTGAATGCAGATGTTTAGAACAAATCTATGTATTGTGCAAACGTCGTTGTAGCATTATGTAGTCAACAACTGTAAGAAAATTTGCAAAACTCAAAGTAAAAGTCTAAGCAACAGAGATTAGATTTATTTTTGTGGAGAAAAATAACCCAGAGAAGACAAAACTTGAAAGATGCAGACACGAAAAGATTCTCCATAGAGTCTGTTACCGTTTTTGTAAAGCAAAGACAAGTTTAGTAAACAGTGGCACCATTCTTTGAATTGATGATAACAAACCAATAAAGCGAAAGTTCAAATCAAGAACAAGAAGATTGATTTCAATATGAGAATAAACAAATCGCGAATAATATGTAAAGAACAAGCAACTAAACTAGTGAAGCATAAGACAATGGCGGAAATACTACTACAATATTGTACAAAAGCACTTTTTACCAAACAAAAAAAAGAAACCGTGATGTACGTTTTCAATAGATTACATTGTAATGATTTAATTATAGAATTGTTTTTCCTCTATGAGACGTTGAATCTTGCCTATGTAAAATCCAACAACAGGTGCACAATCCTATCTACTTTGACATCCCATTTCCATGCTCTGTGTGTCCCTTCTTTTATTTTTTGAATTAACTTCCCAGTTTTGGCAATTAACTTCTAATTTATATAAATCCATCGCCCGTCTTATGACGAACCTGTAATGGATCTTAATTTAACCTGTGGACGTGCAATATCTTCTTCATATGCATACCATAAAGTTCACTTTTCTTGTATTGGCACAATTCCTGCATTCCAGGAATTAGCTGAAACGTTTAGATGATATAAACAATAGATTGTACAGGATCCGGCATTGAAACTTTCTTGTTTCATTTAGACGTAGCGCCACGACTGGAACAGTTGTGGTAGTGTTTTTGGCCGAGAACGTTGATGTGGGAATTTGTTTGTCAGACGTCATCAGTTGTCAAAATGCTTTGGGTGAGAGAGTAACGCGCTCTTGCAGTAGAAACCTACTTTTCACGAGGCCAGTCGATCGTCGCGGTTTATCGGACGTTCCGTTTACGGTACAATATTCCTCCTAGAGGTACTGTTTCTGCCCGGGGATCCATCTTATGGTGGGTAGAAGCTTTTAGGGGAGTTGGAAATGTGTTCCGCAAGAGACCAGGAGCAACACGGACCGTTAGAACACCTGCAGACATCGAGGCGGTACGAGATTCAGTTTTGCGATCTCATAGGCGCTCTGCTTCAAGACATGCGGCTGCCCGGGGTTATCAGATCGTTTCACTTGTCGAATTCTTCATGATAACCTTCACTTTCATCCATATAAAATGGAACAGCATGCGATACGCTCTTTCAAAATTTGCCTCATGACGCAATTATATGTGGTTCAATAATGAGGCACATTTTCACATATCAGGGTGTGTTAAAAAACAAAATATGTGTTATTGGAGCGGTATCAGTCTCAGGGAAGTTCATGAGAGGCCTCTTCATTCGGATCGAGCCACAGTTTGGACTGCGATATCAAGTGTAGGGATTATTGAGTCACATTTTTTCGAGAAGCACAATCGCACGGTAACGGTAAATTCGGAGCGTTATGTGGCCATGATCGGCAATTTCCTTCTGCCAGCTCTTGGAAATATTGCTGGTGGCGAAGTATGGTTTTAGCAAGATAAGGCGACTGCCCACACATCATGAAATTCAATGCGTGTTTTCAGTGAGCATTTTCAGGGCGACTTATCGCCAACAAAGGTGACATCTCGTGGCCCGCACGCTCGCCAGATTTAGCCCCATGTGATTTTTTTTATAGGGCTACCTCAAATCGAAAGTCTATAACAACCGTCCTGCAACTCTGAAAGCATTAAAAAACAATATTCGTGATGAAAGAGAATCTTCAAATGTACAATGCATAGTTTTATTTTTTACCCTTGAAAAATGAAAGTTTCAATGTCGGACCCTGTATTAGGTAAATTTAAAATTAGAATGTTTGATATGTGTAACTCTTAACTAGGAGATGATTTTTATACCTTCATATTTGTTTCAAAAATGATACGTGATGGAAAATGTTTGGGCTCACACTTGTTATTAGCATAAAAGAAAATGAGAAGCAGCAATTTATCAGTGTAACAAGAATCAGGGAGGGGCCATGCACCGGGGCCCACACTCGCTGTTGGGCCCACCTTCGTCTTGTTTGTTATTGAGAGGGAAGAAGAGGGCCTGTTTATAAAATTTGCACCGGGGTCAATTCACACAAAGTTCCGCCACTGACAAGAACCTTGTTAAGTAGTATCGCCTAGCTTCGTAAAAGTTCAAATGAAATAATTTAAGTAGTGGTAAGTAAGAAACTAATAATAACGTCCTTCATAAACGTTATAATTTATAAATATACTGCAATGTTATCACAACTCTTAATCACATTCTATGTCGCATGGAAAACCAAACAATAGGCGAGCGATGGAGTGTGTGTATATACACGGGTCTATATATGTACATACATAACAACCATATTTTTGGTATGTACAAGGTGTCTCTCTAGTGCGTCCAAGTGCCATATCTCCCCTTGTAGATATTTTGTATTATACGGAGGTTACTTGAATTGATATGGCACATATTCTAAAATTACTTTCACTTATACAGGATGTTCCGTTTTCTCTGAACAAAACACAACTTTGTTATTTTAAATACAATGGTATAATTTTTTCGACGCAATCGATTCTACACATTATTTGCAAATATTTTGTATTAGGGTTCCCTATACCTAAATTTAACTGTTTTGAAGATATTTATAATTTTCCGTAATATTTTTCTATTGCACCATCTCAAAGAAAAATTAATATTGTAAAACCCTTTGAAGCATAATAATAATAATAATTATTATTATTATAATAATAATACTTTATTTGCCATAATACCCACTGGTTTGGCAATTGTCAATTGCAAACATAAATACAAATAATAGTGCAATAAAAACTGATAAAAGGTTTAAAACATCTATCATTACACATGTACATACATATTATAACTGTTACATACACAAATAGGGCAGCCCCAGTTCATGTAACGGATAGATGAAATTAGCCCTTAGAAAGCTTAGACGGGTCGGTTGATAAACTCGTGGAAACTGTAGAACACGTTGTCAACCAGAAAATCGTAAACCGCTCTTTTAAATTTCTTTTCGTCAGTAATACATTTAATAGTGCTAGGTTGTGCATTATAAGCGGATATCGATTTATATAACGCACCCTTCTCATAGAGAGTAAGCTTACGAAGAGGTGTTATTAGGGTATTGGCATTTCTGGTTGGCATACTATGGGAAATATCGATATTTCGGCTGTATAGATGTTTATTATTGTTATAAAAAACTAATAATTTATAGATGTATAAACTAGGCAATGGTAATACTCCAATATCGCGGAATAGGGGTCTGCAGGGAGTCCTGCTTGCCACATTAAGCATGACTCTTATGATTCGTTTGTGTATCACAAACGCTCTTTGGGAAAAGGTAGACGATCCCCAGAATATCACACCATAGGACAGTCTGGATTGAATATGGCCAAAATATAACAATCGCAAAACCTCCACTGACACATGATTTCTGATTTTATACATGGCATATGCGTATTTGCTCAATTCTCGACACAGATTCTCTATTTGATATTCCCACTTAATCTTTTCATCAAGTGTTATCCCCAAGAATTTTACTTTGTTCGTTTGTTGGATTAGATTATTATCGACTTCTATATCGAGTTTTTGTTAATTACTTGCGCTGAACACTACTAATTTTGTTTTGTCTAGATTTAACTTTAAACTGTTCGTAGTGCACCATTCTTTCATTTTTCAAATTGACAAGCTCCGACATACGAAAGCTGCGAGTAGGATTTGGTCTGAATTACACATGTCGTATCGTCAGCATATTCGTATATTCCCTCTCCTCCCATAAAATTGGTTAAGTCATTAACATATATTACAAACAATAAGGGACTCAATATAGATCCCTGTGGAATTCCATGTGATAATGAGGACGCGGAAGAAAACATATGTATTTTCGTGTTATTGATAACAGAAGGAATGCTAACACGATGAGTTCGATTTGTCAGGTAAGATTTGATTAAATTTAAACCGTTCCCACGGACACCGTATTTACAAAGTTTGTCATATAAAACTTGATGGTTTATTGTTTCGAAAGCCTTACTGAAATCATAATAAATAGCGCAGACTTTGTTCCCGTTATCCAGAGCTAATAGTAAGTTTTCGAGGCAACTGAACGTTGCCTTGTCGCAAGATTGGCCAGGTAAGAACCCATATTGTGACCGCTGTAGTAGGTTATTTGTCACAAAGAAATCGTATAGGCGTTTATATATTATCTTCTCAAAAATTTTAGAAAAAGACGACAAGAGTGAAATAGGTCTATAGTTATTAATAGAGTGTTTGTCATTTTTCTTATGTATTGGAATAATTTGCGCGTGTTTGAGTGCATCTGGGAATATACCTTCCAGCATCATTGAATTAGCTATGTTTGCTATTGGATCACCTATAACTGTACTTGCTTTCTTAATTAGCTTTACTGGAATGTTGTCCAGTCCGAAAGACGCCTTTGGTGAAATGTCGTCAACGATTTTACATATTTCGTCGGTTGTTGCGGAAACTAGGTACATGCTTTTGGAATTACTAACTATATGTTGAGCACTTGTGTGTAGTGCAGGATTAGGTTGTATGGTAGTAGTGAAATAGTTCAGAAAAACGTCGCATAGTACTTTAGGATCTTCTATGCTAGTATTGTTACTGTCTTTTAAAGTAATATTAGAGTGCCGGTTACTGTTCTCGTTCGATATTTCATGATTAATTATGTTCCACATTGTTCTGGATGTATTTTTTGACTTCAAAATTGGTTCGTTATTGTATGTTTTTTATAGTTATTTATTAAATTTCGGACTTCGCATTTTCTAGTTTTATAATACTCAAAAATAATTTCGCTCTTTGTATTTTTATAAACGTGATACAGGTCTGCAACATCATTGGTTAATGTTTGAACATAGTTATCAATCCAAGTCTTATGGGATCTGCAAGTATCCCTCAACTTTCGCAGTGGAAAATGTTTGTCAAAATAATACCAAAATGTGTCGTAAAATGTGTTGTATTTATTGTTGGTACCAATTTGATGATACACTTCAGACCAGTGTTCGCCCTGAATGTCAAGAAGGAACTGCAAAACAGAATCATTATCATAAATACGCTTTTCTATATATGTTGGTTGTTCCGCTACAAATAGGTTCAAATTTATATAAATTCCGTTGTGATCAGAAAATGTGCACTCTATGATCGAAGTGCTCACGTTATGTATTGCATAGTTTGAAAAGACATTGTCGATGCATCTATTGATTCTCGTATTCTGTTGTATCAAATAATGTACCAAACTTCTGCAAATGAAAGTAAAGGGTCATAGATACTGAGAACTGTCATAACTTTCAACAAAATTTATACAGGATGTGCAGAAATTAGCAACCAATTCAGATATCTTCAAACACTAAAAATTCTTTTTTTTTTAATAGGCCATAGTACTTTTTATTGTAGCGCTTAATTCAGCAAGAAATTCTACAACGATTCGTACTAAGGTCTCATATACCTATCTTTATTAGTTTTTGAGTTATTAGAGATTATTGGTTCCAACCCTGACTCGTTGGTCCGCGCAATATGACTACTAATCACCAAAATGACACTAATAGTGACATTAAATTTATTTTATATCCATGGTAAATGATATAGGATAGTAACAAGAATATGTCGTGCATTTAATGAGAAATATCCACAACCTATGACCGTAGCGAAATTTAAAAGAATTGAAATCAACTTTTTAAATCATGGAACTATTAAAGTTATCAAAAGACCATTTTTCGAATTTTGAAACGATACAAAATGCGACCATACTAACTAAACATGTGGCTAACTGCGAGCAAGTGAGATTTGGTGTAAATGAAAAGCAACAAAACTGTCACTCATTTGGCAATTCTTACCAAAATATTTTATTTTCATAGAAATTTTATTGTTTAACAAAAAAACGGTCAAAAAACAACATCAATAGTATACTTTTCGTAGTTGGACCCAATAATCTCTAATAACTCAAAAACTAATAAAAATAGATTTTTGAGACCTTAATACG
Organism: Holotrichia oblita; assembly: GCA_023690525.1. Taxonomy (NCBI): domain Eukaryota; kingdom Metazoa; phylum Arthropoda; class Insecta; order Coleoptera; family Scarabaeidae; genus Holotrichia; species Holotrichia oblita. The sequence goes on from CM043019.1 coordinate 45,221,932, forward strand.
AATCGATGTAGAATTTCTTGCTGAATTAGGCGCTACAATAAAAAGGACTATGTGCCATTAAAAAAAAAAGAATTTTTAATGTTTGAAGATATCTGAATTGGTGGCTAATTTCTGCACACCCTGTATAATTTTTTTTTTAATGTTATGACAGTTCTCAGTATCTATGACCCTTCACTTTCGTTTGCAGAAGTTTGGTACCTTCCGCTTCAAAGGGCTTTACAATATTAATTTTTCTTTAAGATGGTGCAATAAGAAATTATTACGGAAAATTGTAAATATATTCGAAACAGTTGAATTTAGGGATACGGAACCCTAATACAAAACATTTGCAAATAATGCGTAGAATCGATTGTATTAAAAAAAATTATACCATTGTATTTAAAATAACAAAGTTGTATTTTGTTCACTGAAAACGGAACATCCTGTATAAGTGAAAGTAATTTTGGAACATGTGCCATATCAATTAAAGTGATCCCCGAGTAATTGTTTTTCCGAAAAAATATTTACAAGGGGTGATATGGTACTTGGACGCACTAGAGAGACAGCCTGTACATACAATCAGTATAATTTATTAACACAAGGACACCGATATTTAACGGTCAATTGCACCACTAGCAGATGTTTAATGATTGCTATGAGCGCGCATGCATTGCATACAATCGGCAACCCCGAAAAATACGCCATCTTTAATAAAAACACATATACCATATACGTAAAAGTTTAATTAGAATGCTAGAGAAACGATAAATGAGGCAAACCGCACAGCGTTAAATAAAGAGGAATATGTAGCATATATTGCAACGATGCTGCTTTATGTAGGTTTAGTTGCTGATAAGCAGATAAAGGTTCACCTCTGCATGGATTATAACGAATCCTAGACAAATATGTAAATTTTTCGCTTACCGTAAACTATCGATACAGAAATATGTCATGGTTTTGTAGATTATAAATCTATTTGATAATACATTAGATATGTTTCACTTAGTATTATTGCATAACTCATATATTATTTCTGGCAATTACAAAATAATGAGCTAAGAATTGCTAAATTACGATTAGAAAAACACCTGAAGGCATTTGAAGCTATTTTTAAATGCCGGCAATTGCTTCCAAATATTCGTCATACCAATTTTATAGCCTATTGTTTGGTCTAAGGCGTACTATTTTGCTATGGTTGTTGTTGCTCCATTACAATTATACGCGACAAACGTGACATACTACGTATTGCAAGGAAGCTTAGTAGTGTACACAAATGTTGCCAAATCAGTATTATTTTGAAGAATTATATTTAATACCGACATGTAAATATATGTATGTATATGCTGACTAATCACATTAGCGATAATGAAATTTGAGTTATATTACAGTCAATAAAAAAACAAACGAAACTAACCATACGACATTAAATGTTAGAATTTGGTGGTTTGTGCAAATAACTAAAACTACAACTTCAAGTTTATTTCTCATGCTAAAAACGGTTTTCATTTCCAAAACGGCAAAGTGTAATTTTAAGAGTTACACTTTGCATTTCTAATTCATTTAATCTATTATAAAGACATAATTTATCTTATATCTACTTTGCTTGTGTCAGTTTTTATTCCTGAGCTACACATTTAACAAATATTTTCACATATCATTTGCATCTTATATATCTTTGTATAACCATATCTAACAATAAATATGAAATTTACTTGGCTGTCAACCTAAAAAAAGCGCAACTTCCTACTATCCTAGCTCCACATTGTAGTCACTTAGTACTCTGGTTATGAAATAGGAGATGTGTGCATAATAAACTAGAAGCGTTTGGTTTTGTCCCATCAGCTGTTAGCCTAATAGATTCTTACTTAAGCCAACGCGAATGTTACGTCTCATACAACGGATTTGTATCTACTGAATATATCCAACACAAAGGGGTGCCACAGGGTTCAAACTTAGGTCCCCTCTTGTTCAACCTTTTCATAAATGATCTCCTGACATGTTTCACCTGCCCTGTCCTGGCCTATGCGGACGACATTAAATTATATGGACAACTCAAATCCAACAACGACGCCATCCTGTTGCAAGAGAATTTGGAAAAACTTGCTACCTGGTGTACATCAAACCGTCTAAATCTTAACGTTAAAAAATGTTGTGTTGTATCATATACACGTATCAGTTCCCCAATTACTGTAGATTATAGAGTTAATGGTACTTCTCTGGATAGGAAAACAGAATTTAAGGATTTGGGTGTCTTCTTTGATACTGGCTTTACCTTCAAACCGCAAATTTTATCTATGTGCAAAAATGCATTTAGTTCTCTCGGTTTCCTGATACGCGCTTCACGTTACTTCACCGACATCGAACTCCTAAAAATTTTATACAGCGCTTATGTCCTTAGTAAACTGGAGTATGCACCACTCGTTTGGTATCCCTTTTACGCATGTGATTGTTTGCAACTGGATAGAATTCACCGTAAATTTCTGAAGTTCTTGTCTTACAAGCTTGATGGGACTTATCCTGAGGTTGGCATACCTCAAGTAGAACTGCTGGAACGTCATGAGATGAAGTCCTTGTCAGAACGTCGTGACGCACTCTGTCGCAAATTTTTACTAAAGTTGGTTGGTAATAAGATTGATTGCCCTTATCTTCTCGAGAATATGGCATTCCACATTCCACGCTTAAACTCTCGGACCGACTGCACTTTCAAGCCACCTCCAGCCAGGACAAATATGATGAAACGTTCGCCTACTGCAGTAATGACGAAACTGGGAAATACTATTAACAATATGTTTTGTTAAATCAGTTTCTTGCTTATGTTAATTACTTTATAATTATTATACTTACTTTATAATTATTATTTATACTATTTAGTGTCATTTACTTCAACTTGTAAATTATGCAATGCTTCTCAATTTTGTGTCCTCTATTGGGTTTGCACCTGTTGGACATTAATAAATATTATTATTATTATTATTATTATTATTATAAATCTGTAAATATACATAGCAGAAAGCTACTTTAAAGTTATTACGTCGTTTTGCTGCTGGCGAGACAAAGAAATTATTGTTACTTTGCTTAGGCGCTACAGAATCACTGCAGAAAGTCTGCTTGCAGCGGTACCATATGGCTGAACATACGTGTAAAATGTGGGAAAATACTATAATGTGAATAAATTACAACACGCATATCAAAGTGGCAATTTCATACATTTTAAAATCACGTTTTAAAAATCTGCCAATGACAGAATACCGGTCACAGATATTTTATCGAATTCAACTACTATCTACGGATATACTACATTAATTACCGTACATCGTACTAGCTATTTACATACATGTATAGTTACAACTTGAATCAAAAGTCACGGTCACGTATACAAACAAAAACTGAAATAAGCTTTCAGTTTTGCTAATTGTGAGAAACAAGATATAAGGTATGTGTTGGATAGGTCTGAAGAACGAAATCCATACTAATTGGAATTTAATGGTCAATTTAATGAAAGTATTTTAAGAATCCGCGGACACCGGTATAAAATTGAATATGTTTCAAAGCAAAGCTAGAAATAATAAAATCAAAACACACATGAAACTGTGTACGGTATCCAAACCATCAACTGGTAAATTCGATGGTCTCCTATATTTTACTTCCGTTGTATAAGCTAATTTGTTTAACTATTCTCGCGATATAATGCAAATAGGTAAAAATAAATTGCCCGTTACTTACGATGATGCACTCTTTATATGCAATCTTTGCTACATCAAGTATATATTCTAATATAACTTTAGACATAATTTTCTATAATGTAGTAGGAGCAAAATATTTAACTTCGAAGCGAAGGCTCGTCTAGTGGATGGTCGCCTCATTCAAATAAGTATTTAATCGCTAACAGTTATTGTGCGTGAAAAGTGAATTCTTAAATTACGATAACTTTTGTATCAATATTATGCCAAACAGAATTAAGGAGATTACTAGAAGAGCGAATGAAATGAATATTAACAAAATATCACTATGATAAGTAATTCTGGTCAAACTTGCAATATATTCATGAGTCGATGGCCGCAGTGGTTAGGCGGCTGACTATTGTTGTGAGAGGACGATAGGTGCCGGGGTTCAATTCTCTGGAGGGACGGTGACATTTTTTCAGAGAGTTTAATCCCGGATCGACTTGCCATTCGCTGTTGGGAGCAAAGTGATTAACAGCGCGGGATCATAAAAGGCGATATGATGCTGTCACAAAGCCAATTGAACACAACATACACACACAAAAACTACACCGCGAGAGTTGCAGTGATAGCCAGACAAGCGATACAGTTTACGGAGTCATTGCAACTAAGCACTCACCACATAAAAAAAAAAAAAAAGTAGGGCTCGGCTTTTAGACAAAATGTTTTTTTTTAAGAAACGCTACCCATATAATCTCAATGTGAGTTCTAATAAGCCGTAAGTAAGTTTTGGGAGATAGTGAACACGTAGATTACAATATCTCAAGGATTTACGATTCGTCCATCTGTGAGATCTTTTCCAAACGATTTGGATTGGGTGCCATGGATCTTAATATAATATCTAATATACGCGCCTATTACTTCAGCTGATTTGGAGTGTAGTTATTCCATATACAAAAACATACAAGCGCCAGGAAAACATTTAATAATAGGCTACAATACATAATAGATATGTAAATTGTATTGTACCACTGTGTAAATATACCAAGTTCATTTGAAACCAGGGTACATTGTCATATAATGTTTGAAAGTAATATAAAAGATAACTTAATAACATTTGCTTATTTGTCAAAAATTTCGAAAATAAATTAATAAACCCAATTATTATGCCATTATATAAGAGTTGTGTAACAGTTATTCTGCCTTGTTGCTTATATTTTTACTTGTTTCGAGCTGCCTATTTTATCAAAACTTTTTGCATGAATGGAGACCTATTTAATCTTTTTTTCTGCATATAAATTTGAGCATGAGCAAAAACTTTCAATTTTTTTTCTTTAACAAAACTCAAGCGGAGATCCCAATATTTTGGCCATGCGTTACGAAAATATTATGTATTTATTTCGCTTCAATATATCATCCCTAAATTTTGCACATTTGGAATTGCTTCAATATTAAACAGGCGTCCTAAATGTGTAATATTGGTAGAAATGTATAACGGAATATTAGTTAAGCTCTAGAAAATATTGATTTTATAATAGCACATCTTGTGTTATTAGTTGAAAAGGACAACGATACAAAACAACAAAGTCTCATCTATGCAGTCTGCAAAGAGGAAAGTTGCACTGATGTATTAGAATAGACTAAGTACTGATTCAGACTGGTTGAGAGTATTTGAAAACAACAGCGAGAAATGTTTGCCTGATTGAATTTCCACATGCCGCAATATTATTACTTTTACTTGCTTTCATGGAAACAAATAAGATAAGATATTATCTACATCAAAATTTACGCAAAACTTTCCTTACACAAATATAGTTTTATTTTTTAGGGCAGAACAATCTAATAAACTAAAAACAATAATTTTCTTTTTATTACAAAATTAAAGACAAGTTACTTTTTGTCCCATAAAGAAAAGAATTATCGTTCCTATTGTCCCGGATAAAACATAATATTACAATTAAATATTTAAAGAACAACAAAAAATGCAGCCGGACTACAAAATCTCATTTATATAAAATTGGAAATTCTAAATGATATACCTACTCTGTTTTGCCTTTTGAATTTCCTAGATATACAGCTGATCAAATATGTACAAACAGTGGTGTATTTTTGATTTCATAGAATGTTGCTCACAGGTTTAAACGTCCTTGAAATACCTTTATAAACACAGTAAGAAGACCTTAACTTACCCTCGTTCGGTAAACATACAAAGTTTATAAGCCTAGTACGTGCTACTGAGAAACACGTTTCTGTAATAGATGTAGGAGAACTAGTCCTGCGTCAAGTATGATGATGATTTTACAATAAATATCTAAATAAAAAAATTATTTTGAAATTTATATGTATCAGAAATCCATACATAAACTCTTTAAATTTTTTCATGAAATATTGTGAAGTGTGGTAATCTAAATCTGTCAGTGTGACCTTATTGTGACATTATCAAGTTGCCTTAAACTAAGCAGAAATATATTTTGTGATTTAATTATATGTAGATGTCCAATTTATAGTTAACCACGAGTATATGTCATACTTTACTGCATGTAATCATTTTATCTATTCTAGCCAACCACATAAATCATGGTATGCACGATAACACTGGATTAGCTTTAAATAAATCTAATACCTTCTGACAAATTTATATAAATCCAAAATTGATTTTTATATAATCAAAGCAGATGTACACTCGAACGTTTTAGAATCGACTCACCCGACAAGCGACATAGACCTAAAAGCGCACACAGAAACTTTCAACATTTAACTGGATGTTTGTAGTAATAAAGCAATTTGCTTATGAGCAGGTAAAATAGCTACGTAATGTGAAATGAATGGGAAGATCGCTGCAGAAATATATTCTTTTTCAGATACTTTTAATACCTGCGTTATTACGTAGTATAGCGTTTGCCAACACCCATTACCATTAATGACATATAAACGCAAATAAAATAATAATACAAATCAATTTTAGAACCATAAGAAAAATATTTATCGAAGTAGATAGACAGGAATCTATGTTCATCTTAAGTTTGTTTCGTTAAAAACACTGATTTTATTCGAGAATTTATAACAAAACACACAGTAAACAAATAATAATTTATTTCAAATAATAGAGAAGGTAAACGAAAAGGCAGTCAAACTGAAAACAAATTAATACACAGAAAAAACTTTTGAATTATTGGTTGGTTCTGAAGGACATTTTCTGCACCATCATGCGAACATTCATTCTCTAAAGTATATGTAATAGGGTGAATCGAAAAACACGTTTTTTTCTGCAATACAATTCTAATAGCACGGAAAACTTGCGCATAGGCGTCATTATAAATAAAAATATTAAAAAATTTTTTTTCAAAATTTGAAATCGGGCAGAAGGCCTAAAGTTACCAAAAAAAAGTCAAAATCCCTGTAAATTAAAAAAAATGCAAAAAAAAATAAATTTTTAAATTTAAATTAGACCCATTCTTGTTTTACTGAATTCGCGCAAAAGACCCAAAGTTGCGAGCAGCATTAGAGAACTTGGCTACAGGAGGATCCTTAAATCCAGAAATGACCCATCGGCTGAAGGTTACGTAAGAGACTTCAAAATACCTTCAATAAATTTTAGTGCAAACGACTATACCGAATGAATATTGATTGGTCAATCTGCAAGTTAACACCGCCGCCACTACTTTCCAAGATGCCAACTGAACACATTGCTTCTTTGTTGAAAGACAAAGTGCTATCAGTGTTTAACTACTTCAAATTCCCATGCCTCACCCAGTCAGTTGAGAGGTATGTAAAACTGGTTACAGAAGCAGCAGAAAAAGTGTGCGGGCATGGAAATAGAGATGGTTATATTAGAGCTACTTTAAAATCAAGACAACTGATGCCCACATTTAATTAAAAGTCAGAACTTAAAGGGGCTTTTATGTAAATAATTTTTTGCCTACAACGAACATATGCATTGTTCAAAGTAAATAGTTACTGTAAATATTGTAAATAAAATTCACCCTGGTTGGTTGGTTGCGTAGGGTGGATGTAGAAATCACTTGTTAGAGTCTTACTACAAACCTAATGTGTTAAATAAACACTCATCAGATATGGAAAACGGCGTTTTTACGGGACTATAACTTAACTTATACTATAATTTAGACCTTTTGCACGAATACAGTTAAAGAATAACAGGCCTGAAAGTATTTTTTCTGGATTGGGAAAACTATTTTGAATAGTTTTTACACTATTACAAATTAAAAATAAAACTTTTATGGGTTTTGGCACATATTTAAAAATCGTCGAAAATCATGAAATATCGTTTTTTTGCGATACAACCCGCAACTTTAGACCTTTTGCGCGAATTCAGTAAAACACGTATGGGTCTAATTATTTTTTGTATGCGTTAAGGACACTCTAAAAACACACACAAAAAATGTGTTTTTTCTAATTTTTGCATTTTTTTTAAATTTACCGGTATTTTGACTTTTTTGGTAACTTTAAGCCTTCTGCGCGATTTCAAATTTTGAAAAATTTTTTTTAAATATTTTTTCATTTATAATGACGCCTATGCGCAAGTTTTCCGCGTTATTAGAATTGCATTGCAGAAAAAAACGCGTTTTTCGATCCACTCTAATAAGTAATAGACTTTTATATCTTGCCCTCATACATATTATTATTCATGTAATTTCTTGATTACATATATACTTAGAATTATAGTGAAATTGTATGCGATAGCGATTTAACTATAGATATGTTAAGCTCACATTAAGAAATTATCGGTTTAGGAATTTATAAATGATCCCTTGCATATGAAACTGGATTTAATAGAAAAATATATTGTATATACATATAAATATCTAGTAATTTACATACAGTTGACCATACTATTTCTGCTTTGCATTCAGGTACCGCAATAAAGCATACTTTCATCGGGTTTTATGGCAGTTTGAGTCGGTTTTAAAACGTTCGAGTGTACGTATTTGATTGATATGTACTGTAGTATAACTATTTAACTACCCATGACTTGTAAAAATCACAATCAAATACTTTGTCTATTATTGATAAAAGATAAATACTTACCATTCACAAACACATGCTTAAATCAATTCATTCACTATTCTCTTGCAAGTTAAAGGAAATCACTTTACTTTTGAACTTTGCAGTTAGTGCAAAGTATCACTTCTGCAGCTAATGGAAAGGTTAAAAGGATACGTATGAGTGCAAGTTTTCTAATTTCAAAACTTCCGTATTGTTGTTCTGACAGACAAATTACTTGTTGCAAATTGCTTCTGGAGAAAGTTTTCATTTTTTAAGTATGAAATTAATTACATTTATATCCTGCAATATTTGTAATTCACAATTAAATCTCCTTCATCTTAATGACGGTTGATTTGCAAACTAAGTTAAAAGTATATATATTTTGAAACATATATACGTTGTAAATGCAACTAAATACTTCGGAAATCGTCTTCGTTAAATATTGAACGTAAAGACGTATGGCTCTACCCTATCACTCATCTAAAATGGAAAAATATAAAGCATTGAGTATTTAGTACCATTTATAGTTTCATTTCACCATTTATTTGAATTTTTATACGTTATTACAGAAACATTTAGTTTTCGCAACACTATCTTGGTGCCGTGTATACAGTGTCCATCCATTCATTATACAACTACTCTTTTGTATCTATTATGTAATCAATTAAGAAGACCTCACAATTCCAACTGTTACTTGCCTACTTCTCTGGAACGACGGTGACATTTTTTCAGAGAGTTGAATCCCGGATCGACTTGCCATTCGCTGTTGGGAGCAAAATGATTAACAGCGCGGCATTATACAAGGCGATATGATGCTGTCACAAAGCCATTTGAACACAATTTACACACACTGAACTACACCGCGAGAGTTGCTTGATAGCCAGACAAGTACATAATACAGCTTACAGAGTCACTGCAATTAAGCACCCACCACACGTAAAAAAAACATTTGATGACGTCAAGATTTTGCATTGGTCGTTGACTATTATCCAATAATTCGTAACTATGTTTAAACTGTTTTGATAATTCTCCAGAATATAGCGTGGTGTGAAGGCTATAAATAACATCATATATTGTTTTTAATACTTTATTAAAGAAAATAGTTATTTTAGAAGAGATAGTGAAGTTACGCCGAGTTGTTTTTACGCTCTTAAACATTAGTATGTTCTCTATTTAATATTACAACACAACGAACACTACTTATGCTATCAACCTAAAAAAAAAACAGTAAGACTAGAACTATTAATTTCTATAAAACAAATTGTTTAACAATATCCATTGCTATATGTAGCTAATGTTTTGTAAATCCCCAGGTTACCTGTTGACGAATCTCAATACACAACTACAAAGTTAACATTGTAACTGTTTGATAAATGGGCATGACAGTGATGAACACATGCATAATTATTTAAGCTATACATCCTTATACCGTTAGATGTCGAATTTTAATAACACATTAATAATTCATTTCAAGTTGGTATTGCATTCATTCTTCCTTTCCATAAGTTTCTGTTCTGTGCCAGGTTCTTTACTTTACACCATTGTATATCGCGTTCTCCTGCTGCCTGTCGTACATGTTCTTCGCATTGTATTCTAGGTCTTCCTATTCTGTCTTTTCCCTGTACTTTGGCTTCATACAATTGGTTGGATGGTCTACTTTCGTACATCCGATGCAAGTGTCCTAACCAACTCAGCTGTCTCTCGTCGGTGACTCTCTTGACCAGCTTCGTATTGCTTCTTTGTATTCTTACCTCATTCTTAATTCTGTCTTTTCTCGTACTTTCCTCTATTCTTCTCAGAAATCTCTATTTCTACTGCTGTTATTGTACTTTTGTTTTTATCTGTAACCGTCCAAGATTCACTGCCATATACATATGTACTCTTCCATTTTCTTCTATTGTTGTGCCCAAATAGTTAAAGCTTTTAACTTGTTCTAGATGTCTTCCCTCTAAACATATTTTGTGTATTTCCTGAGTTCTGATTGGTGAATATTTAGATTCTGTTGTAAATTTCTTTCTGAGGCTGCTACCAGAATAATAGTTCTTGTACTGCGGCTTGTTGCATTCTGCGGCTACCAACTATCATTTTCTTGCGTCTCTGTTTACAACTTTTTATCACATCATCCATTAGTATCATAAAGACCAGAGGGCTGAGAACACGACCCTGTTAATCCTATTTTTCTTTCGAATTCTGTTGATTCTTCATTTCTGATTTTTTATAGCATGAGTTCTACCATAGATGATCTTGATTATATTATAGATAACTCATCCCGTGTAAACACATAATATCACAGAAATTGTTTCCATGGCAGGCACTAGCTATGCATATATTCTATATGAGTCGGTTCTAAACGGGGATCCGTTCGAGGTGAAATGATATAACGGATATCGTATTCTCTCGAAATATCTATTATTTAAAGTTCTACCATTGTGACACTATATGTATTATTAAATCATGGGAAAATTTGTCAGTATAGTTTCAAATAGGTATACTTTCTATCTGCGCGCTACAGATTATCGTGTTAAATTCTGGATGATCATTAGCTATCGCGAGTAACAAAGTCGTTTTTCTACAGTCTCAGGAGTAGTATCTAGCCAGCGCTGCAATAAATTCATAGTCCTTAAATACCGCACAGATCTAAATTTTTGGATGTAAAGTAAGAGTGCTTCTGACTTCCGTACATGCACATTCAGTTTAAAGTTTACACTATTTTAAAGTCCATAAAAGCGGCAGAGAGAGACTGTGTCAAGAGAACTTAGACACTTTATTTTCTTGAATAACTTATAGTAATTAAAAACGGTATGGCTCGACTGTGTATATTAATCGTTTTAATAATTACAGTATGGTTTGTAAATGGTTTTGTAAAGATGAGATTCGGTTATACCTACGTAGAAGTTAATTTCAAGCATTGTTGAAAGTGTTGACCAATAAAATAACTTTTAAATTATTCATGATATGGCCAGTTATGTGGTTAAGTTTATAGTAGCCCAAAAGAAATATGAAATTTAGAAATGAATAAATTAAATGCCATCTCCTAACACCAGATTTCCTGACCTAACAGTTATGTGACCAAGCAATTAACATCTAATACTTCTCTCTAATACTTCTGAAACAGCGTAGTTTACTAATGTTGAAAAATCACTTATTTAAAATAGGTACATACGCATCGATCACCCAGTTATTATCATAGGAGCATGATCAATGATTATATTGTAAACTAAAGAATCCTCTCTGAACTTTTACCGCCTCAGTTACCTCAGCAACTATTTTACTGTTTAAAAAGTTACGGACTAAATGTAGGTACCTATATTAAAGGCTGTCCGAGCGTAGTTATGAATAACAGATTTCGTTTAAAGCTAGGAGTGTATGAAAATTTAAATTCAAGGATACTCTTAAAATATTTCACATATTTTGTTACACACTTACATAACTCTGAATATTTCAGTCGATATAAAATGCTGCAATTTGTCATTTAAATATAGTTATTTAAGTATGTTATTTATACGACCTTATTTTATTGTCCGAATACATGCCAAAAGTGATATATTTCATTACTTGCTCTGCTGTTATTAGGTTAGATATTTCTATAAAATTGAAAACTCGCTAGATAGAATTCGAATCAAGTACCTGCATTACACAAACTTCAAAGATAACATAAGTTTATTATAGAAAAATTCATTGCAATGGAGAGTAAGTGAAAATATGCGTCGATAAGTCGGAGGCAATGTTCGATAATTGTCAAACAACAAACGCGAATCCTAAGTGTTCCGAAGTAGCTGAGAAAATTGTGCAAATATTCGGATGGAGGCATACATACAACGTGGAAAAATTACAGAGGAATGTACCGGGTAGAGAGACGACACGTATTTCTATTACAAGACCTACCACTGAATACATTAAATCAAATGTACAGGTAAGAGATCAAATTAGTTAGTCAGGAATGTGTTATTCTTTTCTTTCACTCATAAAGTGCACGTGTCCAAACGTATATACGATGCTATGTTTCTTATAACCGAGTGCATAAATTATCGAACACGGTTTACAGTTAGTTTTTATGGAGCGTAAACAAGAGTTAGTAGTAGATGAGTATATACAAAGAAATAAAAATTTTCGAATTTTATTCGTTGAAAGCCCGAACTGATTTATGTTCGATACAGATATTTTTAAGTACGAATTCACTGCCTGTATTTCATTCATAAGCAAAGCTGTAGGAGTGATAATAAATTAAATTAAACGCTTGACTAGTTATCCGTTTTCAATAATAGTGTATTTTGAAATTGAAGTATACGCATTTAATTTACAAATCAGTCTTTATTAGATATATATGAATACTAAGTAGTGTAATTGCCTGCAGACTGTCATTACTCACGACTTCTAAAGGCATTGAGATCCAAGCTTAATTCAAACTTAATAGTTAATGTTATCCACTAGGAATTTTTTCTGTGAAAGTAAATCCGTATCTTGACGCAGTTTGTCTTACTACTATTTTAACTCGTTAATCAACTAACATCTCATATCTTTTTTAATTGCTGCCTCACAACGACATCGCTGCATAATAATCAAAAACTTTTCCAATGTACGAGGGAGCGTTTTTATATTCGCGGAATGGGCGATAAGGGGTGGAAGTAAAAAAAACCACATTATTTTTCTTTTTCAATATATTCGCCTACAAGACGGATACATTTTTCACATCTTTCAATTAATTTATTTATACCCTCATAAAAAAATGATTTCTCTTTATCTGCAAAATACGCCGAAACTGCCTCCTTGACTTCATCATCGGCAGTAAATTTTTTACCCCGCAGCTCTTTTTTCATTTTCGGAAACAGGTAATAATCACTCGGGGCCAGGTCTGGGCTGTAGGGTGGGTGATTCACAATTTCGAAGCCCACCTTATGCAGGGCAGCTAACGCAACGCGGCTCTTGTGGACGGGCGCGTTGTTGTGCAAAAGCAGCATACCTTTCGTCAATTTTCCCCGTCTTTTCTCTTTAATGGCTTCTTTTAGTCGCTCTAATATTGAAGCGTAATATTCTCCGGTTATAGAAACACCTTTATCTTCAATCAACAATATTCCTTCCGAGTCCCAAAATTCCGTTGCCATGAGTTTCCCAGCTCGGGTCGTCTTCAAGGGATTTCCTTCCTTGTTTAAATAAACTATGCCACTTGTACACCATGGTTTTTCCTGGACAAGAGTCGCCGTAAACCAATGACATCTCATTCATTATGGTCGCGACTGATTTTCCTTGCCTGCTAAGGAACTTTATAACGGCACGATATTCGATTTTTTCCATATTTCACTTTTCACTCCTGATTATGTTACTTGGTTGACGATAGCTCAAAGACTAACTGTCTAATAACAATGAAACTTCGTATTTATACTAATTATGAGTCGCTGCACAGGCCACGCCCCCAATGCGCCTAATCACCCCCCTACAACCCGCTCATTCCGCGAATATAGAAACGCTCCCTCGTATATTTAGCTTTAGCCTGAAGAATTTCAGATATCCTAATCATGTACCTATTACTGCGAATTACTGAACACTAGACCAAAATACATATGTATGTATATGAAACCAGTAATACTTTGTTTTTCTACTCGTTTTGATCTTCATTGAATCCATTTTTTTTTTGATAGATCAGTATCGACTAAATTGTGGTAAACTTTCAAATTATGTATCAAAACGCCGAAATTTCTGGCAAAAACAAGACTAACACTATACCATTTCCTAAGAATTTCTGAATTTCTAATTTCCTTTATTTGCCGTAACGTTTTTGTTACTTCAGATATTAAGATGCGGTTTGAAGTAATACAAATTGTAATCTAAATAAACATGTTATTCTTCTTGGTTATCAATCATCAATTTCACCAGAGCAAAACGACGTGAAACAAAACGAGTTGGTACACTATCGATGACCATATCGTTGATTGAAATCTTATTTGAGATATACAGGTGCCTGGATTTCATAGGGACAACATGGGTAACTTTTTTATTTGAAACGGTTAAATTAGCAAAAAGGTGTAGATTCAAAAGCTCACTAAGAATCCATTTTCAAATTTTACCTGTCTTGCTGCATTTGTATAATATTGAAGAAATCGGCTAATTTCTTTCATTTTCTGTAACTTTTTTGTTACTTGAGATATTAAGATGCGGTTTGAAGCAGTACAAATTGTAATCTAAATACTTTTATTGATACAATAATGCAATTTTTCCCAAACGCCAATTATTTAAACATATTTTTATATAAAAATATGCCGTCCTGAAGTGGAGTCGAACCACCATGTAGGGCTATCGCGGCTCTACCGCAAACCGTTGCGACCACCGGGGGCTTCGACTACACAAGTAAACTTCACAAATACAGTTCATGTAATGGATCTTTAGACACACGTCATTGTTTGATGACATAAGCAAAGATTGTCGATTAATCTACCTATCCTTCTTTAATATCGGTGTCGAATATTCAAGCGCGGAAAATACGTATGTCTGCAATACAAATCACATCTAGACTACTGCCTTAATCAAGTGTCAGATTGTACATCATTAGTATTCATTGTCATAACTTATTTGCAATATGACAGATTTATATAATAGGACTTAAAAAGGCGAAATTCATCTTATAGATGCTCTTCCATATAAACGTTATAATCAAACGTAATGCGTGTTTTAGGTTAATGCTCAATTGGCAGAATCCTAACCATAGAAAAATCCTTTGTGTATTTTTACTGTCAGAAATGTGTATTATATTTTAATGCATTATGTATATAGTGCTTAACTTGAACTAGAAGTACCGATTTGATTCGTACGCATAAAAATTGATGACGTGCGTCTAAAGATCGATTACACGAACTGTATATGCGAACGGTGGTCGCAACGGTTTGCGGTAGAGCCGCGATAGCCCTACATGGCGGTTCGACTCCACTTCGGGACGGCATATTTTTATATAAAAATATGTTTAAATAATTGGCGTTTGGGAAAAATTGCATTATTGTATTTACATACGCCAAGAAAATAATACACTTCGGTGTCAAAAATACTTTTATTGATGCTTAATAAAACAAATTTCTTTTGCGCAAATTTTTAGTAATCTCGCCTAACCTCAAAATTTTAAATTGGAACCGTGCAATTTTTGTGGCTGTTTTAAAAGGAGACTTTTTCCTGAATACAATCATGTATCGGATGATACGGAAATTTTGTCAAAATTAGGAAAATTACACTTATCTTGATTACGGGCAGACATCACAACATTTTGTTTATTGCGTTATCTGTGAAAACAACACGGTTGTCATTATACGAAACTGTCAGAAGTGTCAATGTTATTACATATTTTCAAAAAGGTAGTTTAATAAATACATATCTAAGTACATATTGTACAAATTTAATAATTATTTTTCATTTATTGTTGAAAATAATCGATAATTTTTGTTTTTAAAACACTGCGTTTGAATTTTTGCAATGCCAATTCCTTTAATCTTAATAATGTTGATATATCTGCAATTGAAACTTTGTTTTTATGAGGCCCATTCTAACACAATATCTAACGCTTTTATTGCTTCTTCATATTTTATTTTTCTATTGCTATTTTCTACTTCTTTCTCTTGATAATATCCTCACTTTCTGAATTATTGAGTACTCTGGTCTTCAACAATGCATCCAGTTTCTTCGCCAGTACTTAACTTAACGCAGGTACTCACTGAATTTTGTAAGTACCTTTCAATATGTTATGTTAACGTCCTTATTGTATTAACTTTTGTTATATTAACATGTATAGTCCTGAAGAAGAAATAAAACTATTCCGAAAGCTCGGATAAAATTCGAAGAGTAAACTAATTTTATTGAGACTGCAATTCCCATTAAATTATATTATTTACTGTAATATATATATATATATATACAATATAAATAACTAAATATTAAAAAGAAATAACAACAGAAAAATCGTTGTATTTCGTAAGTGGATTTGGTTTTTGTTTTACATTTTCTTTCTTATTGTACATTTCCTGTTTCCAAGAATATTCTGTCGAAGGTTAACACACTGAACCGTATTAAAGTTTTAGTTCGTCTTTATTCAACTTAATCAGATAAAACCTTAATAATAATGATACTACTTAAAATTGATTTATACAATCCACATACTCTGACTAGTGCATATCAATGCTTTTGAATAAAACAGAAATAGAGATCTACTACATATACGTATACTATATTCCACTTTCATCTGTTTAACTGACGCGAACAGAAATACTAACCAGTAAATAACATTCGCTGTATACATATATACATATGATATGAGTTCCTTTCACAACTACTTAGTGTGTCCTCGGATTTTTTACCTCTCTTTTAGCACGGTTGTTGATTTTACGAGAAATTATAATGCATTTTTTCCTAATTTAGAAGAGATCGGCACAATTGGTATCCCCTTTTTATGGAATTACTTTACGAGCACATTTTTCTTTAGAAAATCACAAATATCTAGGTTGATTAATCGCCATTAAGGCAATTACAAAGCAATCTCATCTAGTTTAGAGACGATTATGTGAGAGTAATTGGCCGCGTATAAAGTGATAAGCGTAAATCGTGAAGATCTAAATGTTTTTACGAGTTGTGTAGTTTGCTATCGCTCGTGGCAATTAATTGTTTTGTATTCATAGATCGTTTAGTAGGCGCTACAGAATCGTTTGAATTGTTTTAATATTTTTATCCACGCATCAAATCCACTGTAGAGTGATTGTTAATGAATAATTAATATTGCTTAAGCATTAGTGTTGAACACCACGACGTATTCAGCATTCCATATTTATTTTGCTTACGTGTTTCATTTCCTGAAACAATACATAACAAACGTTCTGGAGTTTTGGAGTATCTAATTAATTACAACTTGAATATTTATCTATCTTTTCCAAATCTTGTATTTTATCAAATAATAACTTATACATTATAAAAAAACGTTGAATACATTATTATATATTGAACGACAAAAGTTTATACAATTATGATACAATATGTTTATTTTGCTACAATATTCCAAGTCTAATAAATACAAAGCAAAGTAGAAAATAGAATTTATGTAATATCTAAGCCTCACAAAAATAGGCGTTTATTCTACATATTTAAATTTTAATTAAATATCAAATGAAAGCCAACTTAAAAAGTAATCAATCCGGTGTTAGCAAAAGTCACAACTTCCATTGTACATATGTGCAAAATTCAACAGCTTGATTTATCATAAGCACTGGTATTCATGTTGTCCCTATTATACTATCTCTAACTGATATTTTAATTATGTATATTACATTTGCTTTTTTCTATAACTTCTATTTGATATAATTTGCAGTTGTAAATGTATTTCCTAAAACTACGCAGAAAGTTCTAGAATCTCAGGATTATTATGGAAGACTTATAAAAATGAGTTATATATGTAAATAACAACAATACATATAAAGCGCGGGAATCAAATACTAGAAAAGCAGAATAACTAAATATAATAATTATTCTGTCAATATTAAATTCATTATCAAAAAGGTTAAAGAAAAAGATGAAGAAGGAAAGAGATAGGAAAAGAAATAGAACCTAAATTGAAAGAATAGACAATAAGCGAAAATGCAGAATTAAAACAACAAATACGTGTCAAAATAATGTTATATTACAATTACGCATTATATGTATTGACATAGCTGTAGTGGATACTTACTTAAACTGTTGAAATTGTTATGTATGTATTTATGTATTTGGCCATTTTTTACTTATAGAAAAACTGAAATAAAGAGTCGGCATTAAATTTTGCTTTAAGAATAAAATAAAAGGCAACAACTTTCCGAGCAGCACAATTCCGCAAAACGTCTTGATGTCTTGTTACATTAAAAATCGATGTCAACGGTTATCAAAATTTATGACGTTGACATATCATTTAGCTTGCGCCACTCTTGGAGTGGAATGTATTCAACACCAAGTGTGTTATAATTAAATTGAAGCTTTTCAGCCATAAGTAGCGATGTGGTTATAATTGTGTCTATAATTGTGTCTATAATTGTGTTCAAACGGCTTTGTGACAGTATCATATCGCCTTTTATAATGCCGCCCTGTTAATCGGTCCCAACAGCGAATGTTAAGTCAATCCCGATTTAAATTCCGTTGTCACAGTTCATTACACATGACTTATTTTTACATATTTCTAAACTTTCGATTAATTTAACATTCGTATGATCGATGTTGTGATCTGTTTCAAAAATGTGTTGGGCAACGCTCGATTTCCCAATTCCATTAAATTTAAGATTAGCCATATGCTCCTTAAATTTAGTTGAGACTGCTCTCCTGGTTTGCCCAATATATTTTTGATTACAATCTTTACAATTGATTTCGTAATTACCTGACTTTTCTAAAGGTTGTATTTTATCTTTAGGGTTACCGATGAGACTTCGTAAACTAGTCCCAGAACTGTAAACTATTCAGAAATCTAGCTTCTTGAAAATTTTACTCAAACTTTTAGTGATAAAGGGAGCGTAAGGGAGAGTCACAACGGGTGAAGCTTTAACATTCTCTCGAAAAGTCGTAGATTCTTTCACAGTTTTGTTATAATTAAACTTCCTAATTAACTTATAGATATGCTGAGGCTGGAAATCATTACACTTGGCCGCATCTTTTATAATTTTAAGCTCTTTCTCATACCTCGCCTTGTTCAAGGGAAAAGTGAGAAGTCTGTGGACCAAAAACTTCATGCTTGCCATTTTGTGTTGAACACAATGATGGGAATCTGAAGGAATGTAGCGAAGTGTACTGGTTTCCTTTCTATACACGTCAAACTCTAATCTATTGTTATTTCTAATTACTAAAGTATCTAGAAAGGATAGCTGACCGTTTTCTTCTCTTTCACAAGTGAACTTTATGGTTTCGAACCGATTATTTAATCTATTGAGAAAATCGTCAATATTACATTTTTTGGTATCAAATATAGCGAAAATGTCATCCACATACCTCAACCAAACCCTAGTCCTTTGCAAAACGGCTCATAAAAAGGTTGCCAAAAAAGGCGACAAGGAGTTACCTATTGCCGTTCCTTCCAGCTGTTCATAAAAACTCCCGTTGAATTGAAAAATGTTCTATTTCATACAGATGTCAGTTAAGCGAATATATTCCTGGACACATTGTTGACCCAAACTATTTTGAAGCAATAAGTCCTCGAGGTATGTCAAGGTGTCTGGAATCGGTACACTAGGAAAGAGAGAACTAACATCAAATGAAATCAATATTTCACCCTCCAGCAACTGAATATTTTGTATTTCTTTCATAAATACCAACGAATTTTTTACTGCAAGAGGTTTCGGTTTAGGTTAGGTTGCTGTAATGGCAAATTATTAAATTCATTGGTCAGCCATTTGGAAAACTTATAAGTCTCCAAATTCTGCAAATATGTTAACCAGCGATTTCGTCATATTTTCGGAGAATAAAACAGCACAACTTTTTGTTAGGATTTAACAACTTTGAAGAAAATACCACTAATATTAATGAAGTTGACGAAAACAAAATTCCGCGTACAAGTTGATCACATCTCTTACTAACAGAAAATATAGACGAAAACGAGGAAGTAAAAAAAATCAGCGGCCCAATATTAAATCAACTTACGAATATTTTGAAAAATCAAAGCAAATGCCTTTTAATAACGGTTTCATTGTAATTGCAAACAATGAAATAAAAATTGGAATGATAGGAGATTGCTACTAACATATGCATACGTTAGTCGTTAATTGTAAAAACAATACTGGAATAGAATGAAGTGCAACGAAAAGAAAGACACAACATCAAAAAATTACTATTTCAAATACATTATTTTATCTTTTTTAAATAAAAGTAACTACAAATTGATTGTAATTCACAACAATTAATATTAAAAAACTGGGACATATAGTTAAGATTTTTAATGCACCTTACTAAAATAGGTCACCACTCAAATACCAATTCCTGTTAAAGGACGCTGTAATGTAATATTCGACATTCACCTTAGGTACTCTAAACTGTTACTGCACTAATAAATGTGAGCAATAAGTTTTATTTTGCAATAGCCCGTAAAGAAAATTTCTATTTGGTACCTTTTTTAATGAAAGTTTTTGTCAACACACGATCCAAATTTCACGTTCTTAGATACACTTGTTTGCAAACGTAAAGTTATAACCAGAAACTGGATATATATTCTATTTAGATTTCATTCTTCGTTGATTAAATTTATGCGCCTCAGATATAAAATTCAATCCTTTAAGCATACTAGTCTCTTTCCAATTTTCCGAACAGCCCCAATCATTTATGGCAATCAAATACAATTACGTGCAATGAAGGACTATCAACAATTCAGACCCTTAGAATCACTTGGTATTGTTGGCAATTATATATATTTTGCATTTAGTCGTAGTAGTATTATATGATTTCGTTTAACTATTTTTAAGAAACAATAGACATCTAGTACCATAATCCACTTCATTTGAAAAAATACTGAAAACAGAATTTATACCTATGACACTGATCGATGATCTCGCTTGCTGAAAACACAAAATCGCGAACAATTCGCAAAGTGAAACGACACCTCCAAATCTCGCGTTTCTATGATAATTCGTCTAAACTATAGCGCCAATAAATAGAAACTTTTATATGTGTACCTATAATAAAACCAAGCTACCTATATACTGATTAAACTCAGGATTTTGTTTCACATTTGTTATTATATTTTTAATTCCCAACGTTCGCCTAAATTAAAACAAGCCGAAAACAATGGCTACTTAGCGCAACGTTCTAAGAAAGCGCACAGACGCGAGAGCATAAAATCTGTAATTTGTGGTGTGAGTCATAGACCGTGAAAGGGTAAATGTAATAGTTACGTGCAGTATATGCAACAAACACATGGTTATCTCTTTGTTTCAGCGAGTTTAAGGTCCAAATGCATCTTGCCGCCAACGTGAAATGTAAATAATTAATGTGAACTACAAAACGCCACCATTGTTTCTCTGATATATGCAAGATTAAAAGATGATAATTAGAAGTATACATCTCTAATTTTAGACATTTCAGTGTAGTAATCAACTGTGGGAAAGCAGCATGAGACAGTGTGATAAATTAGATAGTCTACTGCTAGCTGTACTCTTAAAAAGAACCCTTTATTTCTATGTGTAGAATGAATAAGTGTACATATTAAAAATTTAAATTAACGTTGGAGGAATTAGGAAGCGTACGGCAAATAACGGGAAAACTGAAAACTGGAAATCGCTGATGATGATTCTCTATCCCATAGTTTTAGACTGGGATGCGTCATGTGAAACCTATTACAGCTATGTAGCCATCGTATTTCGTTGCTTCTTTCTGTTCTCTACCAAGGCTACCATGGAAAATTTGAAAGTTACCTAATATTTTCGTCAAAATAAAAGACATTGGCCGTATTTTAGATGTGCAAAAATTTTACCTTATAGAAATAAATGATCATAAACATGCTTCAAAAATAGCAAACAATAAAGAATTACGCAATTGTCAGTTACATTAATTCCATATTTATATTTTATATGCTCTTAGAATGAATGTAAAAAGAAGCACGCAACTGTTATCAGTTGCGAACTCGAAGTGCTTTGCTATAACCACTCACCTTCTTATCATAAATAGAATCAGGTAAACACAGTCGCATATCCCGGAGTTGGGTTTGCTCAAATCTTTCAATTCTCTAAACACTTCGCTGAAGTATACAGCGTTAGTAAAAAGTCCCGGAACGGTCGAATAACTTTGTTATTTGAAAATTATAATTTCTGAAATTTGGTATGGGGGTATAGTTAATATAAATGCATTTTATGCAATACAGTTTATATTTTCTTCACTTCCGGTTTAATCGGCAATACGTCCAACGTTTTTTTTTTAAACGGAACGCCCAGATTTTTTTAACACTGTTGAATGCAAAATAAAAAACTACGTTCAGGAAGTATTAAGATGTTTATTTTTATTCACAAGAAAACAGTTAAAAAATTAAAAAGTGTCCTAATACACGAAAAATCAAGATACCTGTGTATTCAGGTTGCGATTACAGTAATTGTTCAAAATGCTCTCCATTTACAATTTGACAAAAATGTAAACGGTCAGTAACATTTCTTATTGAATTTTGTATTTGTTCTGGAGTGATGCGATTGGCTTCTTGAAGTATTCTCTCTTCCAATTGTTCAAGATTATGGGGACGATTTTTGTACACTTGACATTTCAAGTGACCCCAAAAGAAAAAATCTAATGGCGAGGGATCTGGCGAACGTGCTGGCCATTCGATTGCTCCTCTACGTCCGATCCAACGTTCCGGAAAAATTTCATTCAAGTAATCGCGGACATTATGGGCAAAATGGGGGGAGCTCCATCTTGTTGAAACCAAAAATGTGCATTAGGGTGATCACCTATGTTTGCATTTGGAAAGAGGGCCGCAAGTGCTGGAACAAACTCATTTCGCAATAAATTTAAGTAGACGTTGCCAGTTAAATTTTCTCTTATAAAAAATGGTTCTATGATGTTCTTTTCAACAAGACCAGCCCAGACATTCACCTTTTGAGGACGCTGTGTATGGACTTCTTCAATCCAATGCGGATTTTCAATTGACCAGTAGCGACAATTATGTCTGTTCACAGTGCCGTTGAGACAAAACGTTGCCTCATCTGAAAAAATGATGTGATCTAATGCTGCTCGATCAATTCCGTCATTGTTTCGCAAAAATGTAGTCTACGATCTGGATCATCTTCAGTTGACTCATGGACGGGATACATTTTATAGGCTTTCATTCTTGCTGATTTAAGAATCATGAGCAGATTTTTGAGAGATCTCATGCATTTGACCTAATTCTGTTGTGGACACGTGATGATTTTCTTCCACTGTAAGTAACACATTCAAACTAGTTTCTTCATCTGTTGCTGTTAATGGACGTCCCCTTCTAGGTAAATCCTTCACCTGACGAAAGACTTCAAACTTTTGAATTGTTCATAACGTGACGATCCGGATAAACAGTATTAAACAAAATACGAACCTCTTCAAAAGAACGTTGACGATCACCGTACACACGCATCATTAATATCTCAATTCGTTCTGATTCAGTAAGTTTTACTGCCATTTTCAAATGTGTCAATGTCTAAAATAAGTAAATTTATAGCGATGCAAAAGCTAAAACGCTTTTAAAATTGTCAAATGTGGCAAAAAGAATTCAAACACTAAACAACAACTTTTTCAAAGGTACCTTGTTTTTTCTGGACACTTTTTTAAATTTTTTAACTGTTTTCTTGTGAATAAAAATAAACATCTTAATACTTCCTGAACGTAGTTTTTTATTTTGCATTCAAAAGTGTTAAAAAATCTGGGCGTTCCATTAAAAAAAAATAGTTGGACGTATTGCCGATTAAACCGGAAGTGAAAAAAAATATAAACTGTATTGCATAAAATGCATTTATATTAACTATACCCCCATACCAAATTTCAGAAATCATAATTTTCAAATAACAAAGTTATTCGACCGTTCCGGGACTTTTTACTAACGCTGTATATGTACTTCTTCTTATGTTCATAAGATAGTAATAGAAATTATGTTGATGGCAATAGTTAAATACAATAAATTATAAACAGTGTCTACGTTTGCATTTGGACAGTTGGCGTCGTTTTCTTTGTTATGAAAGTTGAACTAATTTTGGAATTGAAACGATAAAAAATAGATATCACTAAAATGGTTATGTTTAAAAATTAATTCCCGAGAAATTAAGTGAAAATGTTTACATTATTTGCTACGCATATTTATACCTATACTGTGTTACTGTTTTGCTTTACGCCATACTTTCTCGAACAATAACTTCCATGGAATGTGTACCTTAATTATATTTTACAACATAATACGATAAAATGTGGTAATCATATTTTGTGTTAATAATTAGTAGTTTTATTTAGAGTAATTGACTTCAATTGCTACCGACTAGGATCTATCTAATGAAAGCAATTATATTTGGTGAATAATCGCTAAACTAATAGAGATTTAGCATACTGATTTATTTACGAAATGCACCGTTTTATTAGTGAAACTTCTAAAACAACCACAATGTAATAAAGGTAGGTGAAGGCATGAATTCATTAATCCATACCGAATCGAATACTCGAAAGTCCAAGCAAAGTACTTGTCGTACATTCAAAATCAGTATCAACCACTTAAATAGTATTTATTTTTTACTTCTTAAGTTTGCATTAATTGTAAATTGCTTGCAACATAATTCCACTTCGTGTATACTAACAGCATCTATTCAGTTTATATGTAGTATCGTTGTACATATACCTATTGTATGTATGTGTATCTAAGTTTCCTAATATCTCAAGAATGCACACGTGCGACACATATTTTGAAATCTTTTGAATCTCACACGCCGGAATTTACTATTATAATTGGATGCTTTGTTTTCTGCTTTTTGTTCATATGGTGTAAAGTGTTACGTAAGTAACTAAACAATACGAACAAATCACTAGTAATGATAGAGAAAACAACGAAATTTTCCAGGAATACAAAGTCGCTGTTCCAACGATTACATTAATTACAATGTTTAACTTAACCGTGACAATCACTTATACTGAAAGATATAATACATAGGATTTTATAACAACACTGAAATGAAATTTAGCTGCTTCATTATAACAAAATGTCTGCCAATTTCGAAGGGACCATTTTTTATAATAAAAATTAATTGTGCATTCCAATAGTTCTTCAACTAATTCTTACTCTAACTGTAGTTCAACCAACAAACAATAGAAAAACGTAATTGTAATAATTAAAATAAAACACTTGGTATATAGATTCACTAAAACAGATGTACATACTTCTAATCTGAAGTGAAGAAGTAAATCTGTTTTAGTGAATCTATATACCAAGTGTTTTATTTTAATAATAATAATAATAATCTTTTTTGAACTACAAGCACCCAAAGGAAAAATTTATAACAAAAAAAAGAAATGCAATATAACAGAGACAAGATAAGTTACTAGTAATCCAAATCAAAAGGCTGTATTCATAACAGAAGGTTATGATCTTCCATACAGCCTTTGTAAATGAAGCGGTAATGAAGTGAAATAAAGCCTAAAACTAACTTAAACCTGAATATTCTGCCAAGCAAATTCAACTAGGAAGATATAAATGAGAAATAAGTAAACTCCACTGCACTCCCAAGGAGCTACTAAGTAGCGCACTCATAACGGCACGACAAAAAGTAAAGAAGAGCAAGAGAGATGAAGTTAGCACTGACCGGCGAGAAGCGAAGTACGCATCCACACTCTAAATTTAGTTAATGAATAATCTTTTACTTCCTCACTTAAGCTGTTATAAAATTTCGAAATATTATAAGAGAAAGACCGTTGAAATAATGAGCTTTTTGACGAGGAATGGTGATAAAATTCCTACGTCGCAGGCCCAGGTGGCGAACATCAGTACGAAAATTGATTTTATTGTATAAATATGAAGGTGCCCCGGAGACAACGACACCGAAATAGAGCGATCCAGCCTGCATATGGAGTCTATTCTTCATACTCAGCCAGTTTAGATCAAGCAACTTATGGCCCACGTGTTCATGCCTGCGAATGCCAAATATTAAGGGAATACATGAGTTTTGAACACGTTGCACACGACGTAACATATCCTGAGTTAGACATGGGTAGAAAACAGGGGAGCAATAATTAAATTGTGAGAGAACCAAAGACTCACATAAATCGGTTTTTATTTTATAAGATAGGTAGTGACTTTAAAATTTGACTATTAAATCTAAAATTGCGATCTATAACAAGTCCCAAGTTTTTGGCTTCGTCAACTACAGGTAACGGGATACCGTTAATAGATAAGTTGACGGAGTTACAGAGGGTGTGATAACTATTTCTGTCCGAAAAAAACCTGCACGGTAGATTTAGAAGGGTTCAATACTAATGAATGTTGTTAGACCCACTGAAAAATGTTATCCAAATCAATCAGAATATCATGCAAAGCCTGTTCCTTGTTAGAAAGATTAAATGAATGGTAAAGTTGAAGATCATCAGCATACATAGAGATCTTACAGGTTTTTACTGTCGATGGTAGAAAAGCAGTATAAACAATAAAAGGCAGAGGCCCTAGTATGGAACCTTGAGGAACGCCGCGCTCCACAGGGATAGGCTCTGAGACGCGACTGGATAATTTAACATATTGGCTTTTATTGGATAGATAACTACTAAGGAATTGGATAGCATCCGTAGAAAGTCCTATGTAGCTCGGAATTGATAAGAGAAGATGATGATCCAACGTGTCAAAGGCTTTGCTGAAATCCAGCAAGACCAAGAAAGAGGCAAGACCCCTGTCACGCGCGGATATTAGAACGTCAGTGACATTTAATAAACATGTTGTACAACTATGTCCAGGGCGAAATCCAGATTGAGTATCTGGTATAATGTGGTGTAGATTTAAGTGGGCTCGCAGTTGGAAGTTAAGAATTTTGTCTAAAATTTTGGACAAGGCAGGGAGCAAACTGATAGGTCGGCGATCTGAAAAACGTTTAGGGTTACGTTTTTTAGGAATGGGAATGACGATAGCCCGCTTCCAAGCAGAAGAGAAGGTACTAGATAGAATGCAAGAATTTATAATATTTGTAATAAAGGGCAATATATAGGGACAACAATTCTACGGAAAGGTAGTCACATCCATAAGCATTGCTTTTGAGTTCACCAATAAATTTGCATACTGTAGAGGTATCAACAGTAGTAAATGAGAAGGTCGGTATACTGATATTGAGTTTGGATTTAGAGTAGAAGTCCATTATGTTAGAAGCACTCCCTAAGGTTACAGGCAGCGAATTAATGAAGAATTGATTTATAGCGTTGCATCATTTAATGTTTCAGGTAGGATAGAATTTTTTGATTGTTTAATATGTAATTTATTTAATTCCCTCCACTTAGCTTTTTGGTTGCAGGATTGGAATTTATATTGGAAGTAAGCTCTCTTTTCGTTGTTGATTATTACTATTCATCATGTTTCACCAAGAACCAACCGTGGATTCCATATATTTTATTAAAAACGTAATTGGTTTTTTGAAAAATTGTAAATTGTTGAGATTAATAAATGCGATAAATACAATATAATGTCTACGATACGACCGTTTGACAAATTTAATCTAATATTTATTATAACTCATCAATTAGTCAAAAGTTTGTTCAGCCGTAAGGTATATATTGTTTACATTATGTCAATTTAAATAATCGTGCATCGACAGTATACCAAATATATCTCTATTTAAGCAAATTACAATACGTCTAAATTAAGATATAATATGCCGTATTCTTAAAATAAATGTTGTGTTACATTACACATATAATAATCTCTCTCTCTAAGATATGTATATGTACAACATAATACTCTGTTAATCCATTCATCACATATTGTTAAAAACTGAAAAGATGGTAGCAATGTAAGGGCGATCTAATGTAGCTCTCTTTGTCGTGTTTAGTAATCTGAATATAATTTATTACAAACAACAGCAATTACACATATGCCGCGTGAAATTAGAAATTGCTAAATATAGGGCTACAGTTCAGTCTTAACCCTTAGTTGTCTAATGGTGAAGGTAGCACGTTTCTCATTTAAACTACACTCGTAAGAACCATAAATGAGTGGATTCATTACACCGAAGAGCAATAAACAAAATTTTAGTCCCAAAACGAAAAATACGAGTAGGTGATTCTGATTAGTTTTTCCTAAGTTGAAGACGATATCATCTTTTTTACACAAGGTTTTCGAGAAGGAAGCATTTATAATTTTAAACATATTAATATTTTCTACATCCTAATAATCAAACATTCGGACTCACTTAAAAAATAAAAAATGAGGATATTTCGCCTACGAAGCATCCCTCTTAACAGTCGAACAATAATAGTCCAAAATATTAGAATTACCTTCTTGCCACTTTGTAGTAGCTGAATTTTTTTAATGATAAGTATTCTGTGCTCATCACTCATAGATATAGGAAGAAGAGGAAGTATGCTCTCAAAAACACATAACAATAATAAACATTATAAGATATAGTAAGATCGTTAACAATATCACGGTAATTTTCCACCATTTGATATCCAAAAAAAGTGCGAGTAACATTTTTGAATGCGTCCCAAACTGCTCTCTTCGGTAGACTTAGTAGCCTGTCAATTTTTTCAGAATGCATTCATGATCATCTGGTCTGCTAATACAATGAATATTGACTGTATTCGTTCTTTATTTCTTATGTTACTAATTTTAGGAAATGTATGAAATTACTATTATGGACCATGGCCTTGACGAAATTGGTCAATAGTTCTAGTTAAATATGTAATACACATTTTTAGAATTACACAAAGTGCCATCCTTTAAATTTATCAACAACAGTACATACTTTGTGTAGTCAAGCTACAGACCAGGAGTAAGTGCAATAATATTCAAATTACCACAAACTTTCAATTCACACATTGCATATTGAAGCTTGTCCAATATAAATTTAAAGTTTTCATATGTCATACTGAATTTATTATTGTAATGCAAAAGCACGGCTTTTAATCTAACCTTAATCAACAAACAGGCATTTGAGTTAGCTCATTTGATTCCATCATATCTGCAATCCTCTAGGAGCCTTTGTTTGACATGGACAAATGGACGAAAAAATGTTTTAAAACATTTCAAAAAATAAAAATATGTTATTACCAATGGTAATATGACGATAGTTCTAAAATAAATTTACTTGTTTATTAAAATTCGAAAACAGTTGGAATACTTGTATATAATCGATGAAGTTTCCTGGCAGTATTGGCACGAACGTCGAATTTACAAAAGTGTATGAACCTGTGCAAATGCCTCCAATATTATGTGTGTGTGTTCAATATTGCTTGTTGATGTATTGCTTTAACCATTTCTTACACTACTTTGTTGCAGAAGAGTAGAGTAGGTTGTGTGTCGTTAGGAAAACTATATACATATGTATTTATTCGTACCAAAATTATATACGACCAGAGGTTGTCTTAAAGCTTACAAATGCCAAGAAATTAAATCTAATTACCTAACATCTCGATTTGGACATGCATATCTCAATTATTTTTATGATCTGGCATTAACTTCATGAAACTCTTTTCCCCTCAACTCGCGCAATTTAATCCTTCCCAAACAGTACTACAAACGAGTACTTAACACTAAAAATCATTTTCAAAATTATAATGCTTGAATTAAGGTCTTCCAACAGTTTAAACACACAGTTTATTTGAATTTTAAATGTGATTATAACCAATATTTATTTATTCCCACCATACAATTAATTGGTATACCTAGTACATAGTCAAATATATACATACAGGTGAGAATCAATAACAATAAGTAAAACATGCCGTGAACATAGTGAAAATATTATTGAATGGAAAAAGATGTGAGAATTAGGGTTCCACTTTCACCTAGTGTTTCTAGTATAGCAGAGAACGTTTTATTATAGATACGATAGATGTGATGTATTGTGTTTCTAATATTTTATCACATTATCAATGTGCTAATATCAGCTTCGCATGCAACTCATTGTTCAGTTATTAGTAGAAACTCAATCTAATATGCATAGGTATACAATGTCTGCCAGCCAAAATATCACCTCTCTCCCCGTACGTTGTACAGTCTATCTCCTTTAGGATTTCGGTTGGTAGTTGGCATATCCAAGATCATTGCATGTATTAAACACAGACCTGATGCTTATATTGTATTTTTAAAATATATTCAGGGGTATAGTATTACGTGAACATAAATATATTGCTTTGTATCCAAGCAGTGCTATAACGTTATGCGGGATGTTGTGTATTTATGTGAATTTTTCAATGCAAGGAAACCGATTTTTTTTTATAACTTAGAACTTACAATTTAGAAATTCGTATATACGAGGGAGCGTTTTTATATTCGTGGAATGAGCGGGTTGTAGTGGGATGATTAGGCGCATTGGGGGCATGGCCTCTGCAGCGACTCATAATTAGTATAAATACGAAGCTTCATTGTTATTAGCCAGTTAGTCTTTGAGCTATCGTCAACCAAGTAACATAATCAGGAGCGAAAAGTGAAATATAGAAAAAATCGAATATCGGCTGCCGTTATAAAGTTCCTTAAAGAAAAATCAGTCGCGACCATAATGAATGAGATGTCATTGGTTTACGGCGACTCTTGTCCAGGAAAAACCTTGGTGTACAAGTGGCATAGTTTATTTAAACAAGGAAGGAAATCCCTTGAAGACGACCCGAGCTGGGAAACTCATGGCAACGGTATTTTGGGACTCGGAAGGAATATTGTTGATTGATTATAAAGATAAAGGTGTTTCTATAACCGGAGAATATTACGCTTCAATATTAGAGCGACTAAAAGAAGCCATTAAAGAGAAAAGACGGGGAAAATTGACGAAAGGTGTGCTGCTTTTGCACGACAACGCGCCCGTCCACAAGAGCCGCGTTGCGTTAGCTGCCCTGCATAAGGTGGGCTTCGAAATTGTGAATCACCCACCCTACAGCCCAGACCTGGCCCCGAGTGATTATTACCTGTTTCCGAAAATGAAAAAAGCTGCGGGGAAAAAATTTACTGCCGTTGATGAAGTCAAGGAGGCAGTTTCGGCGTATTTTGCAGATAAAGAGAAATCATTTTTTTATGAGGGTATAAATAAATTAATTGAAAGATATGAAAATGTATCCGTCTTGCAGGTGAATATATTGAAAAAGAAAAATAATTTGGTTTCTTTATTTCCACCCCTTATCCCCCATTCCGCGAATATAAAAACGCTCCCTCGTAATTATCTAGTAATCTTCAAACTTCAAATATTTCAAAATTTATTTGTTTATGTGTAACTAAGAAACATGTGAACAGAAAAATCTCGTACTGGGCTAATACCCCAAAACTAAGGCAATCAAAAACTTTACTTACTTTTTCAGCCGTCAGGGCTAAATCTCTGCTGCAGCTCAACAGAAGAGACCTCAGCACAATCACAGCTTTACTCACTGGCCACGACACTTTTAGGTATCTCCTGAAGAAGGTGTGATAAATGCCAATTCTGTTCGGAACACAGCGAGACTACGGAACATATTATGTGCAACTGCGAGGCGGTGGTCCACTATCTCGAACAGGCACGCGTAGAACCGGCTAGTATTAGAACTACAGCCAATTCTAGACTTCTTCAGAAGTCTGGATATTCATTGGGACTAAAAGATTAAGGGTACTCACAATAGATCTTAAAGGTCGCAGTGAAGAGAGGCAGCATTGCCTACACAACCCACATCAAATCTATTGATTGGAGATACGATTGCCTTTATTGTAAATTATTTCAGTTATTTTTTAAGTTACCAGTTACACCTAATTGATTTATATATTGGGTGTAAATGATTACATATTAAAATTTCTTATATATATATACGTTTATACCTGTATGTTCTAAATTACAAAGGAAGGAAATAATAATAAGCAAGTAATCAAAATGGAACGTAAACATTTAGTACATTTTTGTATAGAACGTTGGGTATATTATGATATAATTTGAGATCCGCGAAGTTGGCACCACAAAGTGGTCAAAAATCGATAAAAATCCTAGCAAGGATTGACCATTTATTGACCACTATTGACCATCAGCGATTTCGATTGACCACCTTTTGTTTAGGCTACAGCCGCTATACCCATATTTTAGGGTGTAATGGCAAAAATACTAAAATTAGCCAATATAGACATTTTGTTCATCGGATACGATTGACCACCAAAATTTTCGGATTTTCGCTGAAAATGATAGGACTTAGTGTCTCGTGACTCTAGACCACAGAAAACTGAAAATTATCGTTTGACCACCTTCCGGTTAAATTTTATCCGATCGTAAAGTTATATATAAGAGTTTCAAAGTTTATCGCATTTTTCACAAATTTTAAGAGGTGGTCAATCGAAATCGCTGATGGTCAATAGTGGTCAATAAATGGTCAATCCTTGCTAGGATTGTTGTCGATTTTTGACCACTTTGTGGCGCCAACTTCGCGGACCTTATAATTTGTAATACTGTATTTACTACTGTTACTACTACAACTACTACGGTACTAAGAGATTGATATGGACTCTTTATTCTAAAAAAATGTACACTGTGGATACTTTAATAGGTCTCGATAAACTAAAAAATAATTCTGAAAAGTGTTAGCCACAACACACATATTTATAACTCAAAAAAATACAAATTACACATTGCACGTATAATATTTAGTAAAGTATCCATTATTGGCTAGACAGTTTCGCAACTTTCTTGGCATAGAATTTACCATTTTTCACTAAAACGAAAGTTTTCTCACGCCGTGTTTGGATGTTAGATAATACTGTTCAAATTTCTCAGTTATTTTTGTTCTTGGTTCAATGTCCACATTTTGCCCATAACCGCCCACATGTTTCAATTGTATTTAGATCTGGTGATCTAGGCGGCCATTCCAGTACATCATTTCTATATGTGAACCATTAGTTAACTATCTTAGCTTTATGAACAGGTCCTGCACAATTATTATTTCTTCCATTTCGTCTTCAGGGTAAATATTGCATACAGTTGGTGGCATTAGATATCTATCTCCAAAATCCGCTGGATACTCTTCCACTTCTGCAGTTTTGACGTACTTGTATATACACGGGCGAGCTGATATCTGGTATTCCATGGAGGCCAAATCCAAAGGGGACTATCCTGTGTTAAAAAAAAACTTTATCGTTAAGGAAAATAACCTGACTGCGGTTGCGGTTGATATTTTCTTGGCAGAACCTAGTTCTGGCTTCGACGTGCCTTTCTGTCAGCACTCACAGGCATGCAAACCGTTACTCTTTAATCTACGGCGAATTGTGATAACACTGAAACTTATTCGTTAAAGGACAATAACCGACATAGACTATTTTCTCTCTCCAACAAATTGTTCCTTAATGGTAAATTACAACTGAACTATCCTTTATAGATCAATGTTTCTTAGTTAAATATAAACAAGTAAATTTCGAAATCTTTGATGTTTGAAGATTACTAAATAATTATATACAAATCTCTAAATTGAAAGTACAAGTAGGTAAAAGTTGCATAGATATCAATGTACAGTCTGTTCCAAAATTCATGTCACCCCCGCAATTAAAAGAACCAATAAAAATCATCTTCCCTATAACTCGACACAATTTTTGATTGATGAATATCAATATTGTAATTGCGCTCTAAAATAAATGTCGGTCAAACCTAGTGCATTCGTTTCGTAACAGAAGTTATAATGTATCTTCCATCACATCAAGCGACATTAATTTTGGAACAGACTGCACATACAGGATAGGCTGTACAGCATATAGCGAGAGATGTGACAGTTTCGCTGGCGACCACTACATACCATAGACGACGCAAAACAATGTATGCGTTTCATGTATGCAGGGTCTAATATCTTACCTTTGGAAATCAGTAGACAAACTATCTGCACGATAGAACATTATTTATCTCCTATCTTTATAAAATCTTTATAAAAAATAAAGTGTTTCTGTCTGAAAACCCGGCTTTTGTGAAAAATAAAAGAAATAGTACCACTTAGATATAGGTTCGAACTATTCTTTAAGATTATATTTCTTTTGTGTTCCAACTCTAACACCTTAAACATTTTAAAATTCTTAATCTTAAATCATTGTATTGTGTTCACATTATGTATAGTTAAAAATATTTTGTGCTACTTAATTTACCCACGTTTCACACAGAAAACAAAATGACGAAATTACGTTAATAATTATTGGTTATTTTCGTCCCGCGATTTTCATGGTATACTTACCGAGTAAAAGTATATTAATATAATATATTCAATTAAGATGCACGGTAAAACAGAACGTAGACAATAAAATTCCATGGTATATTCACTCATAGAATTGTAATATTACCTGGTAACTTTGCTTATTTGAGCACTTATTTGCTGCATATTTACATGTTTACATGTTTTTGTGTGGAATTGTGGGACATACTCATGTAATTTTAGTTATGTGAAAGTGCAGCTACGCTCTACACTGTAGAGTATAGAAATCACAACGTACCAGAAAATGTTGCTTGTGGAATGTAATAGCTTATATAAGCATTTAGGTTTTCTTACTGCCAACAAACACCATTTCCTACACATAAATTTCTTTTCATTTCACCTGCGTTAGCATTAGATACTAATTTTCTGTAAGCAATGTTCGCGGCTTTATCGAATAGTTATTTCTTGAACAAAATCATTCACTTGCTCTCCATCAAATTCAATATTCTCAAGATTGTGTCTTATAGCTCTCACGAAGAGCTTATTGATTGTCAATACTATTCCATCATTACTCTTTCATTATATATACTCTTATTAGATACGTAGATGTTTACATTCATTGATATGATATGTTTTGAAACAATTAGAATGATGGTATTACAATTACTACAATACGCATTCGCATACGTTTTGTTTATGTAGATGAAACATACCACAAATACACAACCTGTGCACTATCTCAGCGCTAGATACATATATCTCACTTCATTTCTAGACTATGTTAATTTTCTGAAGTTCTATATCTTACTAATAGATTGCAATAATTAGATCCTTAAATACTAAAGTAATAGTGTTCCCACAACTAATATTTTCAGTTAAAATCACTAACTAGGCAACTGATATACACGATTTTATGTCAGCCTGTACGACTTTCATTACGCATTCTACAGTTTTATTACTTGAAGAAATATCAAACCAAATTAATTATAACGTTTAATATCAACTGTTCTTTAGAACAGACTTTCAAAATAAAATGGAAGTGTTCTTCCTCATTCGGAAATAATTACGAATATATACATCAGGCAGAGCTAAATTATTCACTGCTAATAAATCCAAAAATATACCTTCCGGTCACAATAACAAGTTCAGTGTGAAAGTCCAACGAACGATGAGAACACAAGTATAATCTATGAAATTAAAAACTTTCTTCAAGGTCTTTCACTTGTTCAAGAAAGAGAAAGATACTTCAGTTGCACTGCTTACCAAACCGTTGCCGTATATTACCAATCAATTCCGACCTTTAATTATGCGTAGAATCATTACGGTGAAACAAATAAATCGAAAGATGCTAAACGCTCAATTTGTTCAAACGATTATAAGAATACAGTTAGATGCTAATTAGAATCTAATGCAACGATATTGAGGATGCAATTGCTTAAATATATTGTACAAATCAATGTGGTGCTTGGTTTGCTAATGCAATCTGTCCTGTGTGTATAATATAGAAATTAAATGTTTTTGATTAATAACTAAATTGAGCCTATAAGAAACATTCCACAAGAGTATCGTGCATTCTTTATGCAGAAATCCTTTTTAGCACGGTGGAATTATATATACCTGCTGTTTTAATAGTATTTACGGTAACAGCAATCAACAATCTCCTAATAAACTGACATTCTAATAAAAAGAAGTTGGAGTGTATTGAAGCACGCAGTTAGAACTTCTTAATAAGGATGATGAGATAAATGTCTAATATATCATAATAGGTCGGAATAATTTATTATCCTAGTGTGAAATTTTTATAATCCTGCACTTATAGCAGACAACAGAAGACAACTGTAAACATGCATGCAATTTTTCAAAGCAGCACGTGAAGTAGTACCTGATAAAAACTACTGGCAGTTCACCATATACATTTTTATTTGTTTGGTTTCTCTTTTATAGTTCTTTAGGTTGATATGTTTATTGAGAGTGTTTTCATTGAACTATTTTACTCTTTGTTTTTTGGTTTTTTCTTTAAATGCTGCTCGTCTAATAAGATATTTTCTGGTGTCTAGTGCTTTTAAAATTTTAGAAGTAATTAATGCTGTGGAACTAGATTTAATTTGTGGTACACTGCTTTTTTAGATCCGAGTTTAAACATTTTCTTTAACCTAAAAAAAGAGACTTTGAAAGAAAAATACTAGGTATATTGATGTTACAACTGACACCTGGTAATTAACAAAAGTTTCATCTATGTTTGTGGTTTTGCGCCAATGCAAATACAGAATCAACATATGCAATATATCTGTAAAAATAACTAGAAAATAAGTCCTCACCTAGAAGATTCTTTAAAAAACAATACGCCCTAATTTATAGTAACAATTTCGTCATTAGACAGATATACCTACTATTTTTTCATTCAATTTTCATACGCGTAGTAACAAAACATATTACACGCTTGCTGTGGCGCCCCACAGTAAATGTGTACTATAGGTCTTGAAAGTTTTCTCCTGCAGTTTTTAAATGCGTCTAAGCCCTATTATATATGAATGTTAGAAACCTCATTTGGCTCCATGTATTTTTATTCGCCACAAGTGTTACTATCAGAAGATAAAATAAGGTCAGAAACGTGCACTTATAGCGAAAATAAGTCTGTAATTGTAATGCAAAAGCAAAACAAATCATATCACCACGCCCCCGATATTTACGGGTAGTGACGTACTTGGTAAAAAAAATAGTTTGTTGGGATATACATACGTTGTTGTCGCGATAATGATAAATATATCTGACACAAAGTATAATCAAAGATTATTACGTTCGTGTATTTACTTTACAAGTCTAGGACATTATGCAGATGTCACTGTCATACTTTTATTGTGAATGGTTCGTCAGGACTAGAGCAAGATTCTATATACAGTTTTTCTGCTACGGAAGATATCACTTCTAGCTACTTGTTAGAAACTTTGTGGGCGTTTCCTGTTAATCGCTTTACAGTTGTGCATTTGGAAAACATAACTTTGAATTATTTTACAAAATGTAAAAAGCCCATTATGCATTAGGATTTATCTGCAATCATTAGTAATTGTAAACTGGTTTGGAATTAAGCTCTACTAATAAATTATTTTTTAAGAATATTTCAAAACGTCTGTGTCCAAATACTGATATAGCAGACTAAAGTTAATTACTTGCACAAATTTATCCACTGCCATTGTCGTCTGTATAATAGTAATTAGTAAACTACTTATATATAACAGTAATTTTTTATCTACGGAAAATTATTATCATTGAAAGCTGTGTTGTAGTGAGTTTATATTAAAATCAATATTCAGAACAAAATAACTAGAGCTGAACAAACTTAGATAATATCAAATACATTATTGACCATTTTGGAAGATATAAAGGGCAATTGGACTGTTCCATAAAAGCAATGTAAAAAAATAGAAGCACGAAATGTTATGCGTATTGTGCACAACTGAAAAGCTTCTGTTGTATACGTTATAAGTTGTATAAGCAAGTATTGCAAATGTGTTGGCACATACCTGCATAACAAAAATAGATTACTTACTTGATGCTCTAGAAATTATCATAATCTTTACGAAGAGCAAGAAATGAATTAGGTATAAAACGGTCCATTAACCTATTGATACAAACGGTTAATGATGCTTGAATTATTAGAAACTTGGTTTTCCACTTAATTACACAGCGGTATGTAGCTATTACATTCATTGGCTTCGTTTTAAATGAAATATTATTTTGAGCATTCTCGTAACTAGCGCAAACGACTTATTCATTACAAGTATTACTACAGGAAATCCTGGTTTTTGTGTCGATAATTCTTGCTCATTTTGCTCTGTTCAAGGAGCGAATAGGTTTTATTACATTAAACCGCTTACCACGGATAAAACTGTCATCTTAAAAGTCGCAGCGTCGTGGTTACCTCAAATCCTATTTAAAATACAAGTGTCGTCGTTCCACTTTCTAGGCTACAATGTATGTCTTGATAACGATGTAGTTAATTACAAAGTGTTTGTTCTTTACATCAGACACATTGTTATCCTGGTTGTTGTAGTAAACAGTAAAAAATATGAATATAAAAGGCGAGTAAAATGATGTAGTCCCAGTTAGCTTTTCTAATAATTATGTACAGTCGTCATGATACTTACAAACTAGATATAATTAACATATCGAAAAAGAACAGCTAGAAGGAAACACAGAACAGAACTCATTATATACCTAAACACATTTTTATTCGGTTATAGTATTAATAATTATAAAGATGCGAATTGGACTAATTATAGCATAAAACTTGGAATTACCTTTCCAATAAACTTCCAGTTAACTTCCTTAGAGAGTGAAATAATTAATTGAAAGCACAAATAATTCAAAACTAATAATAGCTCTACGTCTGTTAATACAGTTTAACTTTCCAATAAACACTTACAATCAACATATTTCATCAGTATGTTGCATTCAATTTAGTACTTCAGAATCAAGTACAAACAGAAGTCAAATAAAACTTATTCTGTTATCTTTCTTTATCTTACTCTTTTTGTGCTTAAGTGATTCCAACTAATGCACAATTAAACACATTATCAATTTTCTATATATACACATTATAAGTTGCATTACTGTCATAAATGGAAACAAGTCTGTTACTGAACCCAAAGCAACATAACTGAGCTGCCAAAAGCAAGGCTTAAACTTTCTGTTGAAGGATGTAATTATCCATAAAATATTTTTAGTTTTTCCCTTGACAAACCCAGACTAAATGAAATGATTATTATTAATATTAAACTTTGTGATGATGTAATCAATTTCTTTGTAAAGTACGTTACACACACTTCTTTCATGATTACATGATTAATAATGTATTAGAACGTATTGGAAAATTTTGTGATGTAGTTCAATCATTACATAGTAAAGATATTATTTCAGTCCAACTAATAAAGTATAGATTTTTGATTTGATGGTAGATACATATGGACAACTTTACTATTTAGAGACTATTGCTTGCAGAGTCAAAATTAAGACAAAGCGTGTAGCAGCCTTGTTTTAAGAATACTCGTAACTCGACAAATGACCATTTTCTGTTTGCCCAATACAACAATTTCTAATTATTTACATACAACCAATCAATAATATTATTTTGTATAGACTCGTTGAATTCCTTGTGGGGTTTGTTGGCCTCCAAACTCGGAACATATCAATTACCTAATACAAATTTGCACTGCAACATTTTCAGTTTTCAAACCAAAGTATCCGAAGACGGCATATTTCCATCTTATGGTATGAACCAAAAGATATTGTGGTTTTAACATAACCCGAATTTAAATGATATAATGCTCAGTACGGAATGATAACTGTACAACTGATGGTGACATATTGGCATAAAGACAAATTAAACAACAAATAAGTGTTAGCTAAATTTTAAAATACACAACAAATCGTGAAATCAATAATAATTAACATAAAACATAAATTTAGATTCTAACTACACAATTGTCCAATTAATATTTTACTTATGTATTCACAATATTAATTAATATATAATAATTCATCATTTGTACAAAACTGTTTGCCGAACGAAGCTGATTACTCTGTTCACCTGCCACTGTTTCTAATGTTAAATATTCAATTAAATACATACATAATACAAAGACTAACAACGAGGCAAAGTAAACCATAGCTGTGTATATTCTTCCACAATTTTTATGGCAAATTCATTGCGCGTGACAATTCACTAGTTTGGTACTGACTAAAGACCGACATGTTCAAGGACTACTCATCAGACTGTGTAACAGAAAATCTAAACCATAAACATATTTAAGTTGCGTGTATTCCGACAGTTTAAATAACATTTAATAATATTACTTTCATATTACTTTCTCTTAGCACAATTAAAACATAAGTATTTCAATTCTTTTAGTAAAGCAAAGTGCAATCTAGTAAGAATGTAAGGACTTTTTTTGATAATGATTATATCGAAATCACTAGATGTTCATATTATTTCCATGCTCCCTATTTGGTCATTTACCTCATCAACATTATCAAACTTAAATATCCTAGTATGGACAGACTTAGTCTGTAATAAATTATGAAATGAATGAAAACCAAACAAGGCTATCAATATACGAAGTTGAATAACTCGTGTAATATAAACGCCTATATATTCCTGCCTTCTTTTTTGCTATTCATTAACGTTTGTTCGTCAAACGTCTGGTAGTTTGCCCACCCTCCTAAAATTACAAAACATGTCTCCATTTTTTATATTTATTTCTTTCGTTGCAGAGTCCGGAATCATGGGTATCAGTTCACAATTTACAATCGCAAGGTGGCGGTATCCTAGACCCAGATGATCGTTTGAGCGACGTAGCTGATGATCGCGAACAAATTTTAGCTAGCTTTGAAGATGGAGATGGAGCCCATCATCATGGAGGTGGAGATGGCGCCAGTGGCAGCTCGGTTGGAACAGGAAGTCCGGATATTTTCCATGTAAGCAAATTGTAATTTTATTGGAATTAGAAACATAACACTTGGTCTTGTCATCAGATAGCAAAATAAAAACATTATGTGTCAATTGGGACAAATGCTATAGCCACCCTTTTATTAACACAAACCGGCTCTGGTTGTTGTAGCTTTTTAACAAGCTTAATTCAAATAAGCTGTTTTACCATATTATTTATTAAATTGCTGACTTAGTATTACAAGTATCGATGTTTTACAATCAACATACAACCGAATAAGTCAGTGAAATAAGGAACATTTCTTCTAATTTGTGCACTAGGAAACATTTCTGCAACACTCTTGAAAACGGCAAATAAATGATTGAAGTCTGACACCATTTTTTTATATTTGCAATTGTAAGACAGAATTTAGTGGACTATTACGCAATCTTAAACTACTTTTCAACATAGTCCCCACCAACAGTTATACATTTGTCCCATCGTTCTTCTAATTTGTTTACGCCTTCAGTACAAAATTCCTTAGGTTGATCTTAAAGCTCTTTTGTTCCTGATCTTTACTTTTTTGATTGAATTGCAAATGTTTCCCACGTAGAAGCTCTTTAATCCAAACAAATGGAATTTCGATGAGTGAGGTTCGAGCTATAGGGATGGATATGAAAGGACATTCTACCTTATTATCCGGAGTTAATTATGCCTTATGTGGACGTGCGCTGCCGTGAAATAAAATTACATCTTCAGACATGAGTCCAAAATCAAATGGCAGACGTTATTTTGTTTTTGAGAGCATCACTGTTGATAGTTCGTTGGACTTCGAAGTAGTTACAATAAATAGACTTATGGGATCTTAGAATATTGCAGGAAGATTTTACCGTCAGACGGTTGGATCTCGAATTTCCTCCGTCTAGGAAAACTCGTATGCTTCTGCTCAAGTCTTTGCCACTTAGAGATGTCACAATTCTTTTGAAAAATGCTTATTTTTTAATTAGGCTTCATTATTTCATTTGTTGCCTGATTAGAAATTTGATTTTTTTCTAGGTATCCATAAGTCTTGAAACCAATCTCGCAAAGGTTCTTTTTTGTAATGTAGTTTATTCTGAATAATATTTTTTCAACTATTAATTCCATAGTAATGCACGTAATGTCTGGCCGGCCCCAGTGCCGCTACCGTATGCGGAAACGGTACAGCCAGTGACGCCAGCTGTCCGCTGACCCCCACCCTTCCTCTTCCCTTTCCTTTCTGTTCCCAGGTGTAGATCGGCAAGCGTTGCGGCGACTCCGGGAGTGTCTACGAACCGACTGGTCTTCTCATCCGGCTGGGGAGTAGGCTGATGTGAGCTTGCTCTGCCGACGAGGATCCGCGACGCATTGTGAGGAACCAGCCACTTCGGGCCCTGATCAGGTAGTGTATGGTGGATGCAAGATGTCGGAATCTGCATTGCCCCGGGCGAGTTCCAGTCCGTCCGTGTATTCCGGGATTGGTGAAGCGAAGGTCAGGCCTCAGGGAACTGGGGTAGGATCCGAAGATCTGAGGGTATACCCGCTCCTGATTTTTTCGGCCCGCCCCTCCATACACGAAGCGCTGGCGAACTACTCATCATGGCTACTTTATTAAACCAGAGAACACCGAAGAACAACGTCGAAGAGAGTCCCACCGGTGCATTCAGAACACCAACGGCGCAGCACGTTAGGTCGCCAGTTACCATAGATCTGACGACATTCAACATTGTGCAACCAGGAGACAACAGTGATGACACCGAACTGATTTCCGAATTTCGGCGCCGAGAAGAGGAGCAACTGCAGAAATGCATAAGTGTCATTAAGACGATGAAAACAGCGATTGGCAGGCAGAAGAACGTCTCCATGGATGTTAAGAACGGCTTAAAGGAGCTAGAAGAAGCAGTGGATATGATCTCCAACTGCAGGAACAGGTGGAAGAAAGTCGAACTACAAGCACGGCAGCGCGTGCAGGAGGCTCCAGCACTTACAGCAGAGACACAAGCTACTTCTGCTACGGCCAACAGAATCGTAGAGAAGAAGACAACGCATCCTTCCGAGAATGTATGGATGAAGGATCGCGCTGCCAGAAGAAAACAAGCCCAAGAAGAAAAGAAGGCGGCTGCAAAAGCTTCTGACAGCAAACAGCAGCAGAAGACAGTTAGCGGTCAGAGCAAGGACGGCGGTACCGACAGAAAAAAGCAGAAGAAAAACAAACAGAAGAATCGAAACACGAAGCCTCGACTAGATGCGCTTCTTGTAAAACCCGCGCAAGGAAAGTCGTACGCCGACGTACTGCGAGAGCTGCGCAGCAACGCGAAACCAGAAGACACAGGCACCGAGATTAAAGCGGTGCGGAAAACACGTGCGGGAGATATGCTGCTGGAGTTAGGTCCCAGCACCAAGGATACTGCAGGCTTCAGCAGCGCGTTGAAGAAGATCCTGGGCGAGAAGGCGAATATCAGCACCCTAGAGCCCAAAGAGACTCTGGAATTCAGAGATCTAGACTGCTTGACAACAACGGAGGAAGTCTGCGCAGCAGTCAAAGCGAAGTTAGGAATCAGTGACGGCGACGTGAAGATCAGCCTCACTAACGCGAACAGCAGAGGGCTGAGACTGGCTATCGTCCAACTGAGTCAGCGTCAAGCACTTAAGCTGCTGGAAACGCCGAGAATTAAGATCGGCTGGATAAACAGCAGAATTAGACGCAGGGTAGAGGTCGTCAGGTGCTTCCGCTGCTTCGGCTACGGACATCGACAGGCTGCTTGTCCCGGACCAGACAGAAGAGCACAAGGCCTTTGCATCAACTGCGGAGAAAAAGGCCACCAACGGAAGGATTGCAAGAACAAAGCAAAATGCTTCCTCTGCACGGGAGACACCGCGACACGCAGCCATGTCCCTGGTTCCGGCGCATGTCCCTCCTTCAGAAAGGCATTAGATCAGGCAAAGAAGAGCCAATGATCAGAATTCTACAAGGCAACATGCACCGAAGCAGAACAGCGAACGATCTACTCATCCAACTACAACTGGACACCGGAGTAGATCTGCTGCTTATCAGTGA
This sequence comes from Holotrichia oblita, assembly GCA_023690525.1. Lineage (NCBI taxonomy): Eukaryota > Metazoa > Arthropoda > Insecta > Coleoptera > Scarabaeidae > Holotrichia > Holotrichia oblita. Next base: position 45,265,836 of record CM043019.1, read on the forward strand.
ACAATACCGGGATAAGGAATGCACCGGGTGGTACAGGGACACACTCGGCACTGCAGCTATATGGATCCCGGACACGAACAGCGTCATCGTCGACAACCACGGAGCACGAAACGGATACGTGTGGGTAAAGAGCGGCACCATCACCTACGTGAGCTGCTATCTCACACCCAACGAGCCGATAGCGGACTTTCAGGGCAAGCTCGACAACCTGGAAGACGACCTTCGAGAAATGGCAGGGTCCATTATTCTAGGAGGAGACGTGAACGCCAAAGCCGTGGAATGGGGTATGGAATACACCGATTCGCGAGGGACGCGTATACTGGACATGGCCGCCAGACTCGGACTCAGCGTGGTAAATGTCGGAGACACCACCACGTTCAGAAGACCAGGCTACGGAGAGACGATACCGGACATAACATTGGCCTCGGAGGACATTGTGCGGGACATCGTGGACTGGCGAGTCATGGAGGACTACACCGGAAGTGACCACCAGTACATAAGCTACAACGTGACGAGACAGCAGCCGATCAGGCGTAATCCTGCTCCGCCCGGTCCTCGATGGAACGTAGCGAAGCTGGATGAAGACGCCCTGGCTCATGCAATCGCTCGGGGAAAGGATGCCGTCATGGAATGTGCCGGTTCAGCGGAGACTATTGCGGACGCTACCATGGCCCTCATACGTCGCGCCTGCGACGCCTCTATGCCGCGCAGAAAGATATACAACAGAAGATCTGCGTATTGGTGGAACGACGAGATCGCGACCCTCCGGAAACAATGCTTACAGCTTAGGCGGAGAATAACCAGAGTGAGACGACGAGATCCGAACGCGGCAGGACTAGAGTCCGAGGACTTTAGGAACGCCAAGAGAGATCTCAAGAACGCCATCTACAGGAGCAAGAAACTTAAGTGGGAGGAGCTGCGGCAGGACGTTGACAACGACCCATGGGGCCTTGGGTACAAGATCGTCATGCAGAAGCTTACGACGAAGACGGCGAATCCAGTCCTCGAACGAGATCGGATGCGGAACATTGTTGACACCTTGTTCCCTACCCATCCGGAGAGAACTGCGGAAATGGAGGACGAGCGATTGAACGACGTCCCGCTTTTTAGCGGAGATGAACTGTCAAGAGCGGCGAACTCCCTACAAAACCGGAAGGCACCTGGACCCGACGGAATTCCGACGGAAGCTCTCAAGATTGTGGCGCGCGTCTGCCCAGATCTGCTTCTGAACATGTACAACCGCTGTTTAACAGAAGGAGTATTCTGCAAGAGATGGAAGGTACAGCGACTAGTGCTGATAAGCAAAGGTAAGGGCGACCCAAGCACGGCATCGGCATACAGACCGCTATGTATGCTGGACACGGCTGGAAAGCTACTAGAGAGACTGCTCAAAACGCGACTGGAGAGCAGCATAGACGACGCGGGAGGCCTGTCCGAGAGACAACATGGCTTCAGGAAGGGTCACTCCACCGTCGGCGCCGTAGCGCAGGTAGTGGCAACCTTCGAAGCCGCTCAACGGGGAAATCATTACTCGAGACCCCTGGTGATGCTCGTCACATTGGACGTAAGAAACGCCTTCAACTCGGCGAGATGGGACGTCATTCTTGACTCCTTGCAGAACACGTTCGACACGCCATCCTATTTACTTAGGATGATACGCAGCTACTTTAGCGACAGGAAGCTGGTCTACGACACCGCAGGCGGGCCGTGCACGAAGAAGATAACAGCGGGAGCGGCGCAGGGTTCCATACTCGGCCCAGACTTATGGAATGTGTCCTACGACGGGATCCTCCGAATGGAGCTGCCGCAAGATGCGTATCTGATAGGATACGCAGACGACGTAGCGGCAGTCATCCTAGCGCGTGACGAGGCGGATGCCCAGAGAAGGCTCAACCAGGTAATGAGAAGAGTCACCACATGGATGGACGAACACGGCCTGATCCTGGCCTCGGAGAAGACCGAGGTCGTTCTACTGACCAGGAGAAGAATCCCTAGGGAGATCGAGATGACGGTGGATACGGAAGTCATAACCACTAAAACTTCCGTGAAGTACCTCGGACTGCGGCTCGACAGCAAGATGACCTTCTGGCAACAGATTCAGTCGTCGAGCGATAAGGCCGCTAAGGTAACGACGATGTTGAGCCGACTAATGGCCAACGTAGGAGGACCGACGGCGAGTAAACGCCGGCTGCTAATGACCGTCACCCATTCCATACTGTTGTATGGAAGCGAGATCTGGGCTGACACCTTACGGCAGGACAAGTACAGAAAGCGGATGGCTTCAGTACAGCGACGGGGAGCACTCAGGATCGCCAGCGCATACCGTACGGTTTCCGAACCGGCGGTGCTCGTGATCGCAGGAGTAACTCCGATAGACCTACTAGCTCTAGAAAAGAAGAGAGTCTACGAGACACGACGAGACGTCGGCTCACGACAAGCAAGAGCGGACGCTAAAGCGCTCACACGACAATGTTGGCAAGAGCGCTGGCAGAACGACACGAGAGGACGGTGGACGGCCAGACTCATCCGCAACATCACGGAGTGGATGAACCGAGACCACGGCGAGGTAAACTATTACCTCACCCAGTTTTTCAGCGGACACGGGTATTTCAACGCATACCTGGCTCGAATGGGTAAAGCAGAGAACGCGTCATGTCAGTATCACGACTCTGCGGAAGATGATGCTCACCACACCTTCTTCGAATGCGAGAGGTGGAGTGACTACAGAGCCGCGCTACAACACGAAGTAGGACCTCTAACGCCGGATAACGTCGTGCAAACGATGCTGTCCGGGCACGACCACTGGCAGAAGATCGCCACGTTCGTCGAGAAGGTGCTGAAGGAGAAGAAGAGAGAGACCCAAGCAATGGAGGCAGCCGACCGAGGCTAACTACGAGGTGCCATCCTGAAGTAATGCGACCAGCGGTTCCGGGATGGATTCTACACCTGACAAAGTGAGGTTTTTTAGTGGGTGCGAGCCCCACACACCGGGGACGGGTCTCGTCCCTGATGGTGCGTTAAGGCATTTTTCCTCACTCAAAAAAAAAAAAAAAAAAAAAAAAAAAAAAAAATAGTAATGCACGTATTGTCCTGAATTAACGGATCAACGGGAAATTGGAGGGAGACGTTGTGGCTTCTACTAGTCGTCCAGTTCGTTGCTTACATCGCTACTTTAAACTGTTCACTTATTTGTAAACATTCGACCGATTCAAACAATTATTTCCGTAGATTTTCAACATTCTCTCTTAGAGCTCACTACGTTTGACACCCTCTGCGAATAATTAACTAGTCACTGCAAGTTATGCTTCTGCAGTGCAATGCTCGAGCGGATTCGCCAACGTTAATTGAGGAATTTAGAAATTATGTTTACAAAATGCACCTGGAAGAGCTGATCATCGTCTACCAAGAACTTGATGTCCTGAAAATATTATATTGATTAATTAAATCGTTTTTGAGCTAGAGCAATTTGTTTCGTTAATTATTGAATCTTCTTAGGTAATATATTCGTTAACGTTTTCAATTCATAATTTAAAATTTTTGTTTTTAACTAAATTTTAGTCACGCTTGATAGAAAAGAATTGCGACCGCTACGTCTACACAAACCATAATCATGTTTTAAATAAATAAAAGTAAAACAAAAGCAAGTAGGTATTTTATCTCCAGATTGTATTGATGTATGCAGTAAACAAATGTAAACAATCAAAACTGAGTGAAAATGGATAAGTTATCATCAATAGACAGTGCCTGATGATGAGTTAGTTATGGCACCAGAATGATGGTTGGGATGTTTAAGGCGCACTTAGTTGGTCTCAATGGTCTATCTATTTTATGTCATCAATAATTTTCTTTATTTTCTACTGTCTTGAGTCTACTGTTGTCAATATATCACCTATACAAAAGCTATTATACATACAATATTGTATAAATTGCATAGGTATTTTCTATCATAATTATGATTACATCTTATCCAACGTTTCTGCGAGAGAACTAACAATAATATTCGTTCGCATACACTATTTACTAAATTGAAAGTATAAATCACTTTATATGATCTTTGTAACGAGTTTTCAATTTATGTAATGCCGGAGAATATTTCATATTGTACTAGTGCAATTAAGGCCATTACTTTATGTAATTATTGACACACCTAGAGATAATAGAAAAGTACTGTTAATTTGATTTGATAGGAACGTTGATCTGCGCACAAGATATAGCTGCGTATGTTTATAAAAAAACATTCACCGTTGACAACATAATTTTAAACAACCTGATGGCTACTTTTGTATGAAGACGTAGAAACCATGTTTGTTTCCATTAAAATATATACTCTTTTGTTTTTGCAGAAAATTTCCAACCGGAGATATCTCTTTTGATTAAAAACAGAACAGAAGTGTGATTGAGAATTATATCTAACGAAAAATATCAATCGAATGGAAATTGTGACTCTTTCGGAACTTTTGGACACTTTTCGCCGCAACGTGAGATGATACCTGAATAATTTATGATCGACGTTCATCTGTTGGATCTGATCTCTTAACTCGTAGAACGTTACTTTTCATGTATACCTACAGCAAATGCTTCAAGTGCTTGAGATTGCATGATCTTGGAAGCCACTTGACATCGCCATCTCTCATAGACACTTCATGTTTTTTTTTCTTGCGTTTTTTTCTGCTGAGGATGGAACAAATGTAATCTATACCTCACACACGCCAGAATTATTTCATTTTTTTTCAAGCACCGAGCTAACATTCACCGTGTAGGGTTTTGAGTAATTCTCAATTGCTAAGAACAACGTTGCATTAATATTAGCGATATAATAATGATAATTCATACCTTAGCATCCTGTTAGATCCTGCCGCAATAGCAGGGGGCGTTGGCTGGCCATGACCTATTATTTTGGCTGCGGTTATAGGCCAACTTAAAATTTTGTTATTCCGCATTCGCCGTAGAATTTAGAAAACTACATGAATCCAAATTCAAAAAGGAAGTACCAGGCTTCCTACCTGGTACCCCTGAACTAGGAATGAAATTACTCCGTTACTTGCCAAACCGAAGCGATATTTTCAAAAAAAAAAACAACTATCTAGTATCGCTCTAAGTGCTGGACGCTTTTATTTACCACGATGAAAACTAGTAGTAAAATCAGTGAACATTTTCTTTTAACAATTAACAATTAACTAAAAATTCACAGTTTCAGCCGAAATCATACGATATATGTATGTACATATATACACATACATACGTAACTGAACATATATGTACATATACCGCAATTTTTTCTATCTTCATTATCTCCACTTTGCATCGTAAGCAGCTCATACCGATATGACCCCCAATATTGTTTCAGAACGCCATAATGACAGCTTGAACTTTGTGAAATCTATCCAGAATGGAGAGGACGAACGACCAAAACGAGGTTATCCAACCATCTGCATGCTAAACGTCTAGATTTAAAAAAAATTATACCTCAAATTGGTTACATAGCTGAGCAGTTTTCAAGCATAATTGCTATTGATTCTATACACTAAAATTACTGCAACTTCACATTTTCTTGTAAATCGCCAAACAGAAAACATATGTGTAAGATAACTAATGATCTTCCCAGGGAAATCATTTATTTTTTTAGATAGATATTTACTTCAGGTTCATATGTTCATTATCAAGAGAATCTATTGTAGTTGCATTTGATGAAATATTTGGTAGGAAATGTTTGTTAGAATCTTTCTTCAATTCTTTTTCAACAGGAATTAGATCTCGGTTAGTGTTAGGGTATGATGTTCGTATATTCATAATATGTACTTCAGAGAATAGCTCCATGAAAAATATGGAATAGTTTAGTAAATAGATCTAGGAATTCATTTACTTTATTGAAAAAATTTGGATTGTTTTTATAATAGGAAAATATACATAAATTTCACATACATACATTGAATTATACCAATCATTACATGCATCAGATCTACATTCACTCCATTTGGAGTAAGTATACTAAATTTATTAGCACTGATCTATATTAATTACCACAACATAATTTCAAGAATAACGTTTAGCTATGCCTTATATTTTAGTTTTATAACATTGTGGACAATTAACAGTGTGTAAATTGGCATACTACTTAGTAACGTTTAATATTTAAATTAGAGCAGCAACAAACATCTCGCGTAAACAAAATACACGGTTTAGTAGTCGTTACATGTAGGTTGATGTTTTATACTTTTAAATAATTTTTTTTTATTTAAAGGATGGAGATCTTAAGTATTGTGCGTCGTATCCGAGAACTGATATCGAGGTAACTGGAGAACAATTAGCGTCAGGATGTCCAGGGTCCTTGCAAGTGCGGCGAGGCAGTGAACCAGCCTTAAATCAACTTCCAATTGGTCCTCCACCGCCCAACGATCATAATAAACGTTGGAGTGCGGCACCTATAATCCTTGAGCCTCCAAATATTAGTTTTCGTGCTAATGATTGGTCTGAAGATTCACGAGAAGAAGATGAAGAACCCGGTTTTAAACGTATTACTAGAGATGGTAGTAATAGGTTGTCAATGCAATTTTTAGGAGATGGTATTGGGTAAGTCAAGTTTGTCAAAATCTACGTGATTATTGCAATTGAAATGATGATAGACACTTATGAAATTATACTAATTCTATTTGTAAATAAAATTAAAGCCATTGAAGTCTCAAAGGTTAAAACAAGTGATTTTTGTTTTTTAAGAGCAATGTCTCAGACATTTCTAATTGTTTATATCCACATTGACGTGTTTTGGTATAGATTCAAACATGATGAACATCTTTGTGTGGTATTAATTAATGTAGTATTATATCCTACTGATAAAAAATAGAAAAAATTTAAACGCTGTAGTAAAGCGTTGACGTGAGTTTCCTCAAAGAAGCTTAAAGTAATTTATGTCATATTAAGACGTATATTGTCTTATCGAAAGGTCAGATTTTACAACCTCTAAAAATAAAGAAAAGGTGATATACAACAATTTGACAATAGTAATACTGGTCCGTCAAAAAGATCTGTTTGATTCGATTATGACCTTCCACATAGTAACTTTATAGATATCCGGTAACAAATATAAAATATCATATAATCACAACGAAAGGAAATTATAGAATTCGTTCATCGTAACCGAAGAGTATGTTTTGATCAAGTCATCAAGTAAGATTAGTAATCTTCGAAAATGTTTTAAATTTTGTTCGTTACTTTACGATATGATATTGTTAGTGTCAATATCTTGGTTATAACAAAATTTGTGTTACATATCTGCTGCGAGATTATGCTTGAATTGTTATTAACATAAAAGTGACGATTTTCCGGGTCACATTGTAATAGGAGATGAAATGTTTATCTTTCATTTCACTCATAAGAATAATCCGTAGTATGACATCACGTTAATTGTTCGATTAGTGTATGTTGGAAGACTTAAACAAGAGATTATGAACAACTGAAGATGTAGTCCTCATTTCGCATGCAATAGATAAAAGCTGCGGGAAAATCAGTCAGCATAACTTTATCAAAATAAATCATTATTGTTGGTTGAATAAATAAAAATACAATTGATATTTTTATTAAAAATAATGTAATATACAATATTTCATGTCGAACATGTATTTTTTTATATTTCATTTTTATTGCTTATTAGGTACAGATGGGCAGAAGCAGCTGAAAGAGCTAACTCCAGATCACATACATCTTTACCAAGGGAAAATAAACGTAAAGAACCCCTAGGTCAAGCAAACTCAACTAGTCCAGTATACGGTTTAGATAATAGGTAAGTTTTGTCTTTCACTTAAGCTAGAGAATGATAGTTATGATAAAGTTCTTACATTGAAAAAACTGACTTCAACTTCGTACTTCATACTTCTCTTAATTGCATTAGTTTATATATGTATATGTTAATATAATATATTACTGTTTTAGAAGCGAACTCATAGTAATAAGAAATGAATTGGGACCCTTAGGAATCCATGTTGTACCTGATTACGATACATCAGGTAAAGATAAAGGCCTCCTCGTTCAGGGAATTGAACCAGGCGGTCGAATCGACCGAGACGGCAGATTGGCAGTTTTCGATCGTATTATCGAAATAAACGGGCAGAATTTACTTAACATGCCATTTCAAAGGTATTTTATACTCTCTTTTGTCTAAATTTCCATAAAATTTAATCACGGTCGCATTTAATTTCATTTATAACTCGTACTTTCATTTGCTATTAAAAGAGTTTTATTGCGTATTTTTATTGTTCAGACACTTAAGCTGTGGTAATTGTAATTTTAGAGTACAAGAACTGTTTAAACTCTCACTTACTTCGCCAGAATTAAGGCTGAGAGTTATTCGAAGCAGTAACAGTATAGAAAATTTTCGGAAACCGCCTGCACCTGTTTACCCGAAATTTCCAGATGACAAAGAAAATGTCTCGATTATGGCCGAAAATGAACAAAAGCGTAAGTTTATCAACATATTTGTTATAAATATGTATACTACCGTTAAGTATTTTATAGACATTAAAATGACTACATAAATAAGAGTGCAATTAAAATTATACGGTTTATTTGTTAATGTTGTTTAAAGATCGTTTCTAGTAATAACTTGATTTGTTCGCTCGAGTTCAACACTTTTCTGCTAAATTGGTGAATTGAATAAAACTATAAACTTTAGGACAATTAATAAGTAACTAAAACTAGTCCAAAATAGCTAATAACCAAAAGTAGAACTACAGAACTAACTAAAAAGAAACATAAGAAGTACGTTATGTATATTAATTTTCTTGTGCAAGATAAGCAGATCGTCGCTGCAGCAATATAGGAGAACATCTTTTTTGTGGACGATGATCTTTCGTATCCCATGTGTAAATACTTTGACCAAAAGTATTAATGAAGTTTATACAAAATAATGGAGTGTCAACTTTTTAAATCTTATTATAATTTTTATGAAACAACAATTACTTATTTTGAACATTGTAAAATTGCTACATTATACTTCCTTTTAAATTAATTTGATTTTTTTTTGTAATTTAGAAAGTACGAATGCAAAAGTGGCCACTGTTTCTCCGACGAAAAAAATTCCTGGTGTATCTCGTAATTTAAAATCACTCCTACAAGCAAATACAAGAAAAATAGGCCGAAAAATAGAAATCGAGCTAACAAAAGGCCAACATGGATTAGGTTTTAGCATCACAACTAGAGATAACCCCGCTGGCGGTAATTGCCCAATATACATCAAAAATATTATACCTAAGGTAAAATCTGAATATTTTAACGAAAAAGCTATATGAATAAATTAATCATTTTAGGGTGCTGCAGTAGAAGATGGTAGACTGAGAATAGGTGATAGATTACTTGAAGTGAATGGAGTTGAAATGACTGGAAAAAGTCAAGCGGAGGCTGTAGCTGTATTGAGGAACGCACCTACAGGAAGCAAGGTGAAGATCGTTGTTTCACGACAAGAAGATGTAACCGATATGAATTTACCGAGAATAATTGTAAGTTGTAGTTTTGTTTCTTCCTTTTTTAACCTTGCTTTCCTGATTATAGAATTTATAGATATCAGCCAACCTGATTTTTTACAGCATGGTAGTATTAAATAAAATTTAGACACATATTGTTGTATTTTAGGTATATTTTGCGTATGTAGATTATATACTTCAATAATACTACCAACGTAAAATGAAGCAGTATTTTCGTATATATTTTTTGTATATTGTAAACACTCAGTGCACAGGATTATCCTTGTGATTTCGCTAGTTACAAAATGCCATTTACTAATAAAGAAGCATTCAACATTTTAATGATGATTGGAGAATGCCATCGCAATGCAGACAAGTAGCACGTGTTTAAGCAGATATCCACTGGGCGCTCGTCAATCGTACCACTAGTGTTGGGCGATTCGACACTCTTTACAGATTCGTACCGTTCGAATCAGTATCAGTACCATATTATCCGTACCATGATGTGTAGTGAATAGTAAGAGTTGCTCGTACTGATGCAATGCTCTCAACCATATTAGTATTCCATACATTATTACGTTTTATTGAATACAAAAATTAATCTCTGGTTTAATGCCTTTTTTTGATCTTATAATGGTATTTGCAATTTTTGTTGTTACAATAGTTCATTAAATAAATATAGGTAACATTATACAAATGAGGATACGGTGTAGTATACAACACACTTGTACGGTATAGTATATATTGCATGTATGCGCATATGAAATTCATAAGAAAATATTCAAAAATGTGGAAACTAAATGACATATTGCGTGATATTGAGAAAAATATCAAGTCTTTATCCTCGCATATGAGTTTTGACTTCTTCTGGTACTGAGCCACTTGCTCTTAAGTTTTTAAACAAAACCATCATAATCCGCATACCACTTACTTTCTTATAAGTAAATGCGAAACAAATGAATGTTTCTTCAATATCCCAATCTGGCAGTGTTTTCAATACCCATAACAATAGGAAAATTTTCAAGTCGAAATATAAACAGAAAATATTTGTTTTATGAAGATTATTATTCCCTAGACTCATCGTTCAGTCCTTTTACAGGTTCGCCATTAAAAACTTGTATTTTCATTCAGCTGATTTCATTTCGAGTACAAGTAGTCATACTATATTCTCCTAATGTTGAATTGTGACTTACTGTATAAGTCATTACACCGAAATTGACAATATCTGTGTCGAATTAATAGTTTTAGGACCTACGGCGGATATCACTAGCGTATTGTAAAATTTATTTGTTGTTATTCAGTTATTTTCGTCAATTCCTGCTTGCCAAAAATAAAATAAACACATGGATTTAAATTAAGGCACTGTTTTTATTTGAAGATTAAAACAAAGAATTAGCACAAATTAAAAAGAAAGTTACACCGCAAAAAAAAAATAATGCCTCAATTTTAATGATCCTGTGTATGTTGTAGATACTTAATTATATAGAATAGTAGCTTATGCAAATTATAGTTTATTAGAACGTTGTACGTATTAGCTCGTATAACCGTTGTATTTTATGGTTGTATAAATTGGTGTTGTCATACAGGGTGTTGATGAAAGCGTTGAGAAAGAAGAGGAGGTGAACGAGGCGACAAGGGATGAAAATATGCCGCCTACGATTCCTCCCTTGCCTCAGAGTCACCTGCAACTACGATCACCGGACAAAAATAATGCCGTTTCAAAAATTATATCACAATTTCAAGAAGCTGCCAACACCAGTAATGTAATTGTCACTTTATTTCTCCTAGTATTCATGCACTAGTTTCTTCAAGTTCCTTCCGATACTAACATAGTGAATAAAATTCCAAAACTAACACTATTAGAACGAAAAATATTGTGCCATATTGAATATGCATGTCCTATTATTTTTCTTAACTCCTTAGATATAATATATTTGAAAAATTAATAATTAAGGGGAATATTTTTAGCCTCCAGAAAAGACAGACGATAGTTCGCAATTCCCTTGGAAACATAAGGAAATTCTAACGTTTAATATTCCTGTACATGATTCGGAAAAAGCCGGACTGGGTATTAGCGTAAAAGGCAAGACCAGCAGCTCGCAAGATCTAGGTATCTTTATAAAAAGTGTAATACATGGAGGTGCAGCCTCTCGCGATAAGAGGCTAAAAACAAACGATCAACTCCTCAATGTTAACGGAATATCTTTATTGCAACAATCAAACAGTGATGCGATGGAAACACTCCGTAAGGCTATGTGCCACACGGAAGGCCCAGTTCCCGGAAATATCACTTTGACGATAGCAAGAAGAGCCTCATCCCCCGGACCTAACAGAAATTTCACTCATAAACAATCTGATTCTATACACAACCACACAGGCATGTTATTATTAATGTTAAAATACAAAAAAATCAATAAACAACCTTCTCTTACAGCTTCTGAATTATGCCAAAGTAACGATTCTGAACCCTCTACTACAGATAATTCGGGAGCAAGTGTCGGATCTACAAATACCGTCATATTTAACCCCAACAAATCTGTTACATCGTCTAAAAGTATTACGAGCCAAGCAACTAGTCCGATGAACACATGGAATCCTGTACTTGATAGACTGATGGGAAATAAAAATCAGCAATTACGTAACGAAAGCTACTATAGGGTAATTTGTCCTGGAATAGTAATGTAGCATTTTAAAGATAAGTAAATAAACTGAATTTTATAGGCTACACATGATACGTGGAATGCAACAATGTTTGTAGATCGGACATCACCTAATGTCACCACTACGACTGTAAACTTACCATCCGGAGAACCAATCCTCATAGAAGACGAATATGGTTCTAGGGTGCTACCTCAACAAATATCAAGGTAGTTTTACGTATTTGATTTTGCATTCACTAAAGCAAAAATATTAATCAAGAATTTGTTATACAGTTAAGATCATATAAATGTAACGTAATATATGATGGTAATGATATATACAGGGTGTCTCAGCTTTTGCGTTACAGGCATTACCTACTTTTCCTGTATAGTTATCAAAAAACTTTTTAAATAAAAGTTACTTGATATAATGATATGTCAAAAATGACAAACAGAGGATTTTATTTGTTCGTGGCCTTGAAGGAGATTTCAAGGTCAACTTGTATTTTATGTATTTTCTAATATTGCTTTTTATTTATCAAAAACTTTTATTTGACACATCTTTTATTTTGCCTTGTCAGTTTTGACACAAATCAGATACTAGAACTTCTTTCTTTCACAACAGCAGAACTACAACTTATATTTATGTACCTGACACTAAGCGATTTAAATAAATGGCGTACTTATTTGAATTATTTTTTGAAATTAGGACGAAAATAACGCTAAATCCTATGAATACTACCGTTAATGCAACCAACGGCATCGAAAGTCGTAACGAACATGAACCCGATGGCAAAGCTAGTTTGTCAGGTAGCAACTGTGATAAGAGTACGGAATCCTCACAAGTAACAGGTAACGATGCTACTTACGCAAGTCAATTGTCGTTGGAAAACCCAGCAGGATTCTCCAGGGACGCTTTTGGAAGGCAAAGCATGTCGGAAAAGAGACACGCGACCTTGGATGCTAAGAATACCGATACGTATCAAAGGACAAAGAAACTTAGAGAAGAACGAGATAAGAACAAAAATTTGGAAGGTAAATTTATAAATACTGTAGCTTGTTGTCGCAAAATTATGCTCAGCATTAGTCATTCTTTAATCCATTTTTTTATTATTCTAAGCAAACTACTGCTGTATGAACAAAGCTATTATTCTTTACAAAATGAACCATTGCTTAGTTTCAGAATTCTCGTAATATTTTGACTGCCATGGTATATATAAAACATTTAGTCTTTATAGCGTTAAAAGAATTGAATATTATAAAAACTAAAAATCTATGTTGAGCACAATTCTGTTAACACCTTATGTGTTTCATCCTTGTAAATAACGCTGTTTGTCTTCAAGAAATGTATCACAATATCATTCTGTCTCATCCTCATCTGTTTTAACAGCTAACTTGGTACGAGTCGGATCCGTGGAATCAGTAATAAGTGTGAACAGATCTAGCGAACATCCCGAATGTAAGCATGATATAGTTTCATAAACATATGTAGGTGATACAAACAAAAATGCATGTTTTATGTTTCCCTTGATTTATTGTCTCAACTTTCAACTGATCACAATTTTGTTTTAAACTAGATGCCGACAAGTTAGGACAATTAGGCCCATCGCTAGGTATGAAGAAATCTTCAAGTTTAGAATCATTACAAACAATGGTTCAAGAGGTAGTACCACCCACGCCTAAACTAATATGAATTGAATTATAGTTTCTATTATTCTTTGCAGATGCAGATGCAAGAAGAGGGTGATCCTGCATATAGTTATAGAGGTGCTTCTGGTGGTCTAAAAGTTATTAGAGGTAAAGGTTGTGAAGAAAGCTTTAGAGCCGCTGTAGTTGACCCTAACCATCGTAGTGAAATTAGTAAGCTTTTCGTTAATCCGAGATGATAAGATATTATAAAATTATCTTTTACAGCTGCTAAGAAACATTGGTTATTGGATCCGCCCGTAGACGAAAGAGAAATTGACGGATTTAGCAATGTTCGAGGAGGCCCGCGGCAGTCGTCTTTAAACGCAGCAATTGATGGCAAACATAAAGTTCCAAAGAAAAAACCTGGAATATTCAAAGGAATTGGATCCATGTTTAGGTAATATATTTATTTTAAAAAAGGTGGCGTTCTTCCAAACTGTTTATTTCATTTATAGGTTTGGAAAACATAGAAAGATGGAATCCGAAGTGCCTCAACATTATCAGCAAACAACAGAATTTGATTCTGATCAAGTTCAACTGTATAAAACATCACAAGACGCAACAGCAGATATGTCGCATGCTACTAAACAAAGTGATAACCAAAATCATAATATACCAAATGAAAGAGTGAGAGAATATGAACACAGAGAACCATTGTACCAAAGGCATGGATTTGTACATCATCACGCTGAGCAAGTACAGGTATTATTGAAGGAGATTTGCTTAAATGATATCACTACATAAGTATTAGAGTAGACATATGTACTTTAATCATAACATTAGTGCAAATAGATTTCTGGTCTAAATTTTGTTGTTGATTGTATATGATGAAAACGTCAATGCACACAAATGCCACAATATAAAAACTAAAAATGCCTATCATAGGCGCTCATGGTATATTGATGGAAATCACATGCGAACGAGTGCAATGAAAATAAATCAAGTATTAGAAGCGCCTAATAGGCATTTTTGGTTTCTATATTGTATATTATCTAATTGTATTTATTGTCTGTTTATGATTATTGAAATCGGATAACTTGTTCAGGTAATACCAGAAGGAACAGCTGTAACATCTAGTAGTAGGTACAGTAGCAGTAGTCAATCGGTAGATCACAATCAAAATCGTGGGGATAGAATGAAATTACACCATCCAAGGCATACGAATAGACATAATACATATTATGCTCCCGAAGACCGCGAAAGTCATTACGAACAGGTATTTCGAAGAGTACGTCCAGTTTTTAAATAATATTTTAATCTATATAGTTAGTATAATATGTAGTTTTGAAACTTATCGAACTAAATGATGCTCATAAAACTATTGTCAAAATTTTATAAATGTGATCGATTTCGATATACTTACGTTAAATAAATATTTTTATCGTTCTTTTTTAAATAAGTGTCAATTATTTTCATATCACTAAAAACAACTATAAATTAAATAGTTTACTCCTGAAGAATACTAAAATATAAGTGAATACCCTGCAAACAGGAATTTAATTGTGACATAAGTAAAAACAGAAGATTAGAACAATAAAGAACATAAGTTTCATACTACATTATTTCGTGGAGCACCAACAACATTACTTGCACCGTTATCACTAATCCCACAACAACATAGATCAATAATGTATTTTATTATGTAGAGAAATGATCAGACGTCTAGCAAATATGGAGAATATGGCAGACCAGGAAGTCGGTCTGGTATTACGGATTCGGTACCTTTTACGCATTATGTCAACTATAATGAGCTACAGAATCATATTAGGTAAGTATAACGAGGAGTATTTTTTATAAAGTCAAAATACATACATACGTTCGGAAAACAAATGCAATTGTTAATCAATTATAGGGTGTAAATTATATTATGTCGATTGTAATACATATCTAGCGCATACAAAATTTAATGTTTTTATGAAAAGATCTATCAAACTCATAATCCTAGTGGAAATTCATTACTACAAAATACATATATTACTAAATCAACTTTTCCCTACAGCACATACCTACCTGTACTGCACATGTACTACACCAACTACTTTTTATTATTGTTGTTTTATTAATGTTGGAGCATCTTCAAAACAAAAGCATTCATAAAATTTATTTACAAATTTGTACTTTATGAAAGTTTACGATAGATAAATCACATTAGGTATTTAAGCATTAAACATAATACGTAGGTATATGTTTCAACTCTACACCCATTTTCTTGATATCCTCATTCTATTTTCTTTGGTCCTGTGTTCAGTTCTCCCAATTTTTTATTTTCATTCATTCTATTTTTTTTCAGCTACAATCATCTCTTTCGTGGAGATCTTCGTCTTGATTTATCTTTCATCTGTTTTACCTTTCTTAAAATTTCAGATAGTTACTCTACAGCTCCATTACCTTTGACTATTCCTTTGTCGATTTCATTGCTTTCTGGCGCCACATTTATCATTATTCCAAGATACTCAACTTGATTCATTTTTTCAAAATTGTATTCTTTACGTCCAAAACTAACATGGTGAATTGTTGTGAAAGCTGCGAAAGTGAAGCTTTATTGCATTGTATTACAACTTTCTTACAAGCCTCATTAAACCAGTCTTTCTACCCGTTATATTGCTCGTTCTCTAAGCATAGGTCTGCTGCCTATGCTACCGCAGCCTATAGCCAGTCTTTATCTATTATTGGTTTTACTGGGGACTTGTTATATAGAAACGCAAAACAAAAGATAAGAAATACTTGAGTATATATATATCATCTAGATCCTACAGGTTATAGACACTGTTCGCATTTATTAGTAGTTCTGTAGTTATATTAAAAGGATTATATCAAGCATAATGCCCACTAGCTTTGCTGAGTATGACTTGTTGGTGCGGTACATGTGCAATATACAATCGTTTCCACATTTCAACAGTAATTTAGAAATAAATGGTAGACGCAGTGATAGGTTACGAAAGCGTCGTTAAACATCTATTGAACTTACAGGGTAGGTATTACGGGATTTAATAAGAAGTGAGATGATCGTAGATAGTTTGCGTATTCATATTCAAAATATCATATGTATTTGCATATCTTGTAATTATACTATTACGAAAGTAATTACAAAGTAGGATGAAATACAGCTAGCCAAAAATATTAGAACAATGTTTCCCATATATTTGGATACTTGTAAAGTATTGCATACTTCTCATGCGGATACGCACCATCCAAATCGCTGAGCAAAGCGTGTTTCTCGAATAACTGGGGAATGCAGCTATACTCCCGGCTTTGCACGAATACAGTAGAATGCAGCAATATGTTGGGACATACAATATATCTGTAATGTGTTGCTAACTCAACAAATCAAATATAAATTAACTTATTTTACCGAATTGCTTCTACACTAATCAAAATATTGTGATGTAAGGATTAAATTTATTACAAGTGGCGTTCCTGGGATTGTTTTAAAAAATATATCCTTAACATCTGTAAAACAAAACGCATCTAATCCAGGGGTAGTCAACTTAGAGTATAACGCCCATTAATGGATGAATCAATATCTTGGTGGGCGGTAGGAATTTTGTCCGACATTCCAAAGCAAATTTTACTGTAATGTAGTACACGTATGACGAAGGAGATTGCAAAACCGGTAGGTGATAAGAAAATTGTATTATCAGAAAGATACAAAAGTGGGTGGTAGATATAAATAGGTTGACTATCTCTGACGTTTTCTGAAGATTTTAATGATGGTACGTCGAAACTAGCGCAGCGTTTCGTGACTGACTATTTAATTTCAAATTAAGCCCAACTGTGTCATGTTAAGGATTAGTGTTTTCCCTCATAACGCCAATATAATAATTTTACCTTTTTTATGTGTAAGGTCATTAAAATGTACCGGAAAGTCCAAGTATTTCTGAAATTATATAAATTTAAAAAAAAAAGGAGATTTTAAGTAAGTCAATATGTCGCTAAGTTTGAAATTTTAAAACAGTGTATACAATTGTATCTGCCTTGCATCATTCTAGAGATATTTGCTCTTATTTTTATGAAATAAAGATGTGCCCGGAGACCCATTTTTTGATCAAATATTGAAATAAAAGCTTGATTTTAGACAGTATAGTAATAATACATTCTATGAAATTACAAAAATAATTAACTCTTAGGTAAAATGAAACAACTGGCAAAATACAGGCAGCACACTTTACTAATGAGTGTTAGAATTGACGACGCGAGGTCATCTAAGAATGCAAAAAAATTATTTATATATTTTTTGTTAATTTATTCATTTTATTATTTTTTAAATATGTGATGATTCAAATGGAGAGGAATTAATTAAATAAATAAAATGGTTCTTCTCTCGAATATTTAATATTCGTAAAATCTACCGGTTTCGGCCCTAAGCCATCTTCAGGAAGTTCGAGTCAGTAGGAAAAAAGTCGTAAATAAGAGAAACAAATTCAATAAGCGAAAAACATCTGGCATGTTACACAGGTAACAAGCGAACAAAAGCTTATTGAATTTGTTTCCCTTATTTACGACTTTTTTCCTACTGACTCGAACTTCCTGAAGATGGCTTAGGGCCGAAACCGGTACATTTTACGAATATTAAATATTTCAGAGAAGAACCATTTTATTTATTTATTATTTTTTGTCAAATTGTAAATAAATGCTTTGCAATGCTGGTGGCAAAAGGGGATTACCGAGATAACTATTTATAAGTAACTTAAATATCTCTCAGTTTCCGTGGAAACCATAATAGCAATTTTATTAACTTTTTCATTGGGCTTGATTTAAATAAATAAAATGGTCCCATTAAAAATATATTTTTTAGATACTCTATATAACGTTCGAAAACTTTTTTTGATTATGTTTGGCCCACATCTTATTAATCAGCTTACAAAAAATCAAGCTTCTACTTATATATCAGCCAAAGACAATTCTCCATATACATCCGTTTAATAAAAATTAGAATAGAGAGTAAATATCTCAAGAATGATACAAAATACATATAATTTCATACACAAGAGGACTTTAAAATGCGATTTCAGGAATGCACAAGGTGATTTATTAAAAAAAAGTAATTTAATATAATAGGTACTATTTCCATCCATTTCCATCAGCTTGCTTAAAACCAATACACTAAGTATTTGAAAAATTTGTTGAAACTTTGTACGATATTTCATACTTCAGTTGCAAACTTGAATCAATCACCATAGTATGAATAGTATTGTTTTACGTGAACTTATATAGGTACTTTTGATGAACTACAAAACCACATTTCTTCTTTACTGTATATATACTTTCCTACAAGTTTAGTATAAATTTCGTTATGTTTGTGAAAGCTTATTTGTTAATTGTTTGATCATATTCCTTATATGTATGTAAATGTAAAGAAAGAAAACTAGACTGGAACTAACCAAGTTGTCCTGTTTTAATGTATAATATTAATTCAAAAATACAACTTCGTGCATCAATTTAACCACTATCTAAAGAAACATACATGAAAGAATACAAATATCTTCATTGGCAACTAAAATATTGGTTCCATCTGGGTAGCATTCTCTAAAACAATAACCTACAATTCCTTATTGAAAGTATATATTACTGTGCGTTTGTGGCCTTGTTTTTGTCATTGTGTATTAATGTCCAAATGTTCTGTTCCCGCAGCCGCAAAGAGCAGCTGTCTGACAGTCAGATAGTGCAGATGCGTCTGCAGGTTCAACAGCAGAGATTAAAGGTGGAGGAAGAAAGGTATGCACCCTTATCTCAGTTTTCATACACACTTTCGTAGCCACTGTTTTTTTAACTTATCATTAAAAAACTGCTATCTCTTTCTTTCCTGCCTAACACGCCCATACTTGTGAACTAGTTGAATCGAAAGATCCCCAAATTCAAAAAAATGTGATATCTATATGGTTTTCTCTGTGACATGTAAGGTTTTATAGTATGCTACAAAGTCTGCAACAACAGCAAAAACTATTATTATCTGAATTTTACCAGATTGATGCTATAGGCATTTATATTATGATCGTTGTAGGGCAAATAACAAAATTAAACCACCATATAGAAATCACCTTTTTTTTCTTATGGGTGTTTGCTTTGAGTACAGTTCTATATAGTGTGGCTTCCATTGGAATTCCAAGAGTTAACAAACGGGGAGACTTTGCAACTGTTGTACAACTTGACGTTTTTACTTTTAGCAACATAGCAAAACAAATTTTACTAATAACAAAAGAATATTTATACTTCTCAAACTCACTTTCAGTATTCAGGAGAAATATTTTGATCGCTCATCACTAAATACAATTAACGTAGTTAACCAACAAATCAATAATTTGGGTACCTATTGCTAGGTGAAATTTATTAACACGTTACGGATTAATACATTGGTTGATAAGTTTAGAAGTTTTAGCGAGTCCTGGGTGCAATATGCATGTCAAGTAGATAATTATTGCACGACGTAAATAGTCACGATATAACAGCTCTATAGTAGGTGACTGCAGATTAATGGAAATACAGTTCTGCTTGCATTTCTTCTTCTTGAATGTTGTGTTGTGTAGGGTTCTGCATGTGTAAATTTTATATTTTTCTTATAAACTCATACTGTTTACAGCATTTTCTCAATTTCAGTTGTATATAATAGCGATTAATTGGAGTATACAATGGTAAATACTGCAGTGTATTGCGTTACCTATGAAAATACCAGTTTGCATGTACTTTTGGCATTATTGTTTTAGTAGTATCGAATACTGTTTTATTAAAAAATAAATAAAATAAATTGTTCCCTATTTTCGGAACCGATTTTTGTATTTCCATCTTGATATCACATCGAATGATATTTATGTCGAGCACAGCTGCTACGATAAAGTACGACATTCAAATTCCTGTATTACATGTCGTTCTCATATGTACGTATTCTATGCAAACTTAAAAAGAAGCATTTATAGCATTACCTTTTGTGCGAGTAATCTAACCAAAAGTGTAGTTTTGCGGTTAGCCTGAAACATCGGTATACAATATAGACCTGGAAGATGTTGCGGGACATCGAGGAGTATGTTCTCAACATCTTGATTGCTCCGTTCCTCGCAATCTTGGCGTTTAGGATAATATGCTTCACCGCTGGAATCGTTAAAATCGCGCCAGTAACTGATGTATGCTACATCTGTCATTGTCTGGATAGTTCAGAAGGCATTTGTCGTTCTTCTCAGGAATGGATTTGCCCGCTAACAGTTTTTTAGCAGGACGTGAATGAATATTTGTTGGCGCGTTTTGACAAAGTACACGTTCTTCTGTTCGCATTTTATCAATTTACCTAGATTATTGTAGGGGAGTATAGTAATAGAGGGTATAATGGGAATTGCACTGAATGCTCCTATTTTTATTGAATACCTAGTAATTTGATAAAAAGCCTCTGTTTTCATTATAGCCATTGCACTGACTATACTACTACAATAAATAAACAATATATAAACATTATATAAATAGTGTGCTGCTTAAAGCTTACGCAAAAAATATCCTCCCGTCATACAAACAATAATAACACATTGTAAATATTCCTGATATAAGATAAGCAAACTGCTTTTGGTTGGAAAATGCATGTAGTGTTGGCCATGTGCGTCCGGTATCCCATATGGACATTGAGGAAACAACGTTTTAATACGATTAGTAAAAATATACAAATCTACAGAAGAAAAGTTGCTTTATACATTTGTTTTTTAGAAGTCATATCTATAGTTCGTATTATTCGAAATACCAGACTAATGTTTTAAATATTACTTCCCATTGCATAGTCATAGCCAATTTCGTACTGTAGTGTACTAGCAATATATATGAAAAAATAAAACTTCTCTTTCTGATTTAGATGATATTACCTATTTATAACAACAAAATAACAATAGGAGCGTTATTTAACACATTTGGCCAACACTACTGTATCATTTTATGCGTTACGATCGCAATAATAAAATCTAAATGCTGTACTAAATGGTTCTTTATAATTAACTGTAATCAACCTTGTAAATATTCCTTACTAAAAATTTGAACATTTTTTAATTGTAATATTTGCTAGAAAATTATATTTCGTAGAGTAATAATAATAATAGCTAGTTAAAAACACTTTGTTCAACCAGAATTACATCAGAATTTTTATGCAGATCTATCTAGTACAAACGAATCTAATACTTTGCTTGCCTACTTCAAGTAAATTCTTATTCTGCAATGAATGTACTGCGGGCGACTTTGTAATATATAACGCATTAAATTTCTGAAATAATGCTGGTCAAACCACTAAAAAATTACATGCAGTAAATTGTACTGTTTAACCGTAAATATTCTAATTTTCAGCCGAAAACAGCATCAGTACCATTCACAAAGGCAACCTAGACAAGATAATCAACTTCGACCAGTATCAAACTACTACGAGTATGAAACTGTGCAATCTGTATTAAACTCGAGAGGCGTAAGACAGGGAATTCAGCCACCAATACACCCGCCCCCATATCAAGATCCTAATTCAAATTCTCTAACAAGGCAGCAAGTACAAGGTAGAAGTAGTGCCTCTAGAAGTCATCACACACAGCATCGGGGCCCATTCGTAACACATGTAACTATCGGTGATCACTCGCAACAAAACGGTACTAAAGTGTAATGATATGAACTGTGCTATGCCTACGTATATTTATATTGTAACACACCTGTGCTCATATGTTTTTAATATGTATTCATGTAAGTATTATATTATACTAAGAAACTGATTTTTATCTATGTGTATATATAATTTTAAAGTTATTTTATATATTGTTTGTAAATAAACAGATGTTAAGCAAATTGTAACATTTATTACGAAATATTAATAATCCTTAACCCAATTTCTCAAATGAATATAACTCCTAGGGAACTAAACCCCAATACGTTGATTAAACACAAATAAAAATTCACCCAGAAAACACCAAACACTCATCAGCACCAACGAGTTTCAACAGCGAAACTATTGTTTTCTCTCGGTCGATAGCCGCAGTGACTAGGCGACTGCCTAGCGTTGTAGCGGCATGATACGAACTGAGATTCAATTCTCCAGATGGATGGTTACATTTTCCTCGGACTATTGGATTCTGATCGATCTACCGTTCGCTATTGGAAGCAAAGTATATATAAGTATATAATGCTGTCACAAGACCATTTGACCACTATTATACAAACACAAAACGAGCGTTGCAGCGAGAGTTGCATGATAGTCATACAAGCGATGCAGCTTAAAAAGTCACTGCAACTAGGACCCACTACACATAAAAAACGCGATAATAATAAATCCCTTTTACTACACGGATGTATATGCATATACGAATTTTTTGTAGAACTATAATGGTAGTATTATCTGGATACACCGGACTGGTGGCGTAGTGGGTTGCCATCATATCGTTATGATGTTTTTAATTTTCATTTCTGCAAAACAATAAAATTCACCATTCTTACCGACATACGCACCAGAGATTTTCAGTATACAAGAAGAGTGATATGTGCATTTTTGATTTGAAAATGGCTTGGATGGTTAGCCGCAGGCACCTAGGCGTTAGCCCATATCCTGCAATTTTCAGGTACCACACCGCACATAACAAGTTATGTGCCTTGAAACTGTCACCCACTATCTCACCGCCCGCACGAGACCGACACCTCTCGGAGAGGACCGGCGAGCCGGAGGGCTCCTCTCCCCCGTGCTACCCATGTTAGACAAGTTTCCTTGTCAGCGTTAGACGGGTCACCGCTGGAGACGCTTTAGCGAACTCCTACCTCACATCTAACCCCACGGGGCCTAGGCCTCCTTGCGGATGGCAACTATCGGCCAAGCGTGGGAAACGGAATCTGGCCGTGAGGTACAACCAGCCCGCCCGTGAATTAAGCCTGAACTACGAGGACGGCCGGGCCGAAGCCCTACCCCAATATGCCAACCACGCCAACTCTTTCTCCCCTCCGGCGATCAAGTATCCGCGGCAGCTACAGTGACACCGTAGGGTCCCAGAGTCACCGAGTTGTTTTAGGATGAAACCAAAGGTTTCCCCAACCAGACAACCAGCGGGCGGACTACTCCTCGGCGAACCGACTTTTGTCCTCCCCTACTGTCTTCGCCAAATTCTCCCGCCACGCCCGTTTCCCTGAGTGTGGCCACCAAGGATGGGGTAGTGCAGCTGCAGAGTTCTCTAGGTAAGCGCCGTAGGATGCCTCACTTACCCACCGTATATTCCGACGGTTAGCGGCCGGACACCGGAGCGTATGCCCATGCCTACGCCCAAGCATCCTCCCCTATATACGAAGTCTACTCCCGCCACGCCCGTTGCCCTGAAACTATGAAATCAGGGATTGGGTAGTGCAGGCGCAGAGTTTTAAGAGTCGACGCTATAGGGTGAACGCCGACCCTGTGTGATATGTGCAGTCGCATTTTGCACAAACCACCTAATTTTTAATCCTCATACACCATTTCTTACAACTGATTACTATTGATTTAAGTTTAATCAGCGCCAGTTTACTCAAAATACTTTCAGCTGTCAAATAAAACACATACTATCTTGTCATCTTGTAAGAGACCCTATTGTGGCATTTCACGATTGAGTATATTTAGTTGCCTATAAGCATAAATAATTTACTATTAAAATGGTTTAACTTTTTAATCTTTCATCTACTCACAATCCTTTACCGTCCCTATATATGAGCTGGTCCGTCAAATTCGGACAAACCATGTATAATAAATAATTAATAAGTACTTACTTATTTTTAGCTATTGTAGTTATTTCATGTACCTTCTATCATATTGTTCGACTATATTCTCGTCACTATTGTTAACAAGAATTATCGAACAGTTAAAAGGTAACCATTTTTTGACAAATCACAAACTCATATAAACTGTTGAGAACTGGTTTGCAGACTGAGAATAAGAATTTTTTTTAATGGCTTGTAACAGCATCATCAATGTGCTGTTGAATGTGAAGTGTTAAAAGAGCTTCTGTTGCACAAGATTATCATCGTGTGGCACAGGAACAGCTGGCACATCTCAAATTTGAACAAAAGTTGAATTTTTTTTGTCGTATTCACATATCTGGACACCTGTAGATCATTCATAATTAAACTCCGCAAAGAAGAGTAAGGTTCATGCAGTACGGAGAACAACGTGGGGTGAACTGCGTGGCACGGCAACTCGAGCGTCCTTATCAAGCACACTTTTTCAGTATTATTCCTCTGATAGTTGTGAGAGCTTATCAGTACACAGATACTTAGAAAGCGTCGCAGGTAGTAACGCTTCGGAAGCGGCGTATTTCGATGAAACTAGAAAACGTAATGGCGAGTGTGCCGGATGTAGAATATGAAGGTAATAGAATTAAATGTGTAAGGTGCGACAACTAGTTCACGAGCACCAGCAGGTGGGATTGTGAACGCCACCTAAAAAGTATAAAACATTGTTCTGCAATCCGTGGCAAACGATACAGCGAACAATTAACATTTGATATAAGTGTTTGTTTTATTCTATGTAATCTACTGTTCACTTTACTAGATCAAAAACCATTCATTCCCTTCTGGAGCAAGTATTCGGATTATACATCGATTAGAAACGTTAAGCCATCTGCTCGTGATTATGTTGAAAGAAGAATTAAAGCAGAATTGAAAGATACAAATATTGTGTATTATTTGAACTGTGATTAATACGGATTCAGACTATCTTATACTAAGACAAATTTGTGAAGGTGCGTCGAAAGATCCGTTAATGTCACAAGGATTACTTTAAATTTCGAAATATAACATCCCTGGATGTAGAACGGTCGTTTTCATCATTAAAAAATACTTATTCTGCACGCCGTGCTCACTTAACTGATATAAGTGTGGAAACATATTTAATGATTCAAATATTTAATAGATGCCACCCAGTCTGTGATTTTATGAAAGCTTCTTAAAACAGTAAGTGTTTCAGCACGTTGTATACTATATTTTTTGTCATTATTTTATGTGTAAACATTCATCCGTCCGTATCGCCTACATACACTCATGAAAGACACGAACATAAATGATGCAAATACGTAAACGTTACTGAACACTAGCCTTGATACGGCTACGCCGCCCCTCCATGTTGTTCTCGGCACTGCACTAAAACTTCCTTTGCTTTGCCGAGTTTATTCATAATTACCCAACTGGATAGATGATTGTCAGCCATTCATATTTAAATTACCTAGTTGTCGTTAAATATCATTGAGAGAACTTATGTAGGCTTTATAAAACAATTAAGACCTGTAAGTACTTATCTTCTAATTTCAGATATCTTTCCACTTGTGGGTTTTATTTGACCTACAAGTGAAAACGTAACCTGATATTGAAGGATAAAATCATTAAGGTCGAATCTTATGTGAATAATATGTAAAATGGAGTAGATAAAATAATATATTCCATAATCAACTAATTACAATGTATTCAAATGTATAAGACAGACAAACATACTAAAATAGATTCTATAACAATATGCAAGAACACTTATTGGTTAAAGAGAAATTGCATCCGACAATTTAAAATAATTTAGTTCTGGTCAGTCTTCTTGTCGATCTTCTTGAAGAATCTACAACTAAACGGCAAACTACAAATTATGTTATTTGAAAAAAAGAAGCTTTACCTTCATCAAGTGTAAATGAAATTAATTTACCAACAGGAACGTTATCATTGAGTAGTACAGATTTTGGGGTATGTCTAACATTTGATATTGACCGCCTGGTATTTATCTTGGAAGAACCTAAACATAAAATGTTTTTATATTCTTTACGTATGCTGAAAATACGTTGTTATGTACCTACCTTCATCAGGTGTAAAGAGAATTAAATTTTCTTCAGATTCTTCACCGTTTGCTTCTTTAAAAAGTACAGATTTTGATTTTTTTCCGCTGGACTTAGCACGATTAGTCTTCAATATACTTGATCCTGGAGTGGTAGTTGCGTTCTGCAAGTACAAATTTAATATTCTGAACTAATTTTCTATATGATATTATTAATTTAAGCAAACATTCTCCTGCTATTATTTATATATTACTTACATCTAATGCCTTTGCAGTTTGACTAGCTTTAATCATTATCAAACCAGGTGAATTTTCTTGTTTTAAAGCTTGAGTTGTTAGAACATCTACGAGTAGACTTTTCCGAGTATTAACTGAGTTACGGTTTCGAGATGTTAGCGCATGTGTTGGTGATTTCTCTGGAGAGTGAACGGCAAAGAATCCTCCATCGAAGACGTTGGTGCCAACTAAGCTATCTTGTTTTTCCTGAACTGTTTTAGCTTTATTTCGTGCAGCTAAAATATAATAAAACATTCAATAGCAATATTCAAACATAATGTACAAAAATGATTAATACCTTTGATAGCGTCCTTTAACCGGGATGAGGCTTGAACCTTTGGTTTATAACCTACTTTTGCTGTTTTCTTTACAGCAACAACTTTCTTTACAGGTATAATTTCTTCCCAATTATTTGCCCTTAAGTTCACTA
The DNA here is from genome assembly GCA_023690525.1 of Holotrichia oblita. Lineage (NCBI taxonomy): Eukaryota > Metazoa > Arthropoda > Insecta > Coleoptera > Scarabaeidae > Holotrichia > Holotrichia oblita. The sequence continues at coordinate 45,293,085 of CM043019.1, forward strand.
AATTTTCAAACCGTTGATTAAGATTTTCGACCTAAAGTATAAATGATAAAATAGAAATGTATAACATTGTGTATTAGTCTGTTTTTTATCCTACTTGCATATATGCAGTGTCCCAATATCCATGCAAATCTTCGCATGTAATAATTTGTTCAGAATCCCCACTTTCACACGATTTTATCAGATTTCTGAATTGTTTGAACTTTTTATTTAATAACAATTGAGATTGTCCAATTGCAACGTTAATCATGTCACAAGCTTCTTCTGGTGGATTTTGTTCTTCCTGTAAAAAGTCACTTAAATTTAGTGGGCATTGCAGTTAGAATTTTGTATTACTTTATACACAAACTATCTTAAATAATGTTTATTTCATAAGGATGTTGGTTATCGAAAAGAAATTCAAATTCATTCGCATCATTAACATCTTGGAATGATTGTCAAGGAAACATATTAGTCATAGATAATATAATACTAACGTACTATAGATACGGCAGAAGGTCCCGTGTACTGTCGTCAAAGTTTTGGTATTCACACATTTCACCAGGTGTCGCTGGCATTGCTTTTTGAAATTTGAAATATGAAAAGCACGAAATTAAGTGTCATTATGACATTATATTATCATTCTGGTTTTGTATGTTGTGTCGCAAGCGTCTTTAAAAACAGTATTAGTAGAATATGGTAATTTTTGTGATATTCTTGGAGAAGATATAATACAAGTTGAAGGATTATGCACTCTACAAAAACTTTTTGAATAAAAAAGAGATAACAACAAGAACAAAAATGACGGTGTGTCAAGCAGTATACTTACAAGCCTTAACCTATGGAGCAGAAAATTGGATACTTGATGAAAGACAAACAAAACGACTACAATCCAGTGACGCATTAGACAGATGCTGACAACAAAATCATTAAGAACTGAAGTAGAAGAAAAGAAACTGTAATGGTGGGGATACTTGATCAGAATGAATGAAACTAGACAGGTGAAGCGAGTATGGGAGGTAAGGAAAATGGGGAAAAATCGGAGAGGACGACCCAGAAAAACGTGGAACAGCAGTACGGATGAACTTCTGAAAAAAAGAGGAAAAACATGGAACGAGGCGAAGGCCCTAGCCAGAAACAGGATAGAGTGGCGTGAATTTGTTGAATCTGTGGAACTAAATTAAGAGAACTTTACACCTCGACACCTTCGGGTATAAGAGGTCTTTGATTATGTATGTATGTATGAAGGATTATGTTGGACGTGGTTTAGTTTAAACCTTAAATAGTAGTGTTAAATACCGCTTAAGGATGAAACTATCGTTTCTATTAAATTGACAAGAGCTGACATACTAGTTTTGACATAAACCAGTGACACTTTATTTTCATATCGCATTATCCCATACAAATTGAAGCAGTACAAGAAATGTTTAATGTCTTCAAGGCGATAACACCAGATACAATATATTTCGCCAAGGAGAGTGCAGTATACAACATCCAATTAATAGGTAAATACAAGATGTGTTATTAAATTCTGTTATGGTTTAGACCTACATTCTAATAGTACCCCTTAGTGGCTTTCCGAGATTGTTAAAACTTGAATATCTTTTGAGATCATTTTTATAAATTACCTAACCTTCGGTTTCGATATTACAGGTATACGGGACAGATATCATCCAAATTGAAACTTCACGAGAAGCGTTAGGGAATGACATTTTATTTCGTCGTGTTCCACGAAGATAACATTTTTGTAAAAATATTTTTAATGAAAATATAAGACAATATTCAGAAACTATATAAAAGCGCTTTGTTTTTTAGTTTAAAAGTTAGAAATTCAATTTTCAATAATAAACAAGCTTTTCGTGCCCCAGTATGGTCTGTTTTAAATTTAACACATTTCACTAGATGGCGCAGAAACACGCCAACAAAATTTTATTAGAAGTGTCCAATCTATAGAGAATGAAATGTATATATTATCTATGATATTAGTTTTCTTACTTTTCATAAACTGTCAAGTTTCTCTTTGTACAAAGTTGCAAATTAAAATATAATATATAGTCAATCCTCCATAAGTCGAAGTTAGCTGTAAAGCAAAGTTTACTCTTGTTCTCTGTACTTTATCTACAATGTTCGTATATTTTGATGTCTCTAACTCTAAAACTTTTATAATTTGAAGCTGTCAACATGGCCCACAAACACAAGAGTCGAGTAAGTCGAATACTTGTGGGGACCTTATTCTTGGTGGCGTACAGCGGAGACCTTCTAAATCGACACCACCGCAAGCTAACGTCGACCTTATCTACTAATAATAATATCTACTATAAATCCCAACTGAAGGTCACACATCCACGTAGCTTAACCATGCTTTAGGAAAATGTTTCCTTTCAGATTCTAGGATAATTTAAAAACGACTCGTTAAAAGATTGGTTAGTAAGGGTGAAAAGGTGTTATTCATTGCCACTCCTACGAGTGGATTATAAAAATTCCCGCTAATTTAAAAAATATTCTGGTTTACGCAGGTGTTAGGCGCTATATTTGCGAATAAGTTGTGGATCTAAGCTATTTTAACTCAAAAAATGGTGAGGGTAGGTCAAAATTACTTGCATCGAAACATTAGGAAAAAAGAGAATTAACCAAACGAGATAAGTAACTCACTCCCCAACATTTAAATATTTTGACTCTTTTTGCATCGCTGGTGAATCATTTGGAAACTTTCGAGGTGGGAGACAATGCGCTTAATTGACCTATCAAGTTTATGAATCTTAGATAGATAATATAACTTAGAAATGGCAAGATTCGAAATGTACAGCCTTTGTCTAACACTGGAACTTAGAAGGTTGTTACAGAGTTAAACACATTACATAAACGTCGTTGATCATTTTACACAAAGAGTGTATGATAATGGTTCAAAAGCATAGAGTTTACTTACCAGAAAGAGAAAAGTGGTCAACCATAATTTCTCGACATTTTAGTTACAAGAAATGTTTTAGAATATGACATGCAGTAGAAGGAAATCAGTACAGTTTGCTGCATTCCTTCGGATTCCCATTCCGTCTAGTAAAATTAGGTCTTAAGTTTCTGGGGCACAGACTTCTCGCCCTCCCCTGAACGGGTATGATACGAGCTCAAATTTAGAACAGATGTGGCCAAGTGTAATCGTTTCAGGCTAATCTAACCAATAAGCTAGTGATACATTTAATTATGAAAAAATTCTCGAAGAATTTACGACTTTTGCTAAAGAGCTGCAAGCTTTGAGAAAAATCTTGAAATAAATAAGTCAAAAAAATAGAATTAAAAAAAAAGTCAGAAATTTATTAAAAATTATAACTGTAATCGACGATGTTGCTTATTGTTAAGTTTAAATATTGTATTATTATCGCCTTGATAATAAGCTTCATTGTCGAGATGCGACGGCTTCGTCTTGAATCTTTGATCTTTTATGAGAGAAATCGTGCTGTGTGCTTTGTTTCGAGACAAAGTTTCAGATAGCATACTGCTTTAGAAAATAACAGAAGATGCGGTATTTGATTGGCTATTGACACCTATAGATAGGAATTTTGTATTTTGGTCGACATCTAACTTTGTTTTATTTACCACTAAACTAGAGTTGCCATTCGTCCCGATACGTCGGGATCGTCGTCATGTCACCGTTATTAACAGTGGTGTCCTGACGTCCCGACAAACATAGTCGAGCGCAGAGGTATAAGTTTTTAAAAATTGATAAAGCGAGATATTTTACAGCAATCGATCTTTGCCCGTTTTTCGATATCCTTCTCTAAAAATTAGTGACATCTCAAATCGTAAAATCGTATTTTGTGCTCATAATACGATGATTTCTTGATTAAAAAAAATTTAAATGATAATAGTAATGACCAGAAAAATTGTAAATGACGGGGCCTTGTGGATTTGTGGCAACCCTACACGAAACTCAGTTCAGATTATATCCTTTGCAAAATGTGTAATCTTGTTTTTTTTAATACGTAACTTTTTTAACCACGGAGCACTTTTTGAACCATAAGTTTCCTGTAGGGCCCTAAGTTTATATATATATATTAGTAGAGTAGACAAATATATATGATATGAAAACTCATTTTTATAATTTATACACTATATTATAGACTTGATGTGCTTTGTTCTTTATGTTAATATTATTTTGACGGAGCCCCTCATCGAGCACACTTTGAGTAACGCTGCTATAGACTCATACCGTTATGTATGCTATATGAATAATTCTAACAGTGAAGATTAATTACACATATTGCACAAAACCAACATATAAATAACATAAGATACTTATAATATTACCACCAGTTGTTTCTATATTTTAATATATACGAAGATAAGGTAGAAAGTTTTCAAGAAAATACAAAACTAACCTTATATAAATTCCATTCATTGCATAAACCCTGTATCCTTGAAATTTCCCCATCTAAGAGTTTGTGGAAATATACAGCACCTGCCCTCGGCCCTGTACTGCTTTGCATCTCTGGAGATGAGTCACATAAACCTAAATAATAGTCATCTATAAAATCCACTGCACAAGATACAAATCTTTGATAATTACCTCCTTTGGATTTTCGAGAATGAAATTCCTTTCTTGCACTATCCTTACCCCTGTTTATTGTCACAAAAGGGCTAATATATGGAATTGGATTATTTTTCGTTACTGGTGTACTAATTTGTTTAGTCGTAACGATCACGTCAGACAGGGTGTCACTTTGTGAGGAATTTGTATAATTTTCAATTGGATATTCGGTTGATAAATCAGATATGGAGAAATTGTCCTTTTGGTTTTCACTAAAATTAAAGACAATAATAACAAAATGATAATTAATAAAAATTATATTATTAACAATATGAATACTGTAAAAATTGCACTTAATATCTGAGTCATTTATGCAAACAAAATTGAAAAACAAGCACCTTTATAAACGGCCTTTATAAACGGTAATAGTAAATCCATTACAAAGCCGGTCTTATCTGAACAAAGCAGAAAGGCAAAAATCGAGAGCGATAAAAAAGTTTACTTTGCAATACAGCACCAATCTTTTTGAAAGCAGCATTAGATAATTCTATTATCATTAACCTTTTAGTAAAATATTCTTTTGATTCCCCGCATAATTTATTAAGTTTTGAGTATAGGCCACATATTCAATGTTCTTTGATTCTCTGTCAGTAAATATCCACTCTATCCAGTCAGGATTTGTGCATTGTTGTGGAGCAATAAAATACATTGCAAGTTCTTCCAGCTGCTACATTTGTTCAGTACAAATCAAACAGTTAATCAAGTATGTACACATACTTGATCAACTGTTTAATTTTTTGCACAATTTGTGTATCAGTTTAATATTTTCACATCGGACAGTATATCTTCTCCCGTCTGCTAGCGTATCGCTGATGCAGGATGATGAATTGCAAGAATTTCGCCAGACTCGCCACAGCAAACGTTTTTGCAAATAGCTTGGCTAGAATTGGCAACAAGATTGTGTAGTTCCTGCTTTTAGAGTGGTTAGTATTTAACTTTGGTATGGTAATAATTAAGCTCTTCTCCCATTCCGGGAGAAAATATTGGTCATCTAGCCGCAATTTCTAGTGATAGTTTAGGTGTATTTGCTTTCAGTAGGAATTCTGACCGCATTGTCCAGTCGTTGTTTTTTCCCAAATATTTAGCATCTATATTCAGTCTATTTCTCCAAACATATTTACGTAGTACAAAGAAGAGCAATTTTTATTTGCGATTTATTTCGTCCTCGTCGAGTACGTTTTCAGTTTTGTACGATGTGTTATTTGTGTTGACTAGATTTTTTGCCAGTATTAGAATTTTTACTCGACTGAGCTTTGCGTTTCGTTTTTCGATTACATTTTTCAAATACTAGCCATTCGTCATCCACCGTATCTACTTGGGAAGAAAGAGTTCACCCCGAGGAACCGGGCATTGTTTGTTAAACCAAGCATTGGAAATTATCTACTAAAATCGTTTTGATGAATTGACATTCCATCCTCGGACAATTTTTTATTTATTCATTTATTTCCAGTTTGAGACTCAGTCGGAGAGAGTCTACTAATACATAATTTATAAATACAATTATAGTATATGTAGCAACAATAGATCATATTGAGTGAGTAAATATACATCAGAATGAAAAATGTGCATATGCGTGTACCTAAAGTATAGGCATAAAAAAGAACATAATGCAGAAACTCAACTTTCAGAATCACACCGACACACGAAACGAACATGATGTTTATAGTAAAGGTAATTATGAGCAAAACAGTCTATATTAAATCGATCGATAGAGGAACATATTCGCACGATGGGAGAGGTAGAAACAGAGTTTGTGCTTCTAAAGGGTATATGAAGAAGAGGAGGGAAGCGTACCATTCGCTGAGAAACATGAATTTGTATTAGATTTAGTAGATACGGGCTATCAACTTACCCAGTTACGATTTGAATTCCAAACAAAATATCATTAACCAGTCGTCTTTCTGACAGCGACTGCATATTCAGTCGCATACAAGGTTGAGGGAACGACTCATGAACAATACCCGTGCTAGCGCGGCGATTAATACACTTAATGATTTTTATTTGAATATTTTCTATTCGATTGATATGTACATTGTAACTGATTCGAGGGTTCCAAACTTGGGTGGTATAATTCAGGCGTGAGTAAACATATGCAAAATATAGTGATTTTAACGCTGCAATTGACGTAAAGCGATTACATGTTCTCAAGAAAATTCTATAGCATTTGTTAGCCACATATCCGATATGATCTTCAAATGTCATCCTTGTGTCGAGGACGACTCCAAGATCTTTGACTCGAGTGAGTTGCGACAGATTGTGGTTATCAATGTGGTACTGAAAACCGTCTGGTAATCTGAGCGCATTTATCAATATTAAAATACAGACAGCGGCGAGAACAGTAGAGTGCAAGGCGTCCTGTAATAAAAGACAATTACGAGCACTGCGTATCTGACGACTGATTTTTAAATCATCAGCATAGCATAAAAACCGAGAATTACGAAAGCAGGTATTGACGTAATTGTTATGTAACGTGATTTATATCCGTGCACTGTCCTGCTTGTAACCTATCCTTACTGTAAGAGGAAAACCATCTATGGAGGTCGCCCTGTACACCAACCTCAGCAAGCCTACTCAACTATATAGCATGATTTATTTTGTCAAATGCCTTGCTGAAGTTGGTGTAAGCACAGTCCACCTGGACCCGACCGTCCATAGCAACAAGTATTGAATCAACATGTTCAACAAGGTTAGTCTGAACTGAGCGAGAACGGACAAAACCATGCTGCTGGGGAATAATAATATTTTTAAGAGTATTAGAAACATTATTGTATACAATTGAAAAAAATTAAAACTCGATATAAAAAGATTGTTACAAAGAACAGGTTAAAAAAATGAAGTGGTGACGCGATAATCCGGAATAAAAACCAGGATGATCCGGATTACTAGAAAATCCGGATTACCAAGGCATGCTCTAACAATATGTATGTATACCAATATGTATGTATACCAACAATATGTATGTATACCAATTCTTATCATTATCATAGTGTTTCGCTTTTTCCATCAGAATCTCTGAAGTTATAACCGAATGCCTTTGCCTTTGCGTTAAAAACCAATCATATAACTCTGATTCCATTTTCGGATATTCAGGTTTGCGTAATTTGTTTTTAATCGGTGCAGAGATACAACTGTTAACATAGCTGACAATAAAAAGGAAGGAAATTAATGATAAAAATAATTTCAAAATTGATTTATAGACACCTTTTTATTTTTTCGTAATTTCTTTTAACATCTGAAATTGTTGACGTTCCAACATTATATTTCTTTGCTAAATCTTTTCCCAAATGTCCTCTTTTAAGTTTTTCAAGTATATCATACCTTTGTTTAATTGTTAAAGCTATATGCCTTCGTGTTGCAGCCATTGAAACTTCTGAAGGTGTTGGTTTATAGAAGAATAAATGAATGCAACTGTGCATGTTGGAACTTGTTTGAGAGAAACTTCGTAATTTCTCGTACGCAATTCGAATGATATCGAATCCGGATTTCCGAGACAGCAAAAATCCGGATTACAGAATACGCAATGAACAAAAAAATAGGTGCGGAAAACCGAGGAATTCGGAAAAGCAAGATTCGGATTATCGCGTCACCACTGTATATATCTAAATAAATTGAGAAGCATCTGACAACTACTACAGTAGACGCTCGCTCATGTGAATACCCGGTAATGGAAACATCGCGGTCATGTGAACAGAAAATTCTTACTGTAGGATGAAATGGAACACCCGGTAATGTGAACAAGCATACAGTTCGATAATGTAAACAGTTTAGGGTATCGGTTATTTCCTAATTTATCTGCGCGTTTGAATCGGTCGAAAGACTGTTTACGTAAACGTTTTTGTTTTAGTACTCCGTACACTACGGGCATCGATGTATTATTATATGGATAGCGCATTCTGTTCATGGATTGACTCTAACATTAAAGTGAGAGGTTGCACAAGTGAGATACAGCTAGAATAGGCAAAGGATTCATGTACGTCCATAAGATTTACATTGTTATTTTGGTTTCGTTTAGGTATTTATCCGTTTATCTCGTTTAATATTGATCAGATACCGACTTAAATATATGAAATGCGTAGCGGAATAAATAGAGAATAACTTGTAGTTTGGTTTTTATTATAGATACCTAAGTAAATACTATTAAATATATTAAGAAACCCCATCAATGCGTTTCCCCATATAGGTATAAAATACATATATGTTAATTTTTCCGCACAAATAATATATAATACTTACCTTTTAGCGTTATATGGGTAAGGTGGTGCATAAAAAATATTCGTAAGCAAGATTTTCCCAATATATTAAATGAAATTGATTTTTAAAGTGATTTATGGGATATTATCATAATCTTTGTGCCAAAAATCACAAAACTATTTTCAATATCTTTGTCTCAGGTATTGGCGCGTGAAATATACAATTACCATAAACTAAAGGAATATATAAACATAGTATAATGAGAAAAAGCATGAAATAAACTAAATTAAAAATTAATTCCTTTAACAAAGAAAAAAAAGTATTGCTCAAATTTAAACAAACAGTAAAATATTATAATTTATTGAAATTTAAACTAATATACAAAATTATTAGTGTTTAAATATTACCATCTTTGGATGCATCTGCCTAATTTGTACGCCTCCTGCATTAAGAAGTGTTATTGTAGTGATGCAATCTCAAAATGAAATAATTGTGAAAAATTTGTTTAATTAATTGGTAATGGTGCGAATTTAATGATTGTTGTTCATAAAAGTGATTATGCAAGTTTTTAAAATAATTATTTAAATTTAAAGTATTTAAAGTTTGTAAAAATTTTGGTTTTGTTCGCGCTGTTTATCTCGTTTAATATTCATCAGATACCGACTTAAATATATGAAATGTCTAGCTAAATAAATCGACAATAACTTATAGTTTGGTTTTTATTATAAATACCTACGTAAATACTATTAAATAATATAATAAAAAATTGTATCAATGCGCACCGTTAATACATAGGCTAGACATTGACAGTTTTTTTTTGTTGCAAACTATAGACATTGAATAAAATCTAGTTGTTATTAGTATACAGGGGTATCTCAGCAGACCGTTCATTAGAAGTTTATAGGGTACGGGCCAAAATATAAATTGGAAAAATCACAATTATATATAGTCGATTACGTTCTCTTCAATGAAAATATTAGATTTCTAGCGCTTCCGGTTATACCGGAAGGTGCCATCTACTTTGTTAGTTTTAATGGAACATCCTGTATATTTTTACATATTTGGATTTACCTATCTTTAAGCTTTATAAATACCTTTAGTTTTTTTAAATTTGATTCAGGCGTTTTGTAGTTATTAGAATTTTAAAAAAAAAATTGCTATAGCGGACATTTATTCAGAAAATCAGAGAACACTGGATTTTTCGGATATCAATTTAGAATTCATAAGATGCTTAAACAACATGCTGGACTATATTTTAGCGTCGAGAACGGTTATCTACATTGCGTGGTTACCGTACTATGGTATGTTAACTCTTTGAAACTTTTTAGAACCATAGCTCAATTTTTTCAAATGGCATCCCCCATATTTTATTTGGCAGAGTGGACAAAATCCCCGAGGCCCGGGCTTTCGGGGAGCCCGATTAAAATAAGCAACTAGAGATGTTGTCTCATTATGCAAGGTTGCTGAATTAATATTTAAACAGCACCCAAATTACTCCTGTAGCCATATAATTCAAATACTTGTTTTACAAACTTTAAATACTTTAAATTTAAATGATTATTTTAAAAACTTGCATAATCACTTTTATGAACAACAATCATTAAATTCGCACCATTACCAATTAATTAAACTAATTTTATTAATTTTGAGATTACATCACTACAATAACACTATTAATGCAGGAGGCGTAAGAATTAGGCAGATGCATACAAAGATGGTAATATTTAAACACCAATAAATAATTTTGTATTAGTTTAAGTTTCAATAAATTAATATTTTAATGTTTGTTTAAATTTGAACAATACATTTTTTTTTTTCTTTGTTAATAAGAATTAATTTTTAATTTAGTTTATTTCATGCTCATTATACGAATTTTATGTATTCCTTTAGTTTATGGTAATTGTATATTTCACGCGCCAATACCTGAGACAAAGATATTGAAAATAGTTTTGTGATTTTTGGCACAAAGATTATGAATATCCCATAAATCACTTTAAAAATCAATTTCATATTGGGAAAACCTTGCTTACGAATATTTTTTATGCACCACCTTACCATTATAACGCTAAAAGGTAAGTATTATATATTATTTGTGCGGAAGATTTAACATATAAGTATTTCATACCTATATGGAGAAACGCATTGATGGGCGTTCTTAATATATTTAATAGTATTTACTTAGGTATCTATAATAAAAACCAAACTACAAGTTATTCTCTATTTATTCCGCTACGCATTTCATATATTTAAGTCGGTATCCGATCAATATTAAACGAGATAAACGGATAAATACCTAAACGAAACCAAAATAACAATGTAAATCTTATGGGCGTATATGAATCCTTTGCCTATTCTAGCTCTATCTCACTTGTGCAACCTCTCACTTTAATGTTGGAGTCAATGCGCTGCACTTGTTTAGTATATTAGGCGCTATCCATATATAATACATCCATGACTACGGGCAAAGGCATTAGAAAATGTTGCCAAGCGTAAATTTATTCAAACCAAAATAGGACATTATTTCTCATAATAATGTAAAATGTACTTTTTATTTCATATTATGTCTTGCGTTATTTATTATTTATCTTTTAATAATCATACATATATGCATATATGTACATACATACATTGCAATTTCTTTATCAATAAATCAAGTTCGCTAATGTAAACTTTCAATAATGTGAACTGGTGCTTGGCTGATATCGTTCATATGAGCGAGCGTGTATTGTATATGTATTTTATTATCTATCTAAATTTAATTCAAAACCGAGCTTTTCAATAAAACTGCAGTTCACAAATAATGAATGTTTAAAATGTTAAACATTAATAATTATTTGAGGATAGGGATGAAACAGATGTGATTTTGAGGAATTAATATGCTTACTAGGCGGCCACAGTTGGGTGACGTTTCAATCAATTCCCAGCTGGAACTGTCCAACAATTATACTCCAATAATTACTGTTTAATTGTAATTGTAAACTTCTTTGATTGCAGTATGCTTGTGTTTATAGCAGCAACTTTTTGTTTTCCAATACAGTGAAATCCGCTTAATGTGATCACGGATAATATTATCACTCGGTTATTGTTATCATTTTGGCTTACGGACTGACAAAAAAGTCGCTTATTATTATCACTTTGAAAAAATCTCAAACGCAATCATCGCTTTTTTCTGAGATAGACAGGAGTTCTTTTAATACGTACAGCGGACAGCAGCTTAATCGACACTGTTATGACATTTCCTACACCTTAATACCAATGTAGAGGGAGTTACGTTGTGTGACCTTCAGTTAGGATCTATACTAGCTATTATCATTTCTGCACTATTTACAAGAAATGGTATTCGGTGTATAAGTATAAAACGAAACCATTACGGCGCTATTTGTAGTAGCAAAACGATATAATTATACACTGTGGCCGCATGTGAGCGCACTATAGCAATATCTGTAGTGTAAGCGAAACACAGAGAGGTATCCGTGTATTAGAACGGTAAAGAAGACGATACGTGTGAACAAATGCGAATGCATCAGGGATACACGAACTACTAGCTCTGTTGTAATCCAGTAGAACATTGCGTCTACTTCTTTACCGTTCTAATACACGGACACCTCTGTGTGTTTCGCTTACACTACAGATATAGCTATAGTGTGCTCACATGCGGTCACATGGTATATGCCATGAAATACGTATGCTTATATAGGACAAATTTTAATTATTCGCAGGTGAAAATATGTTCTTAATAAAGAAAGGAAGCATATAGGGAATTATTTAATCTAAGATTCCTCCCATATTTTATGCATCTTAACAAAAAAACTGTACAATGATTTTTTATATTTTATAAATCATGAGTGAATTATTGCCAACGAATTTTATTTTACAATCAAATCCAAAATGTTACTATTTCTACAATACATTAGCATAATACATATAGAAATGTGATCCCCACCTTTTATGGATTAAAGAAACCATTAAAGGATTTATATATTATTGTGGAGTTGAAACTTTGCATAATACGTTTTAATCCGAAGTTTTCAGAAACGGCAATGAGATAGTTCATCAAATGTTTATAACATAACTTTGACAGTTATTGTGGTTTATGGTAAATGCTATGAGATTTTAACAAACACTGGAAATGAATTTTAATATCAGGTAGGACAATGTGGCGCAAATGACCATAAATCTTTTATAGTTTTGCTTTCTAATGTGTTTAAATCATGTGTGATACTGTATACTGGCTATGAATACGCGATGAATGCATTACTTAACTAACGTCATTTCAATGTATGCATTGTATTTTGTTCGGAGAGTTTCTTAACTGTTCAATATAGTTGTCGATGGAAGAATGAGGCAGGTATGCATACATATGTCCGCACAACTAATTTTCATCTATATAGTCTGAATAAGGTCGACGTTAGCTTGCGGTGGTGGCGATTTAGAAGCTGTCCAATGTACATATGTGTGTCTATTGCATCAGTGTTTATTGTATCAGTGAATGATTGATATGTATGTATAATCATGGAAGAAAATAACGAAATGACAATAAAAAAAATTGCCTCAAAATTCGGATGATGGTGACGATGATGAAAAAGAAATCAAATGCCCAAATAACAAGGAAATCCGTAATGCATTGGACGTTTTACGAAAATGGGTAATTTATAAAGGCAACGAAGAGGATTTTCAAACATTTACGAGATATGAAAATTTTATTAACAAATTTCTTACTTGTAATAAGCAATCAACTTTGGACTATGTATTTTCTTCTATGAATGCAAAATAATGTAATGTGCAAATAATGTGTAATATACATAGTTAGTTATGCAATAAAATCACTGTAAATTAAAATTCTCTAAAATTTTGACTTTTTTTTGCATTCTCTTATTGTTATAAGTCGGTTAATGTTATCAAAATGTATTTGGCCCAAAGTGAACACATTAAGCGGATTTCACTGTATTTAATATTTCTAACATGTTCTATTAAATGTTATGTTTGGTCGTGTGGTTGCAGGATCACTATCAATATAGAGTGAACAGAACTATATAACAATATTGATTTCAAAGTTATAATCAACAATTATTGTCTTTTGTGAAAAATACATGAACGAAATAGTATAGGTCATCACTTTGATGAAAGTATGCTTAATATGTATCATCAATTACTTACAAAAAATTTGTTTTACATAAAAAGAATCAAGCACATGCTCACCTTAACACCTGCTTACTTTTGCTTCCTTGTTTAATACTTTTACTTTTGACACTACTAGTTGCTTTTGAATTTGATGGTAGTTTATCCTCTAACTCCTTTTTATTATTTACATCTTCAATTTTATTTGTTACATTATTTCTTACTATATATCTGCTACGTAACTGATAATAATTTCTATTTTCTTCAACATTTACATTTTCTTTATTACTACTTTTTTTTTGTCCCTTTGCTGGTGTTTTCCGATATACCTTTAACGTTTTTTTTGGTGTTCTGTATTGATCCTCAGCATTTATAGCAACTTTTTTAACATTCTTATCTTTGGAAATTGATTTACAAACTTCTATTGTATCTTCACAAACATTTTTTTGCCTAACAAGACGCTTTTTTTGTTTAGTTGGAGATACTTGTATTTCAATAGGTTTTATATTACTAGGTGGTTTAAATTGATGATTTTTTGGAGCAAATTCGTGCACTGGACTTTTCTTCCTCGCATTTGGCTGCGGTTTGATAAGCTTTCCTTTTATAACTTTGTTAACGGTATCTAAATTTGGCAAGCCAATTTTTGGTGATACATGTGTTACTTTGAACAGAGGTTTACTTTTCGCTTTTACTTCAGCTATTTTCTGTTGTTTTTGTTGTTTCCATTCTTTTAACATATCGAGCCTTCGCTTTTTTGCCTCCACATCAAGTTCAGGTAACACCACAACTGCTGGTTTTTGTACCATTGGACTCTTGTATGGTGAAAGGTTTGAAGCAATTAATCGTTTCTTAGACATTAATTTATTTCTAATTTCTTTTCGGTCTTCCTTAAGTTTCTTTGACTTTATATTTGTCTCCAATCGCTTTCCAAATATCAGTCCTTGGTGCTTGTGCAGTGCTTGCATTTCTAATTTTAAATAATCTGATACATCCATTATTTAAGCTGATGGAAAACAAGCTTCTACAAAAAAAGGAGCTGTAAATATGAAATATTTTGTATACGTACTACATATCTTGAAATAAATAATCAACTTATACTGTAAAAGCTGTTTATATTTCTGGGTTTTTTGAAATAATTGTGCATTAGCATTTCTCACCTAATTTTCCTGTTTTATGTTGTACGGAAAAACTTACAGAGTATTTATAATATTTGAGCTTACATATTTGTATACTTTCGACGCAGTCGATAGTACCACTAAATTAAACACATAATATTAACTTACCAAACATATAGCAGGATTTACGAGTGCCTATAATTTATTACAAAAAATAACTGACCAACTGACGTTTCGTTCAACTAATTCAAAACTGGGTAATTGAAGGCAATCAAACGCAATCTGATTGGTGAAACCTTAGTCGAGTAAATAGTGCTCTCTGTATTATGAATTGGTGAGGTCTTTGACGCGACATCTATTAAGCCCGATGGACATATACAAGAAAAACTTTAAAAGTTATGTTAAGGTGGCGTTTCAGTAAAGTAGGGGGCGCTGTTCGGCAATAATTATTAGAAACGTAGTATTCGGAAAAACTAGACATTAAAAATGTATTTTCGCGTTGTTACATTGAAGATATTATCTTTGTTGTAAATCTAAATATCTTTTTTTAAATTAAATATTCTTTGATTGCGAGAAAAGTGAGAAAATTTTGATAATATTACCTTTAGAATATGTAGAAAAATATACTGATACGATCTATATTGAAATAATTTCAAAATATGCAGTATTTTTTTCAGGAAGTAAGTTTAGGGGCTGAGTATCAACAACAGCCCCATGTCTGTCCAAACAGTTTGCCAGCTTTATATTAGATGTCACTAGCATTATAGGCATCAGTTTAACATTTATGGTTTAACACCAAAAATGACTGCTTTGATATTGAGAAAAACATTAAATTAAATGTTTTATTAAAAAATGTAAATGAAGAAGAAAAATTTTAGAGTCGTACATACGACTCGTTTCTTTTTCCATAAGTGTGAAAGATAGTCATAGAACATCATACATACTTTTTATAACATAACTTGAACAGTATACAGGATTATTGTTATATATTGCTTTCAAAATAGTGCGCATCAGGATTATTGGATTTAGTCAGTTTAGTATCACAAGAATTGCAAAACTTGATTGTATGCACAAATATACTAGTAAATACATATTGATGAATCATTACTTGGTGTGGGTGTAGAGAAAGAAAGACAAATAAAACCCAAATATCTCTCTTGCCTTTTATTGATAAATAATACAGATAACAATTCATTCCACAATAAAATTTACTGTCCTTTATTATATTTACATTTAGTATTTCACATACATACACTGTGATGGTTATAACGGAAATTTTAATAATTATTATCTATATAACATGTAGTCATATCCATTATAGAATATACTTCATAAGCGTAACTTGTGTCCTAGTAATCCTAGTAATCTACTACAGCTGCGTGTGTGCAGCTTTCACTACATAAGCTGTTGAATTCTCTCAGGCAAAAAACACCCAAGGAAAAATTGCCTTAATTTTGGAACCATTAAGTTTCTACAAAGTTGTTCATCCCTATATACTTCTTCTATAACAAGTGGTTGGGTTTCATCAATGAAAACCACAACCCGATGATCGCACTGTTCATACACAGAACGTGGGGAACATGTGGATGCGTGCCAAGAGGAAGCTTCGTCGGCAGTTTAGAACTTCTGAAGACCTCTTCGAGTCCTACTTACATGAATTTATATGGCGTAATCAATTTAATCATAGTTCAATTTTCTCAGAATTTATTATAGCTCTTCGTGAACAGTATCCATTGTAATTTGTAATTTTAACTGCTGCTGTGTTTGTTTTATATAGTTGATATTCTATTTTATTAATTGATATATGGTTCGTCTTGGTACAAAATCACTTATATTGACAAATATTCACACAGTCCGGAACCCACAATCCCATATACCCATGTTTTCCTAGTTATTTTTGTTGATAGGCATGATATTTACAAAATAAATTAGTTTAATTGTATATATCGTTTGATTAACTTATAAATATAAAAATAAATATAAAATAACCTATAAATTAGCCTATATCAGCATTCTTTCTGTCAGTATGCGTTTGGCAACGTTACGCGTATATTGATTGGTTATGCGCATGCGTAAATGCGTTCATTATGTCAGTTTAAATGGGAGCTGGATTCTGCAGGTTTACCCTGTTTAGTATTGGCCTTGAATCTATAATATTTTTCAATAAGTGGTTATTATTACATGCAATTTGCGACTGTTGAGACGTGATATCGCAATCTTCCAAATGAGTATTTACCTGAAAATAATAATTATGGTTCCTCTTCAAGGACAGTTTACCACTAGAACTATGTACAATTATATACAGAAACAAATATACAAAAATATTCTTCCTTATTCACTAAAAAGCTATATACAACGAAAAAATAATCCAAAACTAACGAAGACGATGAAAAACAGTATTACTTTATTACATCAAGCTAGTCGCTAGACAATTAGTGCAGAACTAAAAGATTCTACTGTAACAAACAACGCATGTACGCACAAATATGTTTTCTAAATAGAATATTAGGGTGTTATTGCTTTAGGCTATCGCATTTATACCGAAAAGATTATATTGAAATATACCTGCTCAATACATTCAGTTCTGAACTACATAATATGCAACCAGTAAAACTCGTTCCAAGAATCCCTGGATGTCTTTCTTCTATATAATGTTATATTTTATTTTTCCGAGAAGTTTATATTTATATTATAATATATTTTGTATTACAACCAATATTCTAATCTTCACTTTTCCTATATTATTTCAGCCAAAATGTTACGCATGTTTTAGTATTTCATTACTTTTTACTTTTCTAGAGATTCGTAAGCCTTGCGCCATCTAATTTTGAATATATTCGATAAAAATGCAACATTTGCTCATCAACTTCAAGTTATTGAAATAGAGGGCCAAGTACGCCACCTTAAAAGTTTTCTTTACAAGTCCGTATACACAAACAAGTTTTTAATGTAAAGCCCGATGGACACATACAAGAAAAACTTTAAAAGTAATGTTAAAAGTTTTCTTTACAAGTCCGTATACACAAACAAGTTTTTAATGTAAAGTATTCGGTTTTATTTCTTTTCAGTTTGTATATATGCGTTCTGACCACGGGGTAGAATCTCTTATGGCAAAGTTGGGGCAAACATGAGTAGTACATGACTAAACCCACGAGATGTCGTTGGGAGTAGTACGCCGTAAGTGCGCAGGTGCCATCAGGATTCGTTGTACGCTGTTTTGACAGACATCTGTTTACTCATCATTATTGTTTTTGTTGTTATGGGTCGTAGACATCTTTTTGTAGTGCTAGTGTGTGATTTCAATGAATAGCTGTATTTCTTTTCGCTGTATCTAATATTTTCATAGCATTTGGGTAACACATCAATAACTATTTATATATCTTCATAGCGTTTGTGTGAAAGATATTGTAGTTTTATGTAGTTTTTCTATCTTATAGCGTTTGTATGACAGATAGTGTAGTTTTTCGTAGTTTTTCTATCTCTTCATAGCGTTTGTGTGAAAGATATTGTAGCTTTGCGTAGTTCTTCTATTGAATATAGATCGGAAACTCACGTGTAAACACTTGGAGCAAAGTACACGTACTCCCTCTTACGTCCTTAGTCATGAACTAAATCGAAAAGGCGGGTAATTTGAATTATTTAAATGATGTATTATGAAAATTTGTGTTCATTGACCGCTATTAACAGAGATTAATTGAGATGCCTAGTTCATCTACCAGTGAGTAGTAAGATGAACTAGATTTCTAAATTAATCTGCGTTAATAACAGTGAAACGAACAGCTATTGTATAAACATATCTTGTTTTTATTAGAAATATACAGTAAGTCTATGCATTAATACAGAAATTTGTATATTTTTGGACATAACTGTAAATGCGGAAAACAGACAATAAAACACGATTTTAAAACTTTTAACAGGTTATATCGGGTCTTAGACTATAGAAGAACTACGCAAAGCTACAATATCTTTCACACAAACGCTATGAAGAGATAGAAGAACTATGAAAAATTACACTATCTGTCATACAATTGCTATGAGAAGATAGAAAAACTACAATATCACACAAACGCTATGAAGATATAGAAATAGTTATTGTGTTACCCAAATGCTATGAAAATATTAGATGCAGCGTAAAAAAATACAGCCATTTATTCAAATCACACACTAGCACCACCATGGTGTGGCAACTAGCTAAATAGGCTTTGAACGAGAACAACAACGCCATCTCCCAGTCATACCGGTACTAAACGAATGTTATCTCTCTCACTCAGTGCGTAAATTTACCTTTTTTTGATGATTTTTTCGCTGTCACCATGATCACTATCCTGTCACTATCATAGAATAAGTCACTATCATAGATAAGAGAGTATATTTAGATGGGAATCTAATATACTGCATACCGATCCATAACAGCGCCACTGCAGGTGTAGTATAGAAACAACATTTCAGGCGGTAATTTTAAAATAAATTTAGAGTCGTAATAATGCTTTTGGCGTATTGCACTTTTATGTACTCAATGTGTCTTGTTTATCTGTGGTGGCTGCTAGTTGAAGCAGTTTCTTGCACTTATTGTTAGTATGTATGAAAATTACATAGAAATACAATCAGTGTATAAAAAAATTACTGAAATGGACATCGCATATTCGGTAATTTTTATAGACTTTAATCGGGTCCATATCAAGTAATTTTCTAATTTGGCACACAACACACAAATACCATATTTATAACACTTACCTACTTACTAATTATAACTGATTACAACAGAAAACTCAAATAATATAATCAAATAATGATATCATGAGATATGAACGCAATGATGACACCTGACAAGTGATACAATAAAGCTGTACGTCAATCTGTGCAAAATGTCACCCAGATGTCACCTAAATTCATTTTAAAATTGCCGCCTGAAAGGTTGTTTCTATACTACACCTGCAGTGGCGCTGTTATGGATCGGTATGTAGTATATTAGATTCCCATCTAAATATACTCCCTTATCTATGGTCACTATCAACGGTCACTATTGTCTTCTGTCATTTTTGTGTTGCATATTATTTTAACATTATACACAAAAAATGCGTTTTTAGGTAAAAGCGAACCGAGAAATTTAACTATCTTATAAAAAGAAGTGTTCTGATATCCTGGTTATACAGATATCGCTTCGCCTATGTAAGTATGTATGTATGTAGGTAATTTGAAAATATTACTTTAGGTATATTTTAATGAATAAAGTGTACCTATATATGAATAATAGACGGCGATTTCCAGTGAAAAGAAAAAAGATATTGAAGGTATGATTGTAACGAATTAATAACCAGACATGTTTAATTGTGATAATCATAAACTAATATTCCATACTTTTTCTCCACGTTTTAAAGAGGAATGTTTAAATGGTTCCCAGCTGGTTTTAAGGTCTATACCATCTGCGAATTTGCTTGGTATTCTTATAGTTTAATCAGTTATTTGAATTGCTTTAAGCAGTTTAAATATTATATTTATTATAATGACATAACATGAAATAAGACTTATTTTTGTTTTAACTAAAGTAATAATAGGTAGCATTCAGAACTTCTATGCTTATATATTGACATTATCCATACTAAACTGCCATTTCATCAAATCATCGTATGCCAAACATTCTAATGTGATACTTATTTGTTTCAAATCGCAATGTCAGTTAAATTTCAATTTTTTCTGACGCAATCGTTTGATAAAATACAGAAACAAAATTTTAAATAACCCGCGCGCTAAATTGTGCCTTAAGTAGTACCGGTATGACTGCAAGAGGCGCTGCAATAGTCGTTCATCCCCACTGCCATACTTGCCATTCTATCTAAGTTATTCTATGAGCACCACACTAGCACTACGAAAAGATTTCTACGACCCATAACAACAAAAACAATAATGGTGAGTAAACAGATGTCTGTCAAAACAGCGTACAACGAATCCTGATGGCACCTGCGCACTTACGGCGTACTACTCCCAACGACATCTCGTGGGCTTAGTCATGTACTACTCATGTTTGCCCCAACTCTGCCATAAGAGATTCTACCCCGTGTTTGTACCTTATCTATGCTGTACCTATATATAGGACGGTCGACCGTACTGTTGTGGTACTGTATGTGATCTAAATATACTCTCTTATATGCATCCATGATAAGGGGAACTCCTGATCCTGATGGTTAGTCATGTGATTTGTTTTGTGATTAAAAGCGGTAACTCCAAATAAACGGAAAGATGCATAAGCGCTGCATGAATGAGGTGATTAATTAGTAATATCACGTAATAGTTGGATAGAAAAGTAATATGATTACTGACATGACAAGATAAATCCTAATCGGTTGATTTATCTACTATAGTGGGAGTATATATTCTCTGAGAGATTTGTAATATATGATTCATGGTTGTTGAAATCCCTACAGTTTGTCCTGTGTATAGTAATTATTCGAAATTGGATAAGAATTTTAGATCTTCTAGATCTAACCTACAAAATCTGTATAGAGTTGTGAAGTATCAGTGATGGAAGTAAATACTGTATCCAACATTGCACATAAATACACACGAACTGATTTCTACATAGGACTTGGATTAGCCATATCTTCAACAGTGTTTATCGGTACCAGTTTTATAATTAAGAAACTTGCTCTTATTCGGTTAAATAGTTTTGGAAGTGTGAGAGCAGGGTTTGGTGGATTTGGATATCTTAAAGAATGGATATGGTGGCTAGGATTCCTGATGAGTATATTATTGTTTATTGTTACAGGATAGTGTATTAAATCATATTGAACTTTTCAGTGGGTGTTGGTGAATTAGCAAACTTTGCTGCGTATGCTTTTGCCCCAGCTTCTTTAGTTACTCCACTTGGTGCATTAAGTGTTTTGGTGTCTGCAGTATTAGCCTCAAAATACTTGAATGAAAAATTGAATCTACTTGGAAAAGTAATAATGTACAAGTACTGCTGGTATTTTTTAATATGTATTGTTCTTTTCTTATTTTTAGATCGGATGCTTGTTATGCATTCTAGGATCTACTGTTATTGTAATTCATGCTCCACGAGAGGAAGAAGTCGAATCTCTTAATGATCTTCTGCAGAAAGTTCAAGATTCTATGTTTTTAGTGTATGTATTGTTTGTACTAATATGTTCCTTTTCAATTGCATTTTATTTCGGTCCAAAATACGGTGGCCAACATGTAGTTGTGTACATAATTATGTGTTCAGCCATAGGTAGCTTGACAGTGATGTCATGTAAAGGTTTAGGTTTAGCATTAAAAGAGACTATCACAGGTAAAAGTGATGATTTCCAAAACTGGTTAACTTATGCCTTTTTTATTACGGTTGTAATTTGTATATTTGTCCAAATGAATTACTTAAACAAAGCCTTGGATCTTTTCAATACTAGTATAGTAACACCAGTTTATTATGTATTTTTCACCACCTTAGTGATTATAGCATCAGCTATTCTATTTAAAGAATGGACAGCCTTAAGCATACAAGATATTATAGGGAATATATGTGGATTTTTAACTGTGATCATTGCTATATTTTTGCTACATGCATTTAAAGATGTGGAGATAAGCTTAAGCGATTTTCGAAAGATTTTGAATCCTAAACACGAGAAGTTATGGAGAAACGGTCGAAATGATAACTACGAAAGTTTATTGTCAAGGAGTATATGACTACAAGCCAAAATTGTCTAATAATTTTTAAGTTTTAAATATGGAGTAAAGTGGTGTTGCCAGAAGTGAACGTCTGACATGTTCGATGTAATTTATAAAATGTTAATACAACGAAAATTGTATGTATGAGTGGACTTATTCGTATTCTGGTGTATCTCCAAACTTTGAATCTTGTATACTTATTGTATTCCATTTATAATTTTTTTTAATGAAATGGATGCAAGGCTTTGAGGGAAAATATATTTTTTTAGTATAATTTATTCAAAGAAACATCAAAACAGAATTAGTAATACTGTTTATAAAGTGTAATAGATGTATTTTAGTGATAGAATTATTGTATTATATTTATCTGGAAATAAGCTTACAAAGATAACTGAAATTTCCAAGGAATCTAGAACATATTGGAAATCATTTATTTGCAAAATATTTATAGAAAAATTACCATGCTATTGGAAATATATATATGTATATATAATCCTTTGTCAATAACGCTGAATACATAAATTTATAATGCCATTTTATTATTGTATTACTTTTTAACATTTATTGAATTATTGATGCTTATATTCGTATTACGGCCTAGTTGAACTTTTATAACTTGAACTTCCATTACTTCTAGCATTGCTAGAGGTTGCTTCAGTCAGTAATGAAGCAACCTGTCTTAAAACTGACTATGAACAGCGATAAAAACTAAATCTGTTGTCTAATAGACAGTACATAGAATCATATACATACCATCTCCTATTGTACATGACTGTCTCTTATTTCATATTTGTCTATCTCAAAATCGATATTCTTCTGGAAAATGGAGGTTTGAGTTATGGAAATTTGCCTATATACTCAGGTATTGGTAAGAATCGCCTATTAGAAGTATTATAGAAACGGAACGGAATATTAAACGAATAATTGGTGATTGAATATGATTGAATATACTTTATTATCAGAAAATATTTCGAAATAGATTTCACTTCAGGTTGATCAAATGTTGCCTTAACTTGCATATTTTAAATAGCATGCTGCAAATCCATTTGCAAGTTCAGTTTCTATGATATATTTTACACATATTTTATATATCATACCCTATACATAAATATCATTTACTCGCAATCAAAGAAAAAAAAATGACAACTACACCTAACTACATAAGTACTATATCTATTCAAGGGATTGATACGTCAATTAAGTTTTTTTATAGAACAATTAAATATATAACAACAATCAGACAAATGAAAAATTTTGATATATACAGTTGATATTGTATAGTTACAGAAGGCTTGCAGTTTTTCTTAGTAATATTATACAGAGTGTTTAAAAACTTAGTTGTTTCTGAACAAGTTTCCGAATCTTCCGAAAGTAGTTTTTTTTTATGGAAAGACATATGTTTTGTTACATATTTTGATTGTGCAAAAGATGTACAAGTATGCTGAAGGCTTCTCACGCTTCCCAAGTTAATGTTCGCAGTTCAACTAACTGTTGCTATTTAAAAATTTGTCTAGTGAGTAAAAACGTGTGCTTAAATTTTTTTTAACTGCGATTTGAAGGAAATGATGGTAGTTTCTTTTAAAGTGTCCGGTAAGAAGTTATACATTTTTATGCCGTTAATTATGTGTGGTTTACTAAATCCACTTGACGATTTGATTAGCCCGCGTACTTAAAATGGGCAGTTAAGTAAGTTTACGATAGTAAGGGTGCTTAACTTGCTTGTTTTACAATTTATGTTGATGTCTGTCATTTTTGTTAGTCGTATTCGCGTACACTAAGAGAAATGTATCTTTAGCGGGCGAATAATTATCGTATACAGTACGAGAATTTATTTTGCAGGTGCAAGAAATTATTCTTTTCGTTACAAAACATATTGTAAACTTAATATTCTTTTCGTACTTGTAACAATGCAATTAATTATTGCTATTCTTATTTTACCTATAACAACACGTGGATTGCGCACTTTTATACGATATAGCTTTCAGGGCGTATGTTCTTCTAATTGACTATCATGAAAAATAGACCAGATCAAAAAGTTATCATTTTTTTATTATATATGATGAATGTAATGACGTGATAGAACGAATGTATCGAAGATTTAATGAAAGATGTCAACATTTACAACCAATGATCAGCAAGAAGTTTCTGAGAATTTTTGACAATTTTTGAAGATATAAAAGGTTTTAATACACAATAAGTTCGCAGGAGGTCAATATCCGTAAGAGATTTGGAAATTCCAAGAATTTCCCAGTAAATTTGCATCAAAAGTTGCAAATATTAGTAGTAGTAGTAATAGTATCCTCTGCCTTTTGCTGTACGGACTAATCGTATATTTAAGACTTTTCTATATGCCACAATATCCTTTGAAATCCTTTCAAACTTCTTACTGGTTATTGGTTATACATGTTGATATTTTTCATTAACTGTCGTTCCGCATGTTCGTTCTATTATTTTATTACATTTACCATGCGTAATAAATATATTCATGATAACTTGATTTCGATATGGCCTATTCTCCATAATAGTCAATTAAAAGAATGACAGATGTCAAAATAAGTATGTAAAACAAGCAAGCTAAGCACCCTTGTCTTGTAAACTGACGAACTGTCCACTTAAAGTGTGGGGGCTAATTAAATCCTCTATTACTTATTCATTTAATATTTTAGGTATAGAAACACCTAATATAGATTAAAAGAGAATCTTTTGTGGAATCAAAATATGCAAGAAAACTTGCCTTTTCATAAAAAAAGCTACTTTCCGAAGATTGAACTTATTCGAAAACAACTAAGGTTTCAAACACTGTATAATATTACCAAGAAAAACTGCAATCCTTCTGTAACTATACAACTATACAATTGGGCATATAAAAAATTTCATTTGTCTCCTCTTCTCAGATGTGCCGTAATACATATTACTATAAAGTTGTGTATCTGTCATTTTTTTCTTTAATCAGGAATAATTTAAAAAGAATGATATTTAAGTATAGCGTAAGATACATGAAATATGTATGTCATATAAACTGAATTTGTTGACGTCAACTTTCGACCAACCGCAAGTGATTTTATTTCAATACATTTTCAGATAATGATCTATATATAACCATATCTAAACACCAATTTTTGTTTTAAAATCCCGTTCCGTTTCTAATAGGCCATTCTCACCAATCATCCTATATATGTTTAGTGTAGTGAAGAATGCTAGAGAAAGAGACAAAATTATTGATAATTATAGGTATTTACTCTCTTGTATTATTTAAATTCTAGTACTATCATTTCCTACTTTCTGATTTTATTTCAATTTTTTTACTGCAAAGTTATTCTGTGCGAGTTTGTAAAAAAGTCTTGCCCTTTATTCATTTTTTTAAATAAAATACTCGAATTGTAGTTTACATTATATCCAGTAAGAAAAAGCACACAAGAATACTAAGTATGTAGGTATAAATTTGATTTTTTTTTAATTATATAATATTTTTATATTGATGTTCTAAACAAATTTTCATGGTTTATACACCAAAAGAATTTCTAGATAAACTCTTTTTTTGTATTGTACTAAATGTGTTGAAATGATATTGTAGGCCTTTGTAGAATACAAAATAAATTATATTCATTCAATATACGCGCCTAAATTATCAACACTAAATCGTATTTATGTGATGTAAAGCTATTTTGACTGATCTGAGTCAGCGAAAACAAGAGACAGTAAATCTTTGCTGTCAACAATTTTGCTTTGATCTCCAATAAGTGCAGCATAATTATTTTAAAATTAGATTTTAGCTTTATATATATGTATATATTTCTAATTTAGTATATACAGTTAATGTGTATTGCATCTATTAATTTACTTCTTGTGACACTCAAGTTTACTTTGTTAAGTTTTGTTTGTATTTTTATTTTAGTATCTCATTTCATCTTGTGTAGAACTACTGTTATTGTTTAATACTAAGTAAATTTATTTTTATACAGTTGACTTTTTTTCTTGATATAAAAAGTTAAATAAGCAGTTATAAAAAATTAGGTTCGATATGTATGCATACCGTTTACGTTATTTAAATTTACATTCGACTTCGCGTTTGCTTCAAAGTCTTATTAAATGACTAGGCTACATTGACGTTTAGATTGACCAAGTTATTTTTAACATAGTATGTTGGAATGTATTAATATTCCAGTAACATGACATTTTTATCTTATTTTATAGAAAATTAGGTCTATTTTTGATATAAAGAATATGGTGCATGCCAGTAAAAGTTACCATTAATAGACAAATAAAAGAATAACGTAAAACAGGGATTCCCCAAAGGTAATATTATTTTAATACTTAATTTGTAAAGCATATTGCACAGGATAAAACTTTTTTATATAACCGCTAGTCTAGTCTTATAAGCGTCTATAACATTAAAGTTGCTACATTTTCTTACATTTATTATTATTTTAAAGGAAATTCATTAGCCGCTAGATGTTTTAGAACATTCAACTCCGAAAAAAATTGTCTTACTCTATATACAGGGTGACAGAAAAAACTACAATACATAGCAACATATGATCGAGGACCAAGAAATAACAAAAAAAGTTCCTATACACACATGTCCGACTGCTTTTTGTTTTCAAGTTACAAACCGTTTTTTATATTGCTCTTGTTTTTTACTTTACCTAGGCAAAACTTTCTGCCATTAATTTTGTTTACCGATTAAGCAGGTTTCAGTCGTGATGGAATTTTGAATATTCACAATATGCATTGGAGCGATAAAAACTCTCAACAGAACGTAATATGGAATCACCAGCATTGGTTTTCCTTTAATATGTGGGCAGGTATAATCGACAATTATCTAATTGGTCCATTTCGAATGCCTAGACGATTGACAGGCGAACTTTTTTGGAAAATGAACTGAATGCTTTATTAGATGTTCCATTGAATATTATAAGAAGAACGTACTACATGCATGGCGGAGCGCCAGCTCATTATTCTAGGAGAATAAGGGAATTTCTGCAATGAAAAGTTGGAAATAGGTGGATTGGTCGTGGGAGACCTATACCATGGCCAGCTCGTAGTCCCGACCTTAATCTCCTCGATTTTTCATTTCGGGGCTTTATGAAATGTGAAGTGTATTTCGCAGAAATAAATAGTGAAGATCAGTTATGGAACAGAATTGTGGAGTCTGATGATAGATTTCGTAATAGTACTAACATGTTTCAAAGATGCCGTCAGTCGTTAACGGGAAGATTGGAAATGTGTATTCAGGAACAAGGTCACCAATTTGAACACCTTATGTAGAACTAATATGTATCTTATATTTTTTAATGTTTTCTTTAATAAAAGCGTTTTATCTTCAACAGCTTCTAACTTGAAAACAGAAAGCAATCGGACATGTGTGTATAGGAACTTTTTTTGTTATTTCTTGGTGCTCTAGCATATGTTGCTATGCACTGTAGTTTTTTCTATGTCACCCTGTATATTGCAACTGTATATTTTTATTAATTTATCGTTATAAGTAAATATGAAAGGATAGTCTAGTAAAAATTCAATTTAATCGTATTGATTTTTTTAGTATGTTATCTAAACACAAGGTAATATGTTTTGCTTGAATTCGATTTTATTTGTTATTTATAGCCGCCATACGAGTTTTACGTAAAGTTAAACTGTTTCAGAAGGACTCGTTTCCAAAACATGTATATATACGTATTATCTACTTTTAAAACATCTGTGTGTAAATTATTTGTTACATATTTTGTAGTATAAAGCATCCTGTATATCAGGTGTTTTCTTTTGGACGAATGAGAAAATTATAACCCAGAAAAGAATAATGTTCTTTTGTTCCTGTACCATGTATCCGACTACTCAGCGCAAAAAAGACTGCGTATTTAGGTTTTACCTTGCACTGTTCACTAGGATTTAAATGAAGACTATAATAGTAACTGAAATAGATATTTTGGAAACAGTGTTAGTAAAATAAACCCCATTCTGTTGTATGTATTATTGGTGTTTCGGTGCAACATCAGAGAGAAAGAGAAATACAGAAGAGATGTATTAAAAGAATAGCTATATTATTAGCCGTATTATAAAAAGTAATAAAATTTCCTAATATGCTCAACGAGAGTTAATTTCAAGTTTTTATCTAGGTCTTTGATATGCAAAAATTTAATAAACTATAAGTGTTGTTACATAATAATAAAATTGTTAACAATAATAACATAATTGTTTAAAATGAAAAAGAAACATTTTTATAACTAATTATTCTGAATAAAACATTGACTTTGGTTTAAATTCTTTATGAAATTGCATGACGTCAGGTTTAGACGGATATAAAATACTCTGCTGCTATGTCTACTTATCAGTACATACATACTTAGAAAATGTGGTAGTTAGGTACGTTTCGGAAACGGCGTATTTCGATGAAACTAGAACACGTAATAGCGTGTATGCCGGATATAGAATACGAAGGCGATAGAATTAAATGTGTAAGATGCGATAACTATTTGACGTGTACCAGCAGCTGGAATTGTGAACGCCACCTAAAAAGTATAAAACACTGTTCTGCAATCCGTGGCAAATGATGCAGCGAACAATTAACATTTGATTTAGGTGTATGTTTCATTTTATGTAATCTACTGTTTACTATACCAAGACCAAGAAGCATTTGTTTTCTTCTGGGTCAAGTATTCGGATTATACATGACCGTTGGACATCGATAAGAAACATTATGCCATCTTATATAATTGTTTTATGTGTAAATACTCATGCGTCCGCATCGTCTATGGTCACTCATGAAGGTTATGAACACAAATGATGCGAGTACGTAAACGTTACTGAACACTTGCCTTGATGCGGTTGCGCGGCTCCTCCCCGTTGTTCTCCGCACTGCACTGAAACTTGTCCCTCTTTGCCGACGCTAATAATGAATGATGAAAATGCAATAATATATAGAGTGTTGCATTAAAAAAAGTGACTCATCGATGTGAACTTAGTTAAAATGAACTTTTTAGACGGCCATGTATAAATAGACGTAATTTTGAAGGCGTTTATTTGATGTACAGTGCCCGGCAGCCAAAATGTCATGTCCCTCGCAGTACGCTGTACAGTCTATGTCCATTAGAACTTCGGTTGCAGTCGGTAAAAACAAGGTCATCGCATGTTTTAAACGTAGGTTTGATGTTTAAATAAAACATGTAGAATATATTTGGAGTGATAGTATTATGTGAGAATAAATACACCGCTTCTTATCCAAGCAGTACGCTCACATTAAGCAGACTAGCGTATATTTGTATGATTTTATAAATGCAAGGAATCAATGTATTAGAAAATACTACAAAGAAAATGGTTGGTTGTTTATTCTCCTTTCAATTATATGGTCGTAGGGACTTATTAATTTAAATACTTTAAAATTACAGAACTCATCAGAAAATACTAGTGTTTAATATTTTAAATAATCCGTACACTCATTATTTACTATTATATCCGACAGAAAAGCATTCCCAAGATAAATATTACAACTGGCGGGAATACGTAATATAAAGTTACAACTTTTGCCATTTAGATATTCGAATAAGTTATATTAATAATTTTATTTACAACTGAAATTTCTATAATTGTTCTTTTCAGCCATTTAGATATTCGCAGATAATTGTATATTAATATTAATTAAAGAGCAAATATTTCGAAATTATTGGATAAGAAAGAAATTTTAATTTCTAAATAACATAAATAAAATAAATATTTAATAGGTATATCTTGACATGTTGCGGTATAATTAATAATACTATATCTGCTACGGCAATTTATTATTACTGAAAGATTGATATAGAATATATTCGAAACATTTTATTCATAAGCTAATGCAATATATTATAATACTTGTCAAATAATACTAGTTAACATAACTAAATAATACATATTCGTAGAAATACAGTCTTTGTACAAGATTATACAAAATATAATAATATTCCTATACAAATGTAAAAATTTCAATAAGTCTCAATATCAGTTTTCTACACAATATGTAAATATTTATTTCATTTTCAAAATATTTCCATTAATGCTCATTTGAACTATTTACATGAACTTACCACGTAAAGATTCGTAGATAATTATCTAGTAATCTTTAATGATCAAATATGTCGAAATTGTTGGGTAAGTAAGAAATTTTAATTTTTAATAAGTGTTTATTTATAATTTAACATAGACAAATCACTTATGGGATAGTATATAGTGGAAGGGTGTTGGGTGGATTTTGGGGGTGGATTTCAAAGGCCGGCCCTGGTGAATTAATTAGAGTTTCACCGACTCGGTTTACTTCCAATACCTATATCCGCGTATTAGAAGTGGTACTTATACCAACAGTACGCAATATTTACCCGGAGGACGAAATGGAACAAATAACAATTGTCCAAGATAATTCACCAATCCATCGACCTAGAGTAGTTGATGAATGGTTTAGAGACAGAAATGATATAGTTGCATTGGATTGGCCGGCTAGATCACCGGATCTAAATCCAATTGAGAACATGTGGGCAAGATAATTCACCAATCCATCGACCACAGAAATGATATAGTTGCATTGATTGCTAGATCACCGGATCTAAATCCGATGGGTAGGATGTGGACAATGAGTGAAGAAGAAAATCGACTGAGAAATTTAGACAGCATTACTAGACATGCAAATACCGTGTGGGACAATTTTCGGGGACAAGAGTTTTGTGAAAAATTAGTTAATTCGATGCAAAGAAGACTGCAAGACTGTTTAGCCAACAATGGATACTATACAAAATATTAAAAGTGCCCGGTGTTATTAGAATTCTTTTTGTTTTATGTCTTTATGTAGGTATTGTGTAGAAAACTGACATTGAGATTTTTTTAAGTTTCTACATTTGTATATTAATATTATTATATTTTGTATAATGTTTTACTGTACGAAGACTGTATATTTTTTAATAGGTATATGTATTATTTAGTTTCGTTAAGTAGTATTATTTGACAAGTATTATGATAATATGCATCAGCTTATGAATAAAATTTTTGGAATATATGTCAATCTTTCACTAATAATAAATAACCGTAGCAGATGTATCTAGTATTATTAAGTATAGCAAATGTCTACGATATAATAAATATTTATTTTATTTATAATTTTTTAGTTTGATTCTTTCTTTGTATTTTTATTTCCTTCCTTTCTCCATAATGCCAAATATTCTTTAGAAGATATATGTAGGAAAAAATGTATAACAGAAATTTTAGTGTACAATCATTCTCACTACGAATTTAACAATTACGCGTAATTAAGAAGCTTTTGAAACATAATAATCGAAATAGTGTATATTATGTTTTCATAATATCAAATAAGTGATTTGTCAATGTTAAATTATAAATAAAGGATTTTTTAGAAATTAAAATCTCTTATTTACCCAATAATTTCGAAATATTTGATCATTGAATATTACTAGATAATTATCTAGGAATCTTTACATGGTAAGTTCTTGTAAATAGCTGAAAAGAGCACTTACGGAAATGTGCACAGTTATAAATAAAATTAATGTTATACGTATATAACTTGTTCGCGCCAGTTGTAATATTTATCTTGGGAATGCTTTTCTGTCGGATATAATAGTAATTAATAAGCACATGGATTATTTAAAAATTTAGACGCAAGTATTTTCTGATGAGTTCTATAATTTTAAAGTATTTCAATTAATAAAAAAGTCGCTATGACCATGCAAAAGAAAGGAGAATAAACAAGCAAACATTTTCTTTATAGCATTTTCTAATAAATTGCATTCCATGCATTTGAATACGCTACTCTGCTTAACGTGAGCGTACTGCTTGGATATGAAGCGGGGTATTTATTCTCACATAATACTATCACTCTAAATATGTATATTTCACAAGTTTTATTTAAACATCAAAGCTACGTTTAAGACATGCAATGACCTTGTTTTTACCGACTGCTCCCGAAGATCTAACGGACATAGACTGTACAGCGTACTAAGAGGGACATGACATTTTGGCTGCCGGGCACTGTACCTAAGGTAGAAGTACCAATTGATGATACCTTAAGACTATGAGTACGATTAAATATTTTCATTTAATTCAGTTTAATGAATTATGATATTCATTTTTTAAGGTATATTTTGTCTGATGTTTGTTTATTTAGCCAATAACTAGGAAAAACTGACAAAACAAGGTAAAATGTTTATATTTTATTATAAAACTCAAAATGCAAAATTGTCTTAGTAGATACCTATACATAGCATTTGACCCCATAGGTGATACATAAATGGTCTAGAATAAACATACACGTTATATTTAAAATAGCTAGATGTCACTTACAGTATGATGTTTCCTTAATATTTAATTTTAATCGGCTAAACTATCACCTACTAGGACGCTATCATGCATTGGTACATATATGTTACTATATTTCGCGAAGTATGAAGTCTTGATCTACAATTGTATGTGCGATATAAAAAATTAATATAAAAATATAGTATCCTATTTAAATTAAGAAACATGATGTGAACGTCCGGTAGTGATACAAAAGCGTAAATAATTTCGCCAATGAGATCAGATGACACTACATATATCTAATCATGTTTTCAGAATTATAGACTTTCGAGAACATTGAAAAGTTCTAACGAATCAGTTCTGTGAATGACCTGTACATGTACGAGTTTTTCTCTTATCTGGCCGGTATGGATACGTAAAAAGACCGCTCATAATCATTTGCCGGCACATTATAGCAATTATCAGATAATTCTTAAGATTTTTCCAGGATAATAGTTATCACAAATTCATGTTTTTTCCGGGTTAACTACATCTACTTCTGAACCACTTACTTGGTTAATTTAATTATTGTCTGTCAAAATATTTTTGACCTTGCTTAACAGAAACTACTGATAGCATTCACTCTTTCTACGTCATTTTTTGACTTTTGCTTTATTTATTGCTGTAGATGAACTGAACAAGTGCCTTTTAAATGAGATTGGGATGTTTGACAATCCAGTTACAGGAAAACTTTTTATTATTATTAGTCTTCCGTAACATTCGTGTTTTATTGAGTTGTGCATTTAAAAGTTGTTTTTACGAAGCAAGAGGTTAGATTTGATGATCCAGCTAGAGAAACAATTTCAACAATTTTGTACCTAAACTGTTAAAAATCTCTTAACGTTTACACAAAACTGTGAAGGGTTAGATATAATCGCGTCAAAATTAATATTATCGTTTTGTATAATTCATGCAACAAAGTGAACTCAAGTGTGAAGATTTGTTGCACATGTAAAAATAAAAGCTTTAGAGCTCTTTCACACTGGCGATTTCTAGCAGCGCGAGTTAACAGCGCGACAATCGCTCACGGATTTTACCGATGTATTCCCTATTCCTATACACACTAGCGAATAGCAGCGCGGCTGACTTTGCATAGAACCGCATAGAAAGCGACTAAATCGCGATGCTAACTCGCACTGCTAAATCGCCAGTGTGAAAGAGCTCTTACTGATCACTTCTTTTGACACAAATGGAGTGCGAAATAATGTTTATTTTGCAGCCTAACAACATGCACACCTGTATCTCCGTCTACGTAAAATCTAAATCGAATCATACGCCTATAATTTGTCCTTATCTCACTTCCACCTTCAAGAACGTGGTGGAAAGGGTGAACTAGCCGAACAAGCATTTATTTTAATCGTTTTACTGATAGCTTATTGATATTTAGATGCTTCGATAATATACATATTCGTTCTTGTTGTTTATGGTTAACATAACATACTACTAATAGTTTTGTCTTTGCAGTGATTACCTTCAAATTAAGTTTTAAAAATATTAGGAAGTGGTTAGCCACTAATGTAATGTTGTTTTCAAGAAGTATTGAACAAGTTGGATTACTCAAATTTCCTTGAGAATTTAATGTTCTAAGTGTCTGATTTTTTTAAATTTCTGCTATAGGTAATATAAACAGGATTTGATCTGCTGGACTCCTTGTCATTTTCTGCAACAATTTGTTAGCTTTCCTTCCCCAATAGTTGCACTCAAAATCAGATGATCTTGCTCAAGATATGATACATGTTCTTAAATTTCAGTATTTTTAGTAGTGCTACGGAAATTGCCAAGTATTAGAAATCGGTTAACCGATTTTGTTGATGTTTTACTTCCGGTAAATCGAATGCGAGATAACCTGTAGGTATGTAAAACTGGCCTGTATAGAGGCTTAAAACATGTTATGCATGACCGTCGAATATTACGGGAAATGTAATGTTTTTCACTCATGGATAATAGATGTTGGCAGTGAACTTACAAGATAGAATAGCCACTTCACATGCATCCTGATTCAGTTTCCCGCAGAGTTCAATCGGAGAGAAAACTAAGCGTTATATCAATCGGTAAACTTACACTCGACACGACTACGAACGGTTTTATTAAGCGACAGTGTGCTGTCTTTGTCAGTCCATCCCCTTCACATTTAACGTAACCGTTTCTTCCATAATGGTAATAGTGTATTTTCGTAATGTTACATTACGATTATAATACGGTCACGTTAAATGTGAAGGGGATGGGCTGACAAAGACAGCACACTGTCGCTTAATAAAACCGTTCGAAGACTAAGTGGTGTCGAGTGTACGTATAAATTACCGCCGGAGTAACAGTACGTGATTTTTGTGATACCGGAACATTACGTCTATTTATTTAAAATACTCATACATTTGAGATAAAATCATAAAATCAAAAGATTTATAAACATATTTATTTTTAGTTATTTGTTAGCAATTATTGTTAGCTTAACCTAAGTGTTTCATTCTTTACTCACACAAGTCGAAACTATATGAACACAGAACATTATCACTAATACTAAAAATATTCTTATTTAGAAAAACGCCTTACTTAAAGTAAAGGTTTCTATCTAAAGGATTTTTGACCTACGCTTTCAGTCTAATACTTTACAATTATTTGATATTGGCTGGATGGAGATCTCACAGTGCGGTTTGTTTCATATTAGTAGTCTAGCAAATTCTGAAATAAAATAAATATTTTAAGTCAAAAGCAGATATCCTATTTCTTATTTGTAGCAGCGAAGTCTTACGCTATTTTCTTCTAATAATAATTGTCATATTGTTGATATAAAGATGATAATTAATCTTTGTTGTATGTCAGCTTAATATTTAAATATATGAACGAAAATTAATATTAGCACTAGCCACTATTAGCCTCATTATAAGTAGTATCTACGCAGTGATGGTGGTATATTTGACTTATCACGAAATTTATTCTAATTTAATTGCTGAACCGCTGAACTATGTTTTACTTTCTTTCAGCCAGGATAGTATATAAATAGTAAAATGTGTATTTTCTATATTATTGATACAAAGATGATACTAATCTCAGTGACTAAGTAATTTTAGAACCGTCCAACACAATAGATCACTGCTGGAAGTAATTGGTGAATTAGATTAAGATGTGGAATGAAATTTGGCTTTCAATACATACAGGATTCAAAATATTAAAATTTGGTTTTTAATTAGATGGTTCATCAATAAACATTCGTATATTTTACCTTCATAATTTATTCTACCATCCATATCCATGTCCGCCATTGTGATCATCTCGGTAATTTGTTCTTCCGTTACAGGTTCCCCAATTTTTTCCATAGCCACTTTTATTTCGTCTCTGGTTATAAAGCCATTATTATCTAAATCAAAAACTTTAAAAGCCGCCATGAGGTCTTTGTGCGGATCTTGGCATGTGGTTTCTGGTAGTAATTCTTGAATTTTCTTCACCCATTGGAGGAAGTCGTTTTCATCGATCTCTGCCCCTTGCTGGTGACCAACTGCCAGTTTCATTAATTCGTCTATGATTTCTTGTTTAATTTCGATTCCTAGTCTGGTTAACATCTCTTGTAAATCTTTCGTATTCACTTTTCCGTCATTATTGCTATCTAACATAATGAAGGCCGTTCTTAAATCTGGAAAAGAGAATTATTATCAGTATGTAATCTTAATGATGCTCTATAATAATTTATGTTAAATTACATTAGCTTATGCAGCATATGATGAGACATTTTAATTTTTTTAGGAAAATATGCATTTTAATTTGAATATAGTGCAAGCGCTTGAATAGGGCTGAAATCTGTAACTACAAGTTTTTAGAGTAGTAAGATTTGGGAAACATCTAGAAGTTCTAGTGAACGAGTTCCGCGAATGACCCTGTATATGTATGACCCCTTGCTGACAAATTTGTGCGACAGGTTAATTAATGACCTGTACGATTTATTGCTATAATTGATTGGTATCAATTAGTTACCACAGTGTTATTTACCGTTAATTACCAGTGGTATTTATCAAAAGGAATAGGGTTTGTTGAAATGTATAGAAATGAAAAATAGTAATTTTCGATAGTTTACATATATGTTTTAATGCATTCGCATTTATTCATTAACTTTACGTAATTTTATTTTAAAGTCCCAGTAGATGTAGTTTGTGATACTGAATAATTATATTTCTTGTGTATAATTTTGAACAAGCAATATGTGATTCAACCTAAGATAAAAACGATGAATGCCCTTAAATGACATCTGAGCAAATTTTATTGGTTTTAAAATCAATCTTCGACAATCTTTAGGAATTACCACTATTAAGTTTAGATAGTTGAAGCAATAAACATATATATATATACGTGCTTGAATAAAATATTGAATTTCAAATGTTCATTTCCAACTGTATTCAGAGCAATAATAATTTGAAACTTGTCTATAAAAGTCTTACTTCTTCAAATGCATGTTGGTTTTTCATGTATGAATCTAATTTCCAGGCAAATAAGGCAATGCCGACACATTTGTTCAGCATACTTGTTGGACCATATCTGTACCCCTTCGATTCTACAAAGAACGTTGGGATTACTACGAGTGCTTGATGTTAGCCCAGAAATACTGTCAATTACAAAACGAGTTCAAAGATTTAGTTAGTTAGATGTAAATTAACTATCATTTTAGATTCTTATTGTTGTCTTGTCCAGACACTCAACGATAATATCAATTACGATGAATGAATTCAGAGTGAGCTCGTGATAGTTCATTATAGTTAGTATATTATTGATAGTTTATTTGAACAAATGCAATATCATATAAATGCAAATATTTGAAAGGTAAATATCTATTATAAATGTAAACTAATAAATATAAAACAAACAACAACGATATAATTGCTATTATCCAAGTGGTTACAAAATCAGGAATTTTTGAGTACTATCCCTAAATATTGTGCGTAAAAAATAGTATTTTGTAAAGTATTCCATACATAATGTTAGTAGTACTTATAAAACTTATATATAAAAATAATGTGATGTATTGAAACGTTTCTATTGTAAATTCCTGTTGCTGGTTGGAAGTTGTGCCGACGCTGTATCCTCACACGCCACGAATGTTGTAAAAGTAATCGTATGTTACAGAGTGAATTAAATAATACAGGATATTATAAAACTCGTTTCAGGCGATAAATACCAATCAAACCATAGATATAACATTTATATATTTGACAGTTTGAAAAGAAACGTAACTTAGGATATGGTTAAAAAAATCTAAAGCCTTTACTAAGGATGACACAAATTTCTCATAACATTGCAGTAGTGGTCGAAACAAGAAGTTTGTAAGTATACATGTTTACTGAAGATCTTTTGGAAATTCATTATGGTATGGAAATCAATGTTCCAAATTGGTAAAATTGCAGGAATATTAAGTTGACGTTGAAAAAATAAATCTAACTGAAATTATATGGAAGTATGTACAAATTTACATTCATTTACAATGAAAACGGAAAATGTATAATGCAACCTGCCAGTATTAATTTTATTACTAATATTCCTTGATGAATTGGAGAAATCTTGTAAAAAATAATGTTGCAGATCTTCAAAAAGCATGCCTTGTGGCTTTTTGAATATCTGCAACATTATTAGTAGATACTGGCGCTGATTCCGAAAAGGCGTAGGGAATGTAAGTCCAACTTAAGGGTCTATTTTCACTCCTAGCGAGCACATCCTATACTAACATCGGCTGTCATTACAAATAAATTGGATAACAGAGGAGCTAATAGTACCAGTTGTCGATCATACTGCGAGATGAAAGACAGCAATATACAAAATGAGATAGCAAGATCGTGACATAGAGACATGTCGTGAAAGGGGTATAGGCATGTAGAAAGGAATATAAAGTAAATTCGAATACCAGTAATTGCGGCGATGATGTGCCCCTCTTTTAGAAAGGTGCCAAACCATTTGGAACGTCTACAGTTATCTGTTTTAATACCGGATACGTTTCTTGCAATACTCTTTTTTATTTAGCATTATATTTCTTTTTATAATGTACACCATGCTTATTCCCGTTCATATTTAGTGGACGAATAAGTTTATAACTCTTGAAATACTTTACTTTAAAAAATAAAAAAAAATACTTTTTTATTAAACACGTAATTTCTGTCACTTACTATTCGTCCACCAATTTATAATTAAATGTTAATATGCCAGTAATAATTTCTTGTTTATAATCATTCTTCACAAAAATTATTGCAAGTAAAAATACCGCAATTTCAAATTTCCCACCAACAACTGATAATAGCCCCTTAAGAGAACAGTTAAATGACCGTGATTTCTTCATAAACATAAAGACAAGGAAAGAAAATGTGAGGAAATAACTAATCTGCGTTTTTAACATCTAATCTATTATGTATAAAATAAAAC
Organism: Holotrichia oblita; assembly: GCA_023690525.1. Classification (NCBI taxonomy): domain Eukaryota; kingdom Metazoa; phylum Arthropoda; class Insecta; order Coleoptera; family Scarabaeidae; genus Holotrichia; species Holotrichia oblita. The sequence goes on from CM043019.1 coordinate 45,332,427, forward strand.
AATAGTGACGGATATATTGGCGTGTTCGTTTGTTTCACACAAGATAATAATAATTTCACTCTTCCATCAGACCACTTGGAGGCACGCTTTTAGGACTCCTCTAATACAACTACTTAACTCAAGTGCTGCAAAACAGGGGGTTTACTTTGATACATGAAGTTATTCATCAAAATTACATTAATAATAAATAAAGTAAGTACGTTATTTGTGTTCAAAATCACTTATGTTCGATCTTGCGATTTTAATAGTTCCACATTTTTTCCAATACGGATAGTTTGTGTCTGTCTTTGGTCGGAAGTTTAAATTACGCAGTACATGTGTGGAATTACTGTCGTGTGTTTTCACTGAGAAAAAAATATTTGTATTACACTATCTCGCGCTTGTCATTTGAAAATTCATCATACTTGTATTCTCAGTTCATTCCAGCAATTGAGCTTTGTGTTCTTGCTAATTAAGAAAAATATTCGTACTATGGCAGTCGTTTCAGTTCACCAGTGTGATTTTCAATTAAATAGGAAGGAAAATTCACTCTTGGGTAAGTATGTATGAAGGAAACTGAAGATTACCAGGAATCTAGGATTTTTATATGCATGAAACTGTAGAATTTGTAAGTTATGTAATACGTTTGAGACTAGAGATTTTTAAAATAAAATATGAACAAAAATGTTCATGTTACTTGTTTATGAATGGTGGTGTTAGTAAGCACTACTAGAATGCTGACTGGAGTATATAGATATTTCAGTTTATTTTTATCAATAAAAATCGTAATAAAAACTAAATCGGGACAGTTTATTTTTGTACCAACACAGCGGCTATAAGCCCCTTACTTGTAACAACGCAAATAGAATTTTTAAATTTACTTACGATTAGACTATGTATTTTCGGTGATTCACACGGATTCGCGATATAATATGTGCTATCGAGAGCAAATGAAAATGGACATATTATTTCTAACGTTTTTAGGTATCGTGTTTTATTTATTTCAAAAATACTTATGGGATGACCTAACTTATCTTGAATACTAATTTCAAGACAGAGACACCTCTAAAGAACTGTTTATATTAAGTATTGAAATTTTGCCTTACCTACATAAAAAGGTGTCCACTTTTAGTTGTTCCTCGCAGTACACAAAAGTTAAATACGAATTTTGCTTTGGAGATCAAGAAATTATGCAGGCGATTTTTACTTTAAAATATCTCGAAAGATAAGCACTCTACGAAAAAATGTCCATAATGAAAATTTAATCATTCCGTGGGAAAAGTACTACTAATCCTAAGATTAGTCTTCCTTTGGATCTTCCTTGTAGGTGGGGTGTAGGATAAGTTTCTTAAATGGGAGCAATTCTATACTTTTTTGCTGCTGTAAGCGATTATAAGTTGATAATGCTATTGCGTTCATGTAATATATAATATTAGAACATTTTTTTATGAAGGTTCTTACATATGTGGAAACCGTATAGATCAAGGAATTGTACCATTGATGTAGATTTCTTTCGTATCGTTATTACATATTTGTTGGATGGTATACTGTCGGTTAATGTAGTAGGACAGTGGCTAATCCAAGAGTCCAAGAACCAAATGGTGCGTGGTTATTGTTAAAATAGTTTTTTTTTGTAATGTGTTGATGACCGAAATTACCACTTTGTCTTTTGGGATCAATGAAGAGGTGAGTGATATTGTTGGAAGTATGGTATAATTACATGTAGTTGCGGATATCAACTGCAGAATTGATGTAACAGCTTTTATTCCTTGTGCAGTGAAAGTGCGGCCTGAACGTATCTCATCTCAAGATTGAAACCACTCTCATCGGTACTATCAGTTCGTTTTATCTACATATACCGACCTTCTCTTATATGATCTGTTGCACTATTAATGAAAGTAATGTTATTAACTTCCTCGGAGTCTGTATCAGACGATCGCGTAATATTAAAAGTTCCTTTAATATACTAAAGTCAGAGTCGGGATACTTTAAAATTCTTTAAACCAATGCTTATCTTAGCTTGTAATGTCCATTGCTGGAAGCCCATATCATGACTAATGGCACCCCAATCAATACTAAACAAATTGATTACATAGGAATGGAGACATTTTAGCAATTTATCTGGTTGCCTTTCACGTCTGTTTATTGTTTCTTCCAAAGTAGAAAAATACACGATAATACCATACAAGAATACAAGTACGAATACGTTGTTGCTGTATCACAATATTGCTTCATCAGTAAGCAGTACAGTTGATGTATAAATGAAACATTTTGAAACTTTTGCTGGACAGTATGCAATGCAATTATTTAATTTTAATTCTCTTCTGCTTAATAGTTGGATATTTAAAAAGTTGATCAAAATAGTACTATTATCATTGACGGGGCGAATCCCGAAAGCACGACTATTATATTTTACTGAACTTTGCTACTGAGTATAATTTACCTAAATATCGAGTAAAAGGAAATCAAAATAAACAGTAAACAAAGAGAAAGGATAAATACAAGTCTAATGTAATGAAACCATTACACTAAATATAATTAAAAACAAATCTAGAATGACTAAAAGACAAGTTTCTCTGCTAGATAAGAAAAAGTTATTATACTTATATTATTAAAACTCTTTGCTTAATAAAATTCATTCATGTAAACATTGTTTGTGTTAAAAGCGTGGTACTTTTTATTGTAAACGTGTTACTTGGTCGGGCGCATGGATTTTCAGTACAAAGGATTTACAAAATAATGCATTTTGTTGATTACAGCACCATTTATCGCAAATTAAAAAATTACAAATTCTTCGTATTTTTACTCGTAGTATCCGCATCTATAGCAAACTATAAGGATTCCTATATACGATTTCAAAGTTACCTTTTGCGAACAAGGAGGTGAAGAGGAGAACTAATTTTTGTACTAATATATTTTCTCAGTGGAATAATGAATTTTAATTAGATGTTTTTCGTAGATTGCTTATTTTGCGAGATAATTGAAAGTTTCTGATTAAAAGAAATAATAAATAAGTAACGTTTTTCATAAAACTTAAAATTAATTATTAACCCTATATGTGCAAGCTGTTTCAAATTTGCAAGGGCAGTATGGGGATTATAAAAAATCCAGAATAGTTCAAGTTTTACTAAATTATACCGAAAAAACAAGAATCTTCTGTTTTTAATTTTTTTACGTGTATATTATACAGAATGTCTCCCGATTGAGTTACAAAGAGAGAAAAAATCATTTTTAATTTTTCGGAAAAAATCACACACTAAAATCTAACGTTAGTTTGTCTGTAACTACTGCACTTACGAGAAATTGTCAATTTTAGCACTCAAGGTTATCTTTTATCCAAGGCCTAAAACACATAAAAACCAAATTGTTTGTGACATGTAGTAGCTATACACAAATGAATGTTGGATTTTAGGGTTTGAAGATAAGAAAAATGGTTATAAAGTGATTTTTTTCTGAAAAATGGTTTTTTTTCTCATCTTTGTAACTCAATCGGGGGACATTCTATATAGTTTTTAAAACTAAAATGCAGCGAAATGTGATGAAAATGCTTATTTGTTATTTTAATATTTGAATTATCAATTAGATGATCAATGGTTGAAATCAAAATGAAATGAGCTAGTTAAGGTTCAGCGTTTAACTTAAGAAGGTATCTCAACAAAGTGTTATTTAGTTCAAAACTGTGTAAGATATAATTAAAGAGAGGAAATTCTTATTTTTCAGTTGTCACTAAGCCTTGAACATATCCAAGATTTTTTGTTAGACCATTGTTCAGATCTAAATTTAACAATTTTATTAAATGTATACCTATAGTGCACCTTTTATAATAAGCGAGATTATATAGTGACAGACTAACTGGAAAGAGCCCGTATATGGTACATGAAATAACTAATGATATTATTGGTAGTTGAGTGGCCAGATTATTGAAGGATATCTGGTAATTGTTTAAAATTGATGTTCCAGTGAAAAACTGTTTAATTTGTAGTACCTATTTCAAGTGTAGTTTAAAATTTGAATTTGAGAGAGTATCTAGCATATTAAAAGGGCATTTTATCCTACCTTGTTGATCTCTCCATGTTTCGTAAGAATCACAAGTAGTACAACTATCTCTGGATTCTATGCGTTCAGTTAGTAAATCTATCGCTCTTGATTGTGCTTTTATTGTATCATGTAAATGTTCTATAAGCCTATCCCGAAAAAGAACTTGATTCCTTAGAAAGTTTATTTCTGAATCGTTGGCAATTTTATGTTCGCCGAAATTATCACTATTTTCACTTTGAATATTTAATTCAGATGATATAAAAAATTTACTGAAGAATTCTCGAACACCTTCACACATAGTATACTCTATAATATTTTATTAATTATGAAATCACCGAAGTTTTACTTAAGCAGCCACTTAACTAATAGTTATAATATTATGAAGTAAAAATTAGTTGTATAGTATAAACGTATTTTTAAAATTAGTACCTTAAGCAGATAGTAGTAATCTATATTGAATAACTCTATCTCTGTCCATGTGGCAATTTGTGGAAAGATAATCTAATAATGGGTTGTCAATTTAAAGTAAGCTAATAAGTATATCTCGAGAAAAATCTAAGATAATGCGTAAGTTGTTCATATAAACAAACAAACATAATGATTCAGTCGAGGTATAATAAGCAGTTGCTCATATTTTGCAAATACATACTTCGAAATTATTTTTAAAATCCTAACCATTTATTGTAGTTTTATTAGCTCTTGCTCAACGAGATAAGTACTGTAACATAATAGAAACAATTCTAAGTCGAGCGTAACAATTCTACATACTAATATTGTTTTTGAAATGATGTAATTTGTTAACTATTATAAATTAATTGTTTTTTAGTATACAGTTTGTACCCTCTATAATTATTCGTCTATAAACATGTATGTACGTATCCAAATAATATTAATAGTATCAACATTTGATTGTTTTTGTGCCAATAAAATGTTATTCAATTAGTGTGTCGCATAATTGCGACGCTCTTTTTCTAGAATTAATAAAAGACAACGTATTTGCAATAAGAAACGGTTCTTGCCAATAGTTGTTCAATACTGTAAATAAAAACAGTAAATATCTATAAGCTAAGTTAAGATATAATCTAGGAAAGGCCCCAAAGTTTAAATCGCTGTTTGTGTTGAACTACATATGTGGATATTACTCAACAGCATCCTCGATTGTAGCCAAGATGCATATATGTATGTATCTACATATAAATTTCACCTTAAATTTTGTTTCTTTGAAATAACCGACTTGTTAGGGGTATAAGACACTCAATGGAGGACCCACACTCTATATGAATAAAATAATAAAAAATAGTAAATGTCTGAGATTTTAACAAATTTTATTGTGTTCTGTGGTTCGGCAACTAATACTACTGAAAAGTCATCACAGATGAAAACCATTGTGTTCTTTTAATATGAGCATAAGAAGTGCGCTTGAAGTTGCTTCATATGGTTTAGTTGGAGGCGATTAGCCAATTATTTAGTAAACGAAAAACGTAATTTAAACTTCTATTAAAACTTTTACCAGCATTCACTATCAATTTTAAACTAGTTTTTGGCAGAACAATTGCTTAAATAAGTGGATTTGATATGGTGGTTTTTGATATTTAATCTTTGATGCAGGTATTGTGTTAGAAAGACGAAATTAAACATCTTGTGAAAATCAGATGTGTAACCTAAGACGTAAGTATTGTCGTAGGTAGATACAACGGTAATAGTAATACATATTATTTTTTTTTCCATACTGAATTACTTAGACAATAAATACAATAGGAAGCAATCTTGTTACATGGAAAGAGAAAACATCAAAATTAGGTATGGATCTTCAATTGGACTATAATAGAAAATAACGGAGTCACAAGATAATTACATAACTACAAAATTGAATAGGATTCAATAGTGTATATATAATGCAATTTTCCAACCGCCAATTAATTAAACATATTTTTATTTTAAAAATATATCGTCCGGAGGTGGAGTCGAACCACCAAGTATGGCTATATCGGCCCACTCAACACCGTTGCGCTAACCGGCGACTCGACTTCCACATTATAATTTCATTAGCTCTTGCTCAATGAGATAAGTATTTGTGAAAATTATAATGTGGAAGTCGAGTCGCCGGTTAGCGCAACGGTGTTGTGAGTGGGCCGCGATAGCCATACTTGGTGGTTCGACTCCACCTCCGGACGACATATTTTTAAAATAAAAATATGTTTAATTAATTGGCGGTTAGAAAATTGCTTTATATATACATGTACCTACTTACGCCAAGAAAATAAACACTTCGGTGCTAAAAAGGATTCAATAGTATTTACTTATATTACATAGGATCGTACGTCATCAAACTTATCTATTTTGGAATTATTAAATATCGTTTGGTGGCTATAAGTTTATAAATATAAATTAATAGTAGCTAGATAAAGACACCACAGATCAGTCATTTATTTGTGTATAAAATTTTTGTGCTAATTATGCAAACAATTGAGCAAAAATTGAATGTAAAAATGTCTTTTGCCTTTTTTATGTAGATATCTACTCGAGAATGTTTTAAAATCAATAACAATTACATTCAAATGCAATTCTTTCCAATGCCGCATTCCTACATTAGAACTTCCAATGGTAAAACAGAGGTATGAATTTACATCTTCTTTTCTGGTCAAGACCTAAATTAGAAAACCCGCAAATTTACTGATTTTGCAAGGAATATTTCATGCATTAAGTTGACACGTCGTAATCCTTTTTTGTGTCATATGTACTACCATCATGTGTACCTAGATGGTGTTCAAATGCAACGGAAACGCAAATACATATATATGAAACCGTATACATTTTTGAACAAAAGTTTCTTAGTTTTTAAATAGCTATCATTAAAATATATTTCTAGTTTATATGTAGTTAGTCTTATTGTCGAAATTGCGTTTAGCTTATTTTTTCAAATGGAACGGCCTGCATATTTTAACATTTTTGAAATCCTTACAGGGTTTTAAGATATCTTTGAGTACACAATTTTGTCTATTTTGCACAATTCTTGACATACTCACTACCTTTTTTCATTTTTACCAAATGGATGTGTCTGGAAAAGCACAAGAACGCGGTAGTTATCAACTTGGATTTGTACAAGAGAAATCGACAATAGACGCAATATGTATATAATTAAAGATATAACAGAAAAGACACGCGAATACAGCCTTAACGTAGAAATGCTATTTATCGATTTTCAACATTCTATTTACACTATAAATTACTGTAATAACAACCCGAAAAGAGCTTAAAATTTCACGTGTGTTTAGTTTTTAATAAATAGTTACTAAATATGTCAATATAAAAATATCTTCAAGTCAGTTTGTTCAGTACTTGCTACCAATCCATCATCCACATATAAAACCACCAATAATTGTCTACCTTCTTGATTTCGAACATACAAGCATGGATCAGCCTGGCTCACCTTAAATCCACACCGTAGTAGAAAATCCCCAAAGCGTTTGTTCCAGCATCTCGGAGCTTGCTTCAACCCATATAAACTCTTCTTTAACTTACATACCTTGCTAGTACCATCTTCGTATCTACTTGGCTGTACCATATAGATTGTTTCTTCAAGGTTTCCGTATAAGAAAGCCGTTGATACATCAAATTGTGCGAGATGCATTCCTTTATTTGCGGCAACGCTTAAAATAGATCGGATAGTTGTCATTTCTGCAACTGGACTGAATGTTTGGCTGTAATCAATACCCTCAAGTTGATTAAAACCCTTAGCAACTAGTCGAGCCTTGTATTTATCTATACTGCCATCTGCTTTAGTTCTCAGTCTATAAACCCATTTACATGGTATTGCCTTCATACCCTCTGGTAGTTTTACAACTTCCCAAGTATTGTTCTCTTTCAATGAATCCATTTCCTTATCCACTGCCCGTTTCCACTCAACAGTATCTTCATGTTTAAGTGTTTCTTCAAATGTCTCAGGAACTTTAGTAGGTTTAATAAAATTTTCTACCGTCATTACGTATTCATCTAAAAAAGATGGCTTTTTAAAGCTGAGCGATTTCTCAAACGATCGCCTAGTCTTTCCTCGTGAATTTCTATATCTTCATCTTCTACTTCTGTATCGGTTTCAGCTTTATACTCGTTTTCACTATTTTCTTTGTTAGAATCTTCATCACTCTCTTGATTTCTTTTTTGAACTGCCTCCTCTTCCTTTGGTACATCTTGAATTGATAATTTGACATGTTTAAGACAGCTCTCAGGTTTTTCTTCAAACTTAACATCTCTAGACAGAAAAACTTTCTGATCATTTTTAATCCAAATCCTATACCGTTCATCACCATCATATCCGATGAGATGTCCTTTTATCCTTCAGGATAGATTAACTCTGGATTCGAATATTTCAATGTTCTAGCCATTTCAATTACAGTTCTATTATCCCGCTCGGATATACCATTCTGCTCTGGAGTGTAGGGCGCTGTCAATCTTTGTGTTATTCCGTTTGCACGTAAGATAGACCTAACATCTTTATTATCAAACTCCCGACCATTATTACTTAACATTTCCTTGACTGAATACCCTAATGTCTTTGTCTGTGTGAAAATTTTTTAAAGCTTCAATCACGTCTGACTTCTGTGCGAGAAAGTAACCGTAGCGAAACTTTGTATAATTGTTTTTAAACAAAACAAAATACTGCTTTCCTTGAAATGACTTGTCAAAAGGTCTACATACAACTGTCGATATCAGTTCACCAGGCAGCGTTGACTTCTCTCTCGTGCCAAATGGTAAACGATGTGCCTTCCCATATATACATGGTTCACAGATCTCTGCTTTTAGCTTGACCTCAATGTTAAAATCTCTCTTGAGCTTTGCTTTGACATGACGTTTATCTTGATGACCCCATCTTTCGTGATAAAGCTGCAGTAAATCAGATTTATCCTCAATGACGACATTTACATCAGCGCTATGTTCAGGAATTAACGGTTTAATTGCTGCTTTGTAGAGAGTACCATTTACTTCACGTTTTCCACACAGTCGTACTTGACCGTTAATTTTAAGAAAACAAGACGTAGGTGTTGACTCAAACGTGCTCTTCTCATTACGGTCTTGTGCTGCTAAAACAGAGAACAGATTTTTGGAAATCGTTGGTACATACCAGACATCATTGAAAGTCATTTCTTCACATCTGTTTCCAATCGTTGACAAGATCCGTATTGATCCTTTTCCTATTGCGTTTAGAGATTCTTGTCCAGCGGCCTTGATACTATGAAGAATAGTAAATGCTTCAAAACTAACAAAATAATTTGAACAATTTGTCCAATGTTTTGTTGCACCATTGTCTATCCACCAGTTGCTTTCATCTAATTCTATAGAAAAAATCTCATTGCAAATTTTTAGTAATGTCACGTTTGTCACTACTGTTTTATCCTACTTCTTCACTATAACATTTTTGGGCGGTCTTTCATTAGCAATCCACTTTCGACACTGTTTAATCCAATGACCCGCTTGCTTACAGTAATTGCAGTTGCCTTTGTATTTAAACTGCTTTTTGATTACTTTTTCCACATTCGATTTGACTACTAATGCTTCTTGTTCAACTTTATCGCTACTCTTTGTGAAATTTCTTTAGAACATGCACAACTTTGTATGTAATTCGTCCAACGTTTTATTATCATCTTTTGACAATAACATCCAACTTGATTTGAATGATTTGAATCAAAATTTGTCTCTAAATCTAATGAAAGAAGTTTTGGTGCTATAAAAAGTTGAATCGACTATTATTTCACTGTACAATACAAAGTAAAAATTACAACAGAAACTTCTATGAAGTGTAATATCACCGTATCCAAAGTTAAGTGTTTACCATTGCTAACCTTATTATTGGAGTTATGAAGTTTGATAAATTAGCACGATTGTGATATTTTTTTATTTTAAATGAGACGGTGAAAGCAGAAAAATAAATAAATATTTGGCCTCCGAGATATTCTCGAATACGGAATACGAGACATACCCTATACTTTTAGTTATTTTTATAGAAAATATTTTGAAAAATGGTTATTACATTACTACTGTAAACCTAGATATAAGTAAATAAAAAGCACTTGTACTTTGTGATAATTGTGAAAATAATATTCAAGTATAGCATTTAAGAAAAGTAGAGAAAGAGAGGCTTTCATTTCCGTGTTCTGTTTGCACCATCTCTGTCAGAATAAAAAATATTACCAACTTGCTAGTTTAACCAACTTTATAGTTGCAATGATAAGGAAGTTAGCAATGGTGAATTATTTTTTTATGGAAACATATTGTTTACTTAAATGAATCTAATGAAAGGATAAACAAAAATGTTAGTACATCTTTCATGGAAATTTAGAGGTTGTTGCAAAATATTTATTTACATTTTGAAAAAATTAACCAATACTATTTCACAGCGTAAGCGTTTGTTTTTTGGTAAAAGTCACTAAAAGTTCTACTTAGAAAATTTAATAACCAATAATTCTAACATAAAATACACTATGCACAAAAGAATGCACCATGAAACAAGACAACAAGTTACTTCACGTTCTATTTTGTAATGCGAGTAGAGCAAAATTAATCATTTTTTAAATTTGTTACCGTTCTACCATACTACTATAGTGTTTAAAACACATTTCACCGTTTACTAAATAAACGGGACTATAGGTACCATGGGATGCACTGTTATTCTGTTAAAGTAGGCGGACGAAGAGGAACTTGAGGAACCAAACATTCCATATATGTATACTGGATACAAATAACAAAATTTATTGCTTTTATTATTACCGAAGAATTTTGGAATCAAATGAAATATATATGATTGCATCATTTTATAAGCCGTCTTTTAGTTTTATGAATTATAATAAAATACACTATAGATTTGCCATAAATTATTGACACTTTTGTAATAAATTGTAAAAATGTATGACTGCCAACAATTATGCTTAATAATTGAGATTTTATATTATGCGACAGCTGATTTTACTGAGATTGATTTTTCTCTAAGCGCATTTAAAATAAAACCTGACGTACAGCTGCCACTAGTTCGCATCTGTGCGGTGGAGTTAGTATTTTGGAGAAACTTTCTTTAAATAACCGAATTAATATGGATTAATGCATTCCAGAATCGTATGTAAGATGTTTTATATATACAGAGTTCACTTATTAATTCTATATTTAGCGAGTTACTTGTATTAATAAAATGTTATTTTATAAATAGAATGTGGATTTCAGCGATCGTAAACACGTTCAAAGTGTAAGTAAGTTTCACTATATTTATATTTTGTAATTTTATGGCGGTTTTATTTTATTATTTTTAGTTTACTTTATGCACTACATATTACAGTTACCGCAGTTTTATGAAAAATAAATTTATGAACCTACCTTGCAATTCTTTTTCATTGAATTCGCGCTTGATAGAACTCTGAAATTGTCCAGATAAAATTAGTTAGAAGGTTAGTTTTCGGCTGAGTTTAGCGTTCTATATAATTACTTACCCGTCGTCGTTGCATTGTTTTCGCCATAACGATATGTCGTTACACTTGATTTTTTTACGTAACAGTCGATAAACTTGCAACTTGCAACAAATACGAACAAACGAATATATCTAATCTAATTCGGATCAATAATAAAATTTGTCTTTTGAGTGGCAGATCCAGTTAGGTGGTTTTTGATGCGCGATGCGTTTGGACTCGGTTTAAATGTTTACTAACTGCTAACAATACTGTACACTGTGTTTTGGCAGGCGTTTAAGTCACATAAAAAATAATGTTCTAAAACTAGACAAGGATGTATATTTCTTCTCACTAGTATTTTTAAAAAGCGAACTGTGAATATATGTTATTATATATTTGTATAACGAGTGCGAATTAATTAAGATCGCGTGCGTAATGAAATGTGAATGATAAAATTTCTTATCATCCCATTTATCTCAGAAAATATACAAATAAATACGATCCCGCGCTCAAACCGTAAATTTTTTTGACATCGAACGTGGTTTTTACGAGGATTATGTTTTATGATTTATACAACACATGGTGAAATTATATGAGGGTAGCGTGCCGTAACAAATTTCCGATTTCCAGAGGAATATGTTTCTTAGTTGAAAATTTGCTTTCTTCTATTTTTTTGAGTTTAAAAACAGAAAATGGAAAATTTTGTGCGATTAAGTTACGAAATGTTTTGTAAGGTGGTACCACAATCTTTTGCGTTGTACATATAATCGCTTAAAAGCTTTCCAAGTATTCAACTTTTATGGGAAAAAGTTAATTACCCTGTCTTAAAAAATGTACTGACTTGTTTTTGTATACTTTTACATTTTCTGTCCACTCGCTCCGAATTACATCTGTATTAACAAGTAAGACAATCAACAATTGCGTTTAGCAGCTGGGCATATACTATAGTTAGCTATAGCTATATACACAACGAATAGAGCCGATTAGCTTATATATTATTCTCTACACTTTAGAACTTAATATATGTATTTTCGAAAGCTTTGTCAAAGTTTGCTGGATAATGTTTCATCTTTTGGATTTGGTACTCGTTCTCTTAGAAAAGTTTTGTTATCAAAACCACTTTTTAAGGTAAATTTGCTTTTTCTCTTTGCGTATTATACACTATATGTTATAACAACTAGATTAGTACCAATGTATCATATTGATCTTAATTTGCACTCATTGGTGGCAAACGTCAAATGACCAACCGATGACGTTTTTGTACCAACGACTTTTTCAATATTAATTGCATCCATGTCCTTTGCGAAATGTTAATTTAACATCGCTCGCTCAACGTCCATATGACAGTTTCTAGAGCTTCTGGCGTCTGTCTTAACATTATGCCCATCATGGTAATCACTAGAATATTACGTTATGTTGAGTGCTTGAGAATCGCATTCACATGTTGAGTAGTGACATATTAGGGCTTCATTCGAATCTAGTATTCTAATATTTTTCAACAATTAAAGCAACAGAAATATTTTAAAGTACAGTGAAGAACATGGGTCTCCTTTAAGAGACAAAACATTTTCTCTTTAGAGAGATCTACCTACAAAAACGGGATTTGTGAAAAAGTATTTTGTGATAAGAAGTTGCTGATATATATAGAGTAAAATAATTTCAGAAAAGTCTCGGTAATGATACGACTTCAGGTTATCAAGAGTCTAGATGTTCCTAGAACTAATTGTTATTGACGGAGTGATATGATTTTAAAAGACATTTCAAATATAAAAATCGAATTTAAGTACTGTACGAGTTTAAGAAAAAAAGCCCGAATGAACAATGAAATCTGTTAGATACGGTTACTTAAATCGTTTAACAAGCAATATACAAACATTATTTTGATACTTTACAATTGTACTGCATATCCACAAGTTATTTAATTAAAGGTAAAAAAATAGGTGATTGCCCAATATGATTTCGAAACTGCAACAAATTGAAATAATTAAATAATAAATTAATAAACACGCAAATGTTACTTATAAGAGATCTTTAAAGTTCCACTTCATGTACCAGTATTACGTTAACTCGATATAACTTCGCTATTTCACTAAGGGTACACACAGAAAAGAATTCGGTCAGTCCCTAAAAAGTTTTTTTATTCAGCTCTATAAGAAAATCTGAATTATTTTTTTTCCGAACATGAGAGCGTGGAAAATTTTTAGTAGGTTTTTTAAAATTTTCAATATCTTTATATTAAAAAGGTAAGATCAAGTCTCACATATTGTTTTTATTCTAGACATTTTTTCTAATCACATATAAGATACCAAGATTGCGGTACTTATGTTGATACAGATAGATCTATCTTATGCCACCTATTTTATCTCATGCAATAAAAATTTCGACGGCAATTATTATTTATTTACAAGGTTTCGCTATAAATGTTTAGGAGAATTAGCACAATTCAATACAACTTGTTTTACATAGGTACAGTAACTCAATAAAGCGTTTGCATATCTTTTGAAGTCAATTGCTCACGAAAATAGCATCCAGCACTTTTTACTTAACTGAATATAGATTTTGCTTCTGTTAGAGGTGGCAGCAAATCTGGCTTACTACTTAATATCTGAGAATAATTGTTGGAGCTTGATCAAAAATAATATCTAAGGTTGTCTTCGTGTAAATGTATCTAGTAGATATACCCAATACGGTAGCTATAACTTCTTTTTCTTGCTTCGATTAAACATCCCTAAACTAATTGCATAGTATCTTAGCAATCGACTTAGCTACGTCCACCACATTGTATTTTATTCTAATTCATCCTGAGATCAACCGGGCTCTTTTATTTTTCCTGTTTATATGAATGGTCTTCTGGATTAACATCAACGCAGTTGTGGCTTACACTGATAGCTTGTGCGCCTATACTTTTATTTTGTCTGAGCATAATATACATATGTTTGCATAGTAGTCTAACTTGTGCTCTACCAATAAATTAAATATCGACTCTATTCGCGAGCCTACATTAAATTATTCTCAAAACTTCGGTGATATTCGAGTACTTTTTAACGATGAATAGAAATTTATTTTTATCTCTTATTTTTTTCTCTGAATATCTATAAGAGTTATATTTATTATGCGAACGCTACCACACTTGATTATCTTGTTCTACTCATGAGACTAATTTGCGTATTTGCTGTAAATTTGTAAGTATCCTAGAGCAATGATCTGAAATCAGTTGATGGGCTAGAATCAATTCGTATCACTATATCTTTAAAACTATAAGCACATTGTATATAACAAATATATAATTGAAATATATTCGGGTCGTCAGCTACAGATGATTTATATTGAACGATAGCAAAGCAAATTCCTGCATCTGTTAGTTAAGTTTAATAAATTCTTGCTGTTAAAGGGAATTGATTATGTAGGGTTGTTTACAAAACACATTCACTTGCAGTGCGACATGATAATCTGTGTATTGCTACATCGGAACCTAGCCTTATTGCTAGTTTCACGTTCCACGTCAGCCTTGCACATTTATTTCTTCTCCATCACTGTTCTGTTTGAGAAAAGTATTTGTTTTATGTGTATATGTACTACAATATTTTCTAATGATCTTTGTTACTATTATACAACAACATTCCATTATTAAAACAACTGATTTCGGTTTTCCAAAATCTGTTCTTAATGATTGATTTTCTAATTACATATTTTCTAGTATAGCATGTCGGTGTTTTGTTATAACTCTCGTGTATGAACACTACTCAATTCACTCAAGAATATAATGAAATCGGATCTGATATCATTCCTGTAAAACGACTCATTTCTACTTTATATTCTATTTAAAATGAGATTTATTACGTATGTTAACAAACACTGCGGGTTTTAATATTTGTTTTCAGTTTTATGAATGTTATTATCACATTAAATTACGTTAGTAGCATGCGTTTTAAAATTAGAAGTAAGTGAATTGTATTTATTTATATGCGACAGTAAACATGATATAATGTTTACAACAATTGTTTAATTAACAAGATTAGAGTTTTATGAAAACAGTAATGTGGTTGACGTACCTACTGTAAAGTTGACTATTAAAAATCATAATAAATTATATTTGAATTTGTTTGTCGTTTAATTAAAAAAAAACTTGGAGTTATTCAGTATGAAATTATCCAGCAAAAGGAAGATATAAATCAAGCTTTGGTGGCTTCATGTTCCAGCCTGCTGGGTTCTTACTAAACATCGTTAACACAGAGAGAATAAAGAAACTTTAGCCAATGGAAGAAGCTACTAGAAGTTACTTTATAAACAGCGAAAAGGATACCAGCGATACAATTCTCGGTCAGAAAGAATGCCTAAATGTAGAAGACTGTGAATAGTAGGAAGGGAATAACACCATTCAATCCCATTTATCTACTGAACTTGTCTTGTGATAAACTCAAAACAAATGAGATTGGGGTCAGTTGTTTCGTCTGATTTAGCGACGACCAAGAAATAGCAAACTCAAGGCAAACACACTGCAAATAAACCCTCACCACGCGAAAGCTGCATCTGATGCAGAAGATTCATGAAAAGTTCACGCATAGAGTTCATTCAAGAATCGTGATATACATAGCTACAAAGCAAGGCACGGGACTTAGCTACGCGCTGATGTAAGTAGGTGAACCAACATGAAATTGCTTGCAAAGGCTATCAATGCTCTCTTAATTTCTAAGTTTTTCGCAAGTACTATACTTGTAGCCATTCAAGTGCTAATAAAGGCGGAAAAGCAAAACTAGTTTTCGCCGCAGTTTAATTTGTTCGACCCAGAGATGAAGCGCCCGGAGGAGCATCTACCGTCTAAAATTCATCCAATATAGCAAGAAGAGGAATAAGCAGTTCTTCTTTGCGATGCAAATACACACTGTTTGGTATGGGAAGTACTGACATAAATATAAGAGCTAAACTTCTTGAAACTTTATGATAAATAAAATAAACAGTTGCAATAACTTTCGACACTTCAAAACTATTACAATGAGTGAAATAAAAAATGTATTAAAAAATCTAGAACAAACAGGAGATGGGACTGGAAATGGAATTAATACAAGCGCATTAAGAGATATGTGTGTAGTAGCTGCAAATAGGCTATTGGATGTGGTTAATCTCTCATTGAGTACCGGTGTGTTCCCAGAACAATGGAAAACAACATACATTGTACCTGTACAAAAAGTAACTAAAACACAAACATATGAAGAATTTCCCCCAATAAATACTGTGCCAGTATATAAAAAGGTGTTGGAGTACCTATTTAGTAAAAATCCAATTACATTGTTATTGCAACGAAAACAATATAATAGGCAAACATCAATCTGGCTTCAAGAAGGAACATTCCTGCGAGACTGCCATAGTTAATTTATATGATAAGTGGATAAGAGAAATGGACGACGGAAAAATAGTCTTACCTGTTTTTTGGTCTTTCCTAGAGCTTTTGAGACTGTGGATAGAGACATTTTAATAAAAAAGTTAGAGTAGTAGCAAATTTTTACTAAACTTGGTTGGTAATAAGATTGATTGCCCTTATCTTCTCGAGAATATGGCATTCCACATTCCACGCTTAAACTCTCGGACCGACTGCACTTTCAAGCCACCTCTAGCCAGGACAAATATGATGAAACGTTCGCCTACTGCAGTGATGACGAAACTGGGAAATACTATTAACAATATGTTTTGTTAAATCAGTTTCTTGCTTATGTTAATTACTTTATAATTATTATACTTACTTTATAATTATTATTTGTACTATTTACTGTTCAACTTGTAAATTAGGCAATGCTTATCAATTTTGTGCCCTCTATTGGGTTTGCAACTGTTGGACATTAATAAATATTATTATTATTATTATTATTATTATTATTATTATTATTATTATTATTATTATTATTATTATTAATGATGAGGTTGAGTGTGCTAAAAAATGTAACCTCTATGTTTGCCGATGATACAATGTTATATGTGTGCGGAGACGATATAAACGAAATGGTTAACATTATGAACGAATAACTTGACAGACTATACATATGGTTAGGTAGAAATAAGTTGAGTCTTAATGTCAGTAAAAGTAAATATACAGTGAGGTTTTTATAACACCGTACATAGCCCCTATGTTCGATTTTATTTGTCCCATGTCAACTTATTGGCAGATACACAACCAACATTACTCCCATTGCAAACATGCGTATTTAGATGTTGAATACTTGACCAACAGAGGGCGTATACATACATAGTAATATCGTTGATACTACATCTGTCGGGATGTTTTGCAGCAAACTGATCTCGTATATTTCTAATACTGTTTCCGACTTGTTATCAATTTATAATTTCAATTATTTCATCATTAGATTACATTTTATGGATTATTTTATCTCGTCACGACTTTGACAGTTATCGATAAGATGTTTAGGTAGAAACCAATAATATATAGGAGTAATGTTGGTTGCAGAACTGCCCATGTGTTGACATGGGACAAATAAAATCGAACATAGGGACTATGTACGGTGTTATAAAAACCTCACTGTATGTATTTAGGAAGTAGATAAAAATTAAATTCTTTTGGGCATAACAGTATTAGAATAAGTATTAGTAATATTGAATTGGAAAAAGCAAAGAATATAAGGTATTTAGGAATTATTGTAGATGAAAACTTAAATTTTAAGGAACATATAAAATACATATCAAATAAAATATCTAAAAAAGTTGCGTTCCTAAGTAGAATAAGTAGAGGGTTATCAGAACATATAGAACTAACATATATAATTAAGGTTATATAAAGCACTTGTAGCATCACATTTTGAATATTGTTCAGCAATAATATTGTTCAATGCCAGGCAAAATGAACACCAACAACTGCAAAAACTGCAAAACAAATGTATGAGAATAATACTAAAGTGCAATAGGTATATACACCTGTTAGCTTAATGTTGGATACCTTAGATTTAATGAATGTACGGCACATGAACATATAGAGTATTTATTCTCATACATGAAATCAAATTAAGAGAAGCGCCAGAGTATTTAATAAATAAATTCATAGAAATGAACGAGATACACAGCTATCATACTAGGCAAAACAAGGATTTTTATATAGCTAGATATCGACGCAGTCAAACTTCGCGGAACATATTTGTAAATGGATTAAGTCAATACAATACGTTACCAGAATACATATATTAAAGAATGTAATAGAATTAACCTTTTCAAATCGATGGCTTATAGGCACATTAAGTTATATTTTTTTCTAAGTAGAAATAATTGTTATATGTGTACTTAGTATTAGAATAGTTGACAAAGAAAACAAACTTAGTTTTATGAACGTGTCTGGGAATCGCGAGGAACTAGTGTGACTGTTTCTACAGACATATTAATTCGAGCTGGTAAATATTCCGGAAGGGAAGCAGTCCGAAGAGCTAGGGAAAACTGTTACTTTCCTTAGAAACGGATCAAAAGTTTGTAAAATATTTGCTCCCCACTAGATCAAACGGGGCAATAATTTCATTTAAATGTTATAAAGCAATGAGGTGGACAAGGTATTTTTCCTGTTCATACCAAATGATCTAGCGAACAGCCTAGATCTTACAGTTCTACTAGCTTGAGTTTGTTTCTTTCCAAAGTAATAGGACAGGTTTTGATCTGCATATCAAAAGCGGAATTCTAATAGACATATAACCACATTGCAAGTAAACAAACGGGACGTAACATAACGGACAACATAGCACCCGGGAGAAATCATACAATCTACCTTACATAATCCGGTAAGTAAGAATGGAAACACATTCTGGGACAAAGAACTTGCACTGTGCGCGTTATTTTTTGTCATATAAGGTGTGTTTGATAAAACTTTGTTCAGATCATTTACAAAAGCCCTAGATAAGATATGCGTTGAACCCATCGGCGTCAGATCGATTGGCTCAATATTCACAAGCAGAACCATAATTAGAAAGATAGGGATGTAATGGTTGATCATCGATAAAAAAGGTTGTTGTACCACTCACAAAAAGAAGGAGGCTAGTGTAGGTGCCACTAACATTGGGACGAATGCCTTCAAATTTCAACCAAATACAGTCTTCAAATCATGAGACTTAGAGGAGCATCTCGAAATTCTACAAGAAATAGGGAAGATGGTAACACCAATAGATCATATGACGCCAAGATCTAACTTCAACAAATAGGTTGAACAGCCAGTAGATGGTCAGATATGGGTATTAGGGGATCAATGCTACAATATATGAATTATCAACTAGTTTGTCTGCTGTATTAATTACACTAAGACATTAATATTAGTCTTTCATGAAGTGTTACGTGAAAATTACCTTAAATTAAGACTAATGAATGCTTTTTGATTTCACTTACAAAAATTCAATCGAAAAGGTTTTTCAACTGGCCTCATAATTATTTTTTGAAAGTCTTAGTACAGGTATCGAACTTTTTTATTGAGAGTTTACCCTATAATACAATAATGGGTGTATTCCTAGTTTATTAGTAGATCCAGTAGATATTTTTTCTGATCCGGATCACTTTAGCAGTTTTCATTATTGATGTAGATTGGTGGGTTTTATCTTTGAATTTGAATATTCAGTATCTGTTCATAATTTAGAATGGATTTTCTTTTATATTACGTTTGTTGATGTGTCTCAGATTGAACAGAGCAGTACGTAACGGAAAAAGACGATAATTTTATACATACATATATAATATCTGTAAGTTTATTGAAAACAACTACACTTCTAACAAAATCTATTTTTGAAGCATCAAGAGAAATAGGTTTGTTTGCATAAAAATTAGTCTGACTGAAACTTTATTTCTACAAATAAGTTATGCGCTATTTGTTTTGTAAAACGCAACGTTCGTAGTAATTTTCCAAGAAAAACAAAATTATCCCATAGTATCGTTATTAAAAATTAAAATTGAGAAAGATTTAAGAGTAAGTATAGCGAAATAAAGCTTAGTCAACGTTTTTGGTTGTTAACGTAAGATCATGACTGTATTATTTCATTTTCAATATATGTTGTACTTGACGTGAATGTTTATAAGTACTAAATTCGCCCAACATTGAAGTTTAGGTATATTTCCGTCCGTAATGATAAACGTAAACATCGACATGAATTTGCAAAGCTCAACGAGTGTATAAAGTTCTATGAATACATAAGATGAATAAATGCATAAACTTTTCCGGAAAGCAACATATTCCTTAGAGCTCTACCACGAAAACAAAGAAACTTCTAAAACATACGCCATTCGTAAACCGTGGCTTAAGATATTCCTTTGGAATTGCTAGAAATATACAGATTTAACAAATACGCAATATAAAGATATTTTTTGGTGCACAATTTGTACTGAACCGACATTTTGAAACTTTAGAAGATGTGCTATTAAGTGGTATCGTCTATTCCAAAGGAAAATTACTTAAACAATTTACAGAGAGAGGGAGATAAAACAGATTTTCAGTTGATTTAATGTTCTAAATATAATACGTAACACGGACGTTGCCATACTTAACAGGATTTTTTTTTGTTCTGATCAATACTTATAATATAATACATATATAGATATAAGTACCGGTGAGTAACAAATGATAAACAAAACACAAACACGAATATTGTTACTCGTATTTGACAAAATACACAATATTGTGCAATTAATCTTGCGCGACTACTGTCAAAACGTATGTGAATAAGTATAATCAGCAAGTTCAAAAATTGTAAATTATTTTTGTAAAAGTAAATGGTGAATTTTTCAATGGTAGATAAATAAAATCGCTGTAACACGAGTCGCACGCGATTTTTGCCTCTATTTCGAAAAGTAAAAAATTCATAACTTTGAAGCCATTGCTGATAATCAATTGAAATTTTAGATTTTGGATTATCAGATCATATCTACTCTTTCTTTTAGTGATATAAATTTAATTCAACTTTCACCACAAATGAGAGGTGAATTTTCCATGCCTACTTCAATGCTTGTAACTTTGTTCATAATTAATTTATTAGAGAAATACTCCACAATTTAATAATATGCTACAAATCAATTTTAGAACCATAAGAAAAATTATTTATTAAAGCAGATAAACAGGAATCTGTCTTCATCTCAAGTTTGTTTCGTTAAAAAACACTGATTTTATTTGAGAATTAATAACAAAACACACAGTAAACAAATAATAATTTATTTCAAATAATAGAAAAGGTAAATGAAAAGGCAGTTAAACTGAAAAC
Organism: Holotrichia oblita; assembly: GCA_023690525.1. Lineage (NCBI taxonomy): Eukaryota > Metazoa > Arthropoda > Insecta > Coleoptera > Scarabaeidae > Holotrichia > Holotrichia oblita. The sequence goes on from CM043019.1 coordinate 45,354,094, forward strand.
AAATTAATATACAGAAAACCTTTTTAATTATTGGTTGGTTCCAAAGGACATTTTCTGTACCATCATGTAAACATTCATTCTCTAAAGTGTATGTAATAGGGTGGATCGAAAAACGCGTTTTTTATGCAATACAATTCTAATAGCGCGGAAAACTCGCGCGTATGCGTCATTATAAATAAAAAAATTGAAATCGCGCAGAAGGCCTAAAGTTACCAAAGAAGTCAAAATACCGGTAAATTTAAAAAAAAAAAAATGCAAAAATTACAAAAAAATACATTTTTTGTTGTAATAGACCTAAAGTTGCGGGCAGGGTTGCCGCCCTGAAAATATTATGTTGGCTATGATAATGGGTGAGAGAACTTGGCTACAGGAGGATCCTTAAATCCAGAAGTGAGCCATCGGCTGAAGGTTACGTAAGAGACTTCAAAATACCTTCAATAAATTTTAACTAATTGATTGGTCAATCTGCAAGTTAACACCGCCGCCACTACTGTCCAAGATGCCAACTGAACGCATTGCTTCTTTATTGAAAGACAAAGCGCTACCAGAGTTTAACTACCTCAAATTTCCATGCCACACCCAGTCGGTCGAGAGGTGTGTACAACTGGTTACAGAAGCAGCAGAAAAAGTGTGCGGGCATGAAAATCGAGATGGTTATATTAGAGCTACTTTAAAATCAAGACATCTGATGTCCACATTTAATTAAAAGTCAGAATTCAAAGGGGCTTCTATGTAAATAACCTTTTGCCTACAACGAACATATGCATTGTACAAAGTAAATAGTTACTGTAAATATTGTAAATAAAATTCACCCTGGTTGGTTGGCTGTGTAGGTGGGACTCGCCTTGCAGCCACGTCCTCGCCGTGAGTCCATTTCAGCACAGATTAAATGTTGAAATGAGCTGAGAGCTGCAATATGATATGTTTGGCCAATACCTTTTTTGGAAATCACTTGTTAGAGTCTTATTACAAACCTTAATGTGTTAAATATCATCAAATAAACACTCATCACACACATCCGCAACTTTAGACCTTTTGCGCGAATTCAGTAAAACAAGTATGGTTCTAATTATTTGCGATTGTATGGTTCATTAAGGACACTGTTAAAAACACTTTTTTCACTATTACAACAAAAAATGTATTTTTTGTAATTTTTGCATTTTTTTTGAAATTTACCGGTACCTTTTTTGGTAGCTTTAGTCCTTCTGCGCGATTTCAAATTTTGGAAAAAATTTTTTTTTTAATTTTTTCATTTATAATGACGCCTATGCGCATTGTAAATGCCGCCGCGTTATTAGAATTGTATTGCAGAAAAAAACGCGTTTTTCGATCCACCCTAATATGTAATAGACCCTTATATCTTGCCCCCACCATATTCTTATTCATGTAATTTCTTAATTACATAAATAATTAGAAATAGAGTGAAATTGTATGCGATAGCGATTTAACTATACATATGTTAAGATCGCATTATGAAATTATCGGTTTAGGAATTTATAAATGATCCCTTGCGTATGAAGCTGGATTTAATAGAAAAATATATTGTATATACATAAATAGTAATTTACATACAGTTCACCATGCTATTACTGCTTTGCATTCGGGTGCCGCAATAAACTCAAACTGCCATAAAACCCGATAAAAGTATTTAAAAGTATTTTATTGCGGTACCCGAATGCAAAGCAGTAATAGTATGGTCAACGGGTCGATGGCCGCAGTGGTTAGGAGTATGAGAGGACGATAGGTGCCGGGGTTCAATTCTCTGGAGGGACGGTGACATTTTGTCAGATAGTTTAATCCCGGATCGACTTGCCATTCGCTGTTGGGAGCAAAGTGATTACCAGCGCAGCATCATAAAAGGCGATATGATGCTGTCACAAAGCCATTTGAACACAACTTACACACACCAAACTACACCGCAAGAGTTGCCTTGATAGTCAGACAAGTAATACAGCTTACGGAGTAACTGCAACTAAGCACCCACCACACATTAAAAAAAACTGTATGTAAATTACCTACTATTTATATGTATATACAATATATTTTTCTGTTAAATAGTTTCATATGCAAGGGATCATTTATAAATTCTTAAACCGATAATTTCTTAATGCGATCTTAACATACAGTCGCGGCCAAATGTTAAGGCAGGGTATATTTTTTCGCTAGTTTACTGATACAACTTACATAAATAGAACTAATAAAAAGGCATTGCTGTTTGTTATAGTATTTTATTGTAATTATATATTATTATATTATATTATTATAATTCTTAATGACTGCTTTCGAATATACATATTTACTTTATTAGGGTGCCTATAACAATTGGTCGCAGCTGTATAGTTAAATCGCTATCGCATACAATTTCACTATATTTGTAAGTATTTATGTAATTAAGAAATTACATGAGTAAGAATATGTATGGGGGCAAGATATAAAAGTCTATTACATATACTTTAGAGAATGAATGTTCGCATGATGGTGCAGAAAATGTCTTTCAGAACCAACCAATAATTAAAAAGTTTTTTCTGCGTATTAACTTGCTTTCAGTTTGACTACCTTTTGCTTTACCTTCTTTATTATTTGAAATAAATTCTTATTTGTTGACTGTGTATTTTGTTATTAATTCTAGAATAAAATCAGTGTTTTTAACGAAACAAACTTAAGATGAACATAGATTCCTGTCTGTCTGTTTTACTAAATAATTTTTCTTATGGTTCTAAAATTGATTTGTAGCATATTATTAAATTCAGTTAAGTAGTGATAAGAAGAAATATAATAATTATTTTATTTGCGTTTATATGTCATTAATGGTAATGGGTGTTGGCAAACGCTATACTACGTAATAATGCAGATAATGTATCCGAAAAAGAATATATTTCTGCAGCGATCTCCCCATTCATTTGGCATTACATAGCTATTTTACCTGTTCATAAGCAAATTGCTTTATTACTACAAACATCCAGATAAATGTTTAAAGTTTCTGTGTGCGACGTTAGGTCTACGTTGCTTGTCGGGTGAGTCGGTTTTAAATCAACTGAGTGTACATATGTGTCGTATCTGCTAGTGATACGTTTATCTATGTCGCGTCACCAATACATAAATCAATATGCATTACATGTAAGGTAATGTCTTTGCATTACAAATTTGTATAATAAAAACAATAAGGGCAGTTAATAGCCAATTGTAAGTAAGTATGGGTTTGTTGATATTGGAGTACAGCTGTCTCTTTATCAGCTACTGACTGTACCATTTTTTCTTTTTTTCATTGGTATCAATACCCCAGATTGTCGTGACTTTTTTGGATAACGTGATAGACTGTTAATTATTCCATGTTCAATTGTAATTCGTAGCGAACTTTATGTATGTTTGTAGAATATAGCAGTGCACTGGATATCTATAGCATTAATTTTCAAATTTGTCGTGCGACATATCTCGCCGCTGCGTTTGTGGATCTAAAAATGTCAAAGGCAACCATAGTTCTCCGGAAATGAAGCCTTCGGCTTAGATAAAACTAATCATTTGTCGATGTTTCCTTGTGATGGATCATTTTGTCGTCAGATGTCGATAGTTTTATTAGAGTATTCATATCTACTACGCAAATATGGCAATGTCGAAATTAATAAGGAAAGTTTGGTTGGTTATATCTTTTGTTTAATCCCTATGGTTAGTCATTTCATTTAGTTCATCATTTTGATGATAAAAGCAATACTTTGGAATTATGTATAAATGTGAAAATATTATTTTTAAATTGTAAAAATGATGATCAATGATTCAATCAATGCTTCACAATTTTTGTAGTCTATGAAACGAAAGTCACTCCAGCAAAGGCGAGACAGAACAAATAGCCTAAGTTGAAGTGTACAAGGATAGAGCAAGATATCTTTTCGTAAGCGATGTCTTTAGAGCAAGCGGATTTTCTGTGTTAAAAAATAATAATAATACAGGAGGAACTGGTGCAACATTTTATTGGATGTACATACATACATACATATGTACATACAGAACTTAGCGGTATAGTCGTGACTTACATTACAGAGGTTTGTATTCTTTTATTTATTTATGTTATTTCCGTGATATTAAGTGTACGCCTCTATAGTAGGCAGCTCATTTTTCTCACTGGTGGTCTGAATATTGATAAGTAGGTATATAGATAATTTTCTATGACTAGAGTATGTTTCATTCTCAAGACTAACCTCCGATTCTGCTACCACACATTATGGCAAAAAAAAGGTTTGGTAGTTTGTGTATATAATATTACAAAAATGTTCAGAGTCATGTTTGATGTGTATTACTTTACTGACAATTGTATACTTGCTATTCCCCTTTTTATGTGCATTTATTTTTATTGTTTTTAACTAAGTTTATCACTGCGCCATATTACTGGGTCTCCATTTGTAGGATTTAATTTAATTCAGTGTGCCAATTAGAAACAAAATTTAAAATATAGAATTCTATGCTGTGTTCAAATATTTTTAACGAATCTATCAACAAAATTGCAATTATAGGGAATTTTATTTTGGTGCATATAATTCCATTATAGGAATATATTTATGTTGTTTAATATGCACAGTGCTGCAACTTTGCTTTCATCGATTTTAATAGGAGACTACTATTGGGTAGAACATTTATCTAAGAATACATACAAAAGTCATTATATACTTAACATTCAAGATAATGATTGACACGTTTCTTATGATAACGTAGGTATATCTACTTTTATTTTATGTAAGGTATAAAATTACAGGTTTTAAAATTAAAATTCTTCTGAACTGTTTTAAATACTACTATCAGAGAGAAAAGTTTTATCCTTGTTGTTCAATTACAATTAGTAACGATAACAAGGACATTAGTAGAACCAACAATATACATTTCGCTAATATAAAGTATAACGATTAGATTCCATACACTGCCATTGTTTGCTTGTAATCTTATCTTCGCTTCACGAACTGATAGCGAATCATTTACTTTTCGCAGGTAATCAAACACAGACGTTTTTATTAAAAGTGCCAAGAGGTTTGTGGTGTTACTATCTGGTGATAGAAATACGCAGTTTTCCAAGATGGGGTCCGATTTGGATGTGGGAATGAAGTGCGTGAAGTACATGCTTTTCATTACAAACTTTATGTTTGTGGTAAGTAGAAAAAACAACGTGATATTTCGTTGCCATATGTGTAAGTAATGATATGGTAAACCCATGTGAGCCCCGCTGATAACAAAGATAATATTTAAAACCGTAAACATTATTTAGATGTTAAAATTTCTTTTCGAGGTAGTAGTAAATATTGCAATGATAATAATGCTTGAACTATTATATTATGATTTTATGTAAGCAGTAATCTTGTTTATTAGAATTCTGAATAATTCGTAAGAATATGCCTCATTTTAACTCTCTTATACCAAAAGGTTTTTACTTTTTTCTATTACGACTTCTGTGTTTAAAAACGAGGTGTTATAGCTTTGATTGATAGTTACTTTAGGAATTTGATGAATTAGATACATACATTTTCTAGAAACGTTATCAGAAGTTCGATAAAATATCATAAAAGCTACTACAACGTTGTTTTTTATTATATCTAAAGTGCAGATTGTAATAATTGTAAATTTTTATTAATGCCTGGAACAATATAATATATTCAAACAAACTACTGTTTGATAAACTTGTTTTGCTCAACTTGACATTATTTTGTCAACTACATTGATAATTAGTAAATTATGCAAATGACGATTGTGATTTGGTATGCGCATACCATATCAGTTTTTTGCAACCACACGCATGTAATGTGAGAACAGATGTTCGCTTTTCTATAGTTGTCAGCTTCCTTTTTGGCATTTTTTTAAGTAGTGTTTTCATAAACAGATTCGGTACTATTGTTTGTTTGGGTTAAATCTGGTTTACTATTAGATAGATTCATAGCAGGTATTATCAGAATTACTTTGAATTATCATCGGAAATAGATAGGTCACAACCCCATTTCCTGTAACTTTTATTCTAATGAGCATTTCCGTCGTAAATATTTTATTACTATCCTTACTTTGTTGTAGAAGTTTTTACAGCAATATTAAATGCTATTAAATACAGGGAAAATCCATTTTTCATAATTCTAGCTGTTGTCTTAATGTTAATGGCAGAGGAGTGAATATATATTTCAAGTTAGAACCCAATTTAGTAAACATATATCATCTACTAAGACCAATAATTGATAACAAAAAAACAAAGACAGACATCAGAATATTATAAAATTACACTTTATAGTCTAATTGATTTGATATTGTCTGGTATCTATTGATATGTCGGTAGATATTAATGGCAGTAATAATTAAATACTGTGGTTTATCGCATTTAGATTTTTATTAGTCATTATTCTTATCATTAAAATGTTGTTATTAATGAAAGTTCCTTACAAATAGAATAACTTAGAAAATTACAAACAAAGATTACACGTCGTCATATCCTGCCTACTTTCTTTTTCAAGAACCTGGAGTTCTTATAAATTCTGTGGGTTATCACTATATACCATAAAGATAATACTATCTTTCTAATAATTGTGATTAACTACATACATAACAAAATTTAATTAATAGAGATTTTTACCAAATTTTAAATTTAGGTAAATGTATATTCTTAAATATGAATGAAATACGGAGTGCTGTATTATTTTCTTCACAATACTCGTATATTGATTGCATGGCTCAATAATATTCTTTGATTTAGAAGAATTTATATTCTCTTCAATTATTTACGATTGCTACAATTCTGCAACTTTTCCAATCCACACCTAAAGGGATCCAGTAGTTTAAAAATGAAGCTAATGAAGGTCAAGCTCATTTTCAAACGTCAGATTTTTAATAAGCAAGCTATTAGATATTACCCACATAAACTCCGAAGAGCTGAAGATCAAATATGCCGCCTATGTCAAGAAGATCTAGAGACGGCAGAATATGTGTATTGCTGCCACTAATACCCGACAACAACACTTCAGTAAGCCGTTTCTAACGCCTACTGACATCCAGGACGGAAATCACAGACTAATTCTAACGTTCATCAAAAGCCTCCAACTAGTCTAGTAACTAGAAGTGCTATGTTACAATAGATCCATGCAGGTCGCGGTGACTAAAGGCAGCAGTGCCACTGCCCTCATATCTAATATCTAATAATAAACGAGATTCGAACAAAGTTGTTTTATAGGAGACGAGCAAAATGGATGGAATAATGATGGAATAAAATTCTAAGAATATGGCGGATATTGTTCGAGTTCCTGAATTGTCACTTTTGTGAAGTTAGTAGTACGAATGCGAGCATTATGGTATTGCAATATGATCTCAGGATGTTTTTCGGATCTTTTGTTCTTGAATTGTGACATTACGATGACAAAATTGTTGATTAATAGTGTATGGTTCCTTCTCTGTTGAGCTACTTTTTCTGGAAGAGTTAACCCATTTGTTTCTACTTTTGATACTCACATAAAGGTATCAGTTTTGAGTATTGCGAAAGTCGAAAGTATTGAATGCGAAAGTCGTAGTATAACTCAGCGATTAGCTTTACTGTATTGGCCAATGTCCGAGTTAATTGATGTAGAAAGTTAGCATCAGAGTCCGATGATCTTTTTGAAAGTTTTCGTCCACTACTCTCTCCAATTGCGATGTCTTTATAAATTGCTCGTTATTTTCTCTTTTACTTAGTTTATGAATATGCATGACATATTTGCACATAATTACATATTTCGATGCCATTTCATTAAATAATAGTCTGATATTAAATTAACTTTGATACGAGTATATGCGTAATAACTTTTTCCAAAGCATTTTTATCTTAGCAAGCGAAAGCGCGATAAACTTGTGCATCAATTATATGTGTGCTAGAAGTTACTTTAATCAAAAGATAAATGATGTGCCAAGATACCACGTAGTGATAAATTATATTGACTTGCGATTTCCTGCATGAAAAAGTGTATTTGAATGTGTAGATATGATAGTAGCCCGAAAAAATTCCTTTGTAAATGCAATGCTTGTTAGAAATTCTAAGATATATAACATAATATACTGTTGAACAGAATTTGCGAGCATATTTCAAACAGAAGGGGATATAAATGTAGTCTTCAGTGTAATATAACTACACTAACATATGACTATGTCAGAGTTTCTCATTTATATGTTGCTGTGATAAGAATATGCAGGTCTCTAAAGGCAGCCGCTGCGGTACTGCGGCGGCGTCGGCGCTTTTGAATATACACGGTGAGTGAGGGTTGCACCTCATGCTTCGATGTCGAGTACTTTGGCTTCTCGATAGCTGGCGCAAATATGTGGGTCGGGAAGGAGCAATAAATATGTATACTGTACGGTGGAGTTAGGTGTATAGTGGATTGCGAAGGCCTTGTGCGTTGCAACATATTAACATTGGCAACGTATTGCATATGGAGAGAGCGGTGCAATGCTAGATAGTGGGGACGTGTCGAATGGACGCAAATCTTGTTCTCTGATGGATCACAGATCCCACTGGCTGTGAGCGCATGTCCACCGGTAGCAGGATATAATTGTATGGGATGCTATTGCATGTAGTGGTGTAAAAGAACGGTCTTCTTTGTACGCTATATTGTGACAGCATGGTCTTAAATTGTGCTAATATGTGTTTAAAATCTTGGGTGCCACAATATATGAACAAATCCCCCTGTGAACCCACAACGACGGACGTCACTAATACCGAAATAAAGAAATATATTCCGCTGACTAGCAAAATGTCGGTCGCAACCGCTCTAACGTAATAAAGAAAACCTATACTTACTTTACAAACTCTACGTTCTCAGGACGTGCGGTAAATGGAGGATTTATAATATTTTAACAATAAATAATAACACAAAATATGCAATCTTATTTGCCATTGAATAAATGAAAAGGCAGCAAATGAACGAATAAAAAATATATTAAGTAAAATGAATGAATATACATATATATATTTACAGTGTTATAACATATGAACGAAATCTTATATGCACCTTTCTTAATTTAATTTAACAACTACGTGATTAAGTTACTAAAAACCTAACAAAGCTAAATATCTATCTGAATTTAAGAGAACAACAACGGCAAAATTTATATAGGATAATAGTTAATGACTTTATTTCTTTAGGAGCTGGTATTAATGCAATATGTCCGCTTCTTTCTTCAGGCTTTGTCTTGGGGCTTCGGGCGTGTCCTTTCTTGTTTGTTCTTTTCCCAGTATTTGATTTATTTATTGGCTACGCGCTGGACTCTCCCAGTAACCGCGGCCTTTTACTTTATACTGATTAATTGAGCAAATATAATAAAACAAGAACACTAACTGGCCCTAAATTGACAAAGATATTTTATATTAATCGCGGAGCGCACTGCACTCCTCAACGGCCTGACGGGAAGTGTTCTCTTACAATCGGAGCCGAGCTAAATTCCTACACCGGTCGCTACAGTTCTCATCATAAGTAACCTGTTTGCTCGTTGTCGGTTAAAAACCGTTACATTTTTAAACTATTAAGAATATATGACAAAGAGATAATTATGTATATACAGTTACGGAAATATAAGAATAGGTGTATTACATTGATTAAATAAAATAACATTTCTAATATACATATACAGTAAATACTTGTTTTCCTTATCACATTAATATTTAATAAAATAAAATAAATGGAATTCTCGCGTCCCGTTAGAGTGGACGTAGGTCGTTAGTGCGTGTAGAACAGGCACAGACGGGTGGCCGTAATGGAATGCTGCGTACGGTCGCATTGTCTTACCATCAGCGGTATGAAGGTCTGGATTACATGCACAACAACACACGGATACACCACATACATATGTTTTCCTAGCTAGCTCATCATCCAGATTTTAATCCGATCGAACATGTCTGGAACATATCGGATTTTGAAGTTATTCGGTTCCTGAGTTGTAAGCTTGCATATCTTGCATATTGATAACTGTATTGGACGGCGACTTGCTTTAACCATACCGCGTATATTCAGGGTGAAAACTTCCCTGACCTTGGTAGTCTATGATTCCTTGTAGCTTATATATGCAATTTGCTGTACTATTACAAATTATGGAACTGACATATTGATTTTTTTTCAGATAATTGGATTTTTGCTAATTTCCATTGGCACGGCAATAACTTATATATATAATGATTTCGACCTGTTCATAGAAGATCACTATTTTAGTCCAGCTGCGTTATTGGTTGCAATTGGTATCATCACCTTCTTCGTATCCCTCTTTGGATGCGCAGGCGCTATTAAAGGAAGCACCTGCATGGTTAATATTGTAAGTATCATTACAAGACATTGCATATAAAAGAAATATATAAGATTTTGCACACTTTCACGTACTTTCAATTAATTTATTATTTATTAAATTAATTTTGCTTCATATATTTTAGTATATGTACTTTATAAACAGTATCCGTAATAGAACATAGAATAGCAGCTTTCAAGATTTGTAAATATGAAAGCCATGTATTTTGCGAAGTAAAAACCTTCCATATCTGCGTCTAGTCTTCCTGCATTTGATACGAACTGGGATTTCTTTCTTTTTGACGTAAATTTTTCGATTTTGAACCCAGCCAACGCGATATCGCCACGGATTTCCTTTTTTATCGCTGACAGTTATTTCATTTAGCAAAGAAGGCTCGGCAAAAAAGGGAAAAATTTATTTATACGACTTTGCGACCTTCCTTTTAATGTAACTGTACGTGTATCTACATATAAATGGAAATGATAAGGCGTTTTATATGTATTTATGCATGTGTGTAAGTGTATATGGTACGGGTCCATGTATACGTATATAAAAATTCGTACATAGTGCCTACCTAATATCCACAAATGTGTAACTACAAAGACATTTTTATATCGTTACATTAAAAAATAACATTTGTATTTAATAGACGCGATCTATTGGAGGTAAATTACATTGCACTAGTTTACGTAACCTACTTGTATATTTTGCATAAAATCTAAAACCAGATATACTTACTGATTATTCTGGAAATGTTCCTTTAAAACTTTTCATATTTATTTCGACTCAATAACCACGTAAGGAAATGTCAGTAATCTAAATTATCAGAACTCGCCGTTATTGTTTTATGGCATTAGAGTCCTTAGAAGTATTGAAACTAGGTATAGAGATAAGCTGCGTTAAGGTGGCGCGACTTGTGGTGGGAAATTCTCTCTATATCTGGCAATGGTAAATTTATTTGAAATTTCGATACAATTTTTTTTAAATTGCAAAAACAATTGAGAAACGGAAGTAACAGCAGCAATTATCACGCTGTTGTCGAGTTACTGACATACTTATAACTACGAAAAAGTAAGAAAAAATACTAGAAAAAATCTTAAGATTAATATTTGCAACGATGCAATCGTTCACGGTTCTACAACGAATAATGCCATGTTAGTTAGAGTCTATATACTTATGTCATGCGTCAGTAGCATCAAGAGACAGGCCAAATATCAGTCGAAATAATTAAAATGATAATAAGCGATCATTAGCGTACTAGTGAAAAATTAGTTATAATTGCAGAGATATTAAAAAGGTTATGTAATATTGTATAACTCTTGCTCTGGTTTATTGTCGGTGATATTTATGATTTAATTTATTTTTGTTCTTATTTAGTATGGAATTTTCCTAATTCTTCTACTTATCTTGGAAGTATCTGCGGCAATAGCTGCATACGCTATGAGAAGTTCTATAGAACACTACATTAAACTATCGATGACCAGTACATTAGACAAGTATCTTGATCATTCGCACATTAGGGACGCTTGGGACGCACTTCAATGTCGTGTAAGTAGTTATATATTTAAGAATAACGTATAACTACAAATCTGGTTGATTTTTTAGCTGGCATGCTGTGGAATCAATGGTTATTGGGATTGGATAGAAGTTGATAGCAGCCGTTTCAACGAAACGATCAGTCCTGAGAGCTGCTTTAACGCATATGAAGAACGATTCGAGGCTGGATGCTGGCAACAATTGGTTTACACGGTTTCCCAAAGTGCTCTGTTAGTTGGCACTGCAGCTATTTGTGTCGCAGTTGTTCAAGTACGTCCATTCCAATTTTGCAATTATTTCATTAAATCAAACAGCTGACTAGGAATTGTGTTTAACTTGTTCTCCTAATTTATTTCTCGGCAGGCTCTTGGAGTTGTCTTCGCGTTTATGTTGGCTAAATCGATTCGTCGCATTAAAAGCGAACAAGAAAGGAAGAGGCAGCAAAATCGCGCTCGTATTTATGAGCAGTTAGCTAGAGGAAATGATGAAAAACCAACTCCTGTTATCTACACAGCTTCGAAAGCGTAAACGTGTGATATCTTATGAACACGTTATCTTGTATAATATCCCCGTTACGTTGTATATTGTATTAATTATATTTCGTTGTAAAATTAGTATTTAATTAAATGAAATGTCAAAATAATTGTGTACAACATATAGCTTCAAAAGATAACAATAAGAAGTACATACATATATAGTATAATATATACAATTTATTACCCGGAAACGAATGAGTATGAAATTTTCTGTTGACAAGTGACATGCTGACTATAAATATATGTTGACCTATATATTATCTTTTAATTATCTTATAAACTTCATCTCATTGCTAATCAATACTGCTCCATTTGAGTTACTGTTGTTTACTTTTGTTCTTATGTAATAGGTGAAATTTCAACAATGAAAGGTGCTTCATATAGTTCTAGTTCGCATTTCAGTAACACAATGTACGTAGTTTCCGTTTATAGTATCCACAGATTTAAAGTTAAGAACAATAAACTTTGTAAATTATATTTTTAGAATATAAAATAAACGTTAACATAAGGTATATTTGGTATGCGCAAAAGATTACCTCAATTGTATTTACTTCAAAGAAAAACTGCAAAACCTATAAATAGAATCTAGAATTGTAGAAAAAAAATTCTGCAACAGAACGTTTTTTCCACAAAATCTTTGCAACGACATAACGGACATCTAATTATTGCAGTTTCATTGTATCAGAATCATTGTATGAGAAAATCCTTGGAATTCTAAAACTACCTAGCAGGATAGTTAGCAATCAGATGTACTTCGATGGGCTTTGTTTTTGTATATTTTTTCCTGAAAATAATAATAACTATGGAAATGATATGATAGGTATCTAATAGAGCATAATAGTAAACTTAAGGAATTAATACTGGTTTGTTTGCATTGGAATTGTTCGTAAAATTGAAAAAAAAAATTGCACAAGGAGCTCGACTGACTTCTGATTTAGACTATACTAGTAAAATTCGTATTTGTCAAAAATGCAGTAACATTTAGAAAAAAAAAGAAAATTAAGGCGGTATTAGCCCACCGAGTAATTGAAATTGTACAGCTAATCGTTTTAACACTGTTTTCTGAGGAAATGTTCTACAGGGTTAGATAATATACAGTGTGTCCCCGGATCGACGCATGAATAGGTATAAGAGTCTGTAAATGTTTTAGTTGAAATTTCATCTTCTGGGGTTCAACCCTGCTTGGGTAGAAAGTAATTTGTGCCATACTTTTAATTTTCAAAAATCACGCATGTCTTGGAAATTTACAAAAAGGTAGTTCTTATCACTAATAAAGTACCTGTTTTGTAGGAGATACGACAAAATGTTATTAAGAAAAGTTATTTAGAATAATAAACTATGCAAGTATGCAAAATTTGAAAAAGATCGAACATACTTTGAAAACAAACAAATTATTCTTTCCACTAATAAAGTGCTTTTTGAGACATATTCATCCTCAGGGGGTAACATCCGCGTAAGCTCAAAAGCAACTATTTGAAATGATTTTTTATATGCAAAATGTCACCAAAATTCCACCCTCGTTCTACTCCTAAATCAACCCCTAGCGTAAGGGAGGATGAATATGTCTCATAGCCATTCTTCCTACTACCATCCTTGACAGAGTGAGAAATATTCAAATGTTAAGCTAGTATTAATCCACAGAGTCCACTGCTCGAATGATTGCACCTGTGAATTATTACATAGGCAAGACGTTGAACTTTGAAAGTCAGTAGCTCAAAATTACGAGTCCTTGGAACTTTATGCCCATTGGGACTTTTGATCGGGAGGATGTATAGAGTAATATATCAAAAAATTAGACAATTTGACGGAAACCTAATTTACACATAATAATTGCGGGGTCCTTTATAGAAAAAAATGATTTATGTGGAAAAATATATTGGCGACTAAAACAAGATGATAAAGGATTAAAATTTTTATTGATTATTAAAATTATCAGTGTCGGTTTTTAGAAGTATTGTACATAAATGTGTTCTTATAACTTAACAAAAATAAATCAACAACTTTTTTACTCTTAATACTACGAGTTTGCCATATTTTTTTATTATAATATATACAATAAGTCTACATTAATGTATTTTTTCAACCGTTTTCCAATTTAGTTTGTTTTGTTAGATTTTGGGGAGGTGACAGAGTTTTGTATTTATTCTTACCATTCTTTCTTTCACTTTCTTCCAGTTGTACGATATTGTTAATGATATAAGAGCGTTAGAATATCTCGACATTAACCAGCGATTAACTAAAATATATGTTATATCTCATTTTCACCTTAACGAATAAACTTAACAATACGTGAACAGAACTATCGAAAATAAAGCAAACACGTTTACTGTAGAACCCATACGTTGATTTCCACCGTGTTGCATTGCTTCAGGATGTTCACCTGTGAAACAATAACATTGTGTATTAGTCTAACAGTATCAACACCTAAAAACATGCAAATATATTTGAATAGTAATTGAGTTGTTAACTACATAGGAGCTGTCAGCCCAAAGAACAACTCACGCTTTTAAAATGCATTGAAGTTACCGGCAATCAAAATATGGAAGTTCAGAAGGAAGAGGCTTACGTTAATTCTAAAATAATGTTTACGGTGTGTAACAAGTTTTTATCGAAAAATTTAAATTCTAATCTTGATTACCGTTGGCTATACACGTTCAAAGTGAATCTTTGCTGAGATTATTTGTATGATGTATTATATTAGTATATAGTGAGCCATAAGAAGCGTTTTCAGAGTATTCCACGATTTAAATCAGTTATGCCTTAGATTCATTTAGCGATTTAATGTAGATACATGTCTTATTTATGTCAGTAAGATATATAGGTCAAATAAGATTAGACATCTCAGGAATAGGACCGATTGGCATTTGTTAAGCTAACCTAATATTCCAAAGTGTATACATAGTTATTAAACTTAAGGAATATTAAAATACATTTATTGACGTAGTGAATCATTTCTGGTGTAGAATTTTTTAGGATTTTTGAATAGTTGCATAAAATGGCAAAGACATACAATACAATGCTTTTACTTAATACCAAAAACCACGTCACCTCTTTTAGATATGCAGCCAGTTTAACAGTATAATAATATTTAAAAATAAAATTTCTGCAGGAATTTTTATTTAGGTACATATTGACAAATAAAATTTTACAGGTTTTAGGTTTATATTGTAAATAATCACAACTAAGTAACGGAAAAATAGTTACAATAAATGTTGATAGTGGTTTCCGTTGTTATCTAAATAAATTGAGGCAAATCCAGGCGTATGAAAACTGTCAAATATCGACTTTGCAACTTTCTGGTTAAACAGTTTAGGGATATTTAGTTGGTTACCAACACATTATTTACGTCTTCTTATGTCAGGGGTCACGTGGATTTTGATTCTAAGTAAAAGCTCTGTATGTATGTATGTACTATGACTGTATGGTATAGTAATATTGAAAATTATTATACAGAAGCCTGAAATTTATCTCTGACAGAATAAATTCATTCACCATACAAAGGCCATTGTTAAATAACTAGTATGCAAAGATATTTCCAACTTGTCAATTTGACGTATGATTATTTACGGATGACATTTCTGAGATTAATGTCAATTTTCTAAGATCAGATGTGACGGGTATATCTATCCCACTCTTTCATGGCCCACACAGGAACAAAAATTGTGGCTCGCTTTTTATCAAGTCCATGCTTTTATAAATAAAATTTGCGTAGAACTATTTAAGGAGAATAAACTAGTTGTTTAACTTCTACTTCTGAACCATAAATAGTATTTAAATTTAGTAAAAAAAAACATTGTTTTACGTACAGTCATAAATACGACAATCTTGTTTGCGATAATTTTGTTAACGTTGATTATAAACAAGGATTTGTTAACAAAACATTATGTTTCAATTATAGATTAGTGAATGAGAACAACTGATTTAAATAAAATTTTTGAAAATAAAATAGCTATTGTTGTTAATAATTTGCCTAGAGAAGCTATATGAGAATAAACATAATACATGTAAAGAAAGTAAATTACTTTATACTTTGTTGTACGAAGAGTTTCAGTCACTTATTTTGATAGCAATATTTCTCTCACAATTTCTGTTCTGTAATCATTCAACAAACATTACCGTAATTAAAAATGGTCTTATTTAAAATTTCTGACGAACAAATGACATTGGGACATGCTGAACTTATATGTATTTAGTTCACCATGTCCCAACATCTGTTGTATCTGTATACTTATACCTAGAGTGCGACCTGAACATGATCAACCAGCACCATCGATTTGTCATGTACATTCCCAAACAAAAACTCAGCGCGCCAAAATTTAAATGTGATATAATCTTATGTGAGATAATTCTCATAAAGAAAACAAATAGAACAAGACTGTACGCAGCTGTCAAACATTCAAATATGTTAGTTACCTACATACCCATAATAATGGATATGTACACGTGGGTATGATTAGCCATTCATTCATATACTTCAAACGTAGGTATTATGCTCCAGAACAGCGAATGTTGGTGTCGATTGATTCTCTGTAACGATTTATCTATCTTACTTGTTTTCGTCAAATTGGCATATAAGCACCTACTAAATATGCCGTTGTGGCGTAGTTACCACCAGCGAGCAACCTTCTGTCATCTGCTTAACACAATAATTATTAATTTATTATTAATTATTAATACTTCTCACCTATCAGAATGTTTTTTCTAGCATCTTTTGTTTTTAAAGAAGCCACTTACATTAATGGTGGCATGTTGCGTTAGTTTTGTATTTTTGTAAATTTAACTATATAGGTATATTCATAATAATAAATTCTAGAAAATACAAAATATACTAACGCAACGTTATACAACACACTTAAAATCATCTTGCTGGTTTTGCTTTCACAGCTCTTCACAAAAATGCTTGTCATAGATTGTTTTCCATAATCCACCAATTATCAATAAACCTTAGGTCCCGTTATGTATGCGCCCTTTCTCCTAATGCTAATATTTTTATGAAGGTATTTGAGACTACAACTGAGAAACATGCGAATTTAAAACCACAAACTTGGTTACGATACATGGATAACACTTTCATTGTATGGCTGAATGGTAAAACTACTCCTCAATAATCAACATCCAGACATCAAATTCACTATGGAGATTGAAACAACCGGTTTGCTATCTTTACTCGATGTAATCATTACTCGCATACAAATGGCCATTTAGCTCACAGAAAACCCACATATGTATACTCGACATCTTCTAGTTAACTCAAATCACAACATACACCATCACAAAAGCCATCTGTAATCAGCTCCATTGTACACTGTAAGTCATCTTTAAACATTTAAATAAAATCTTCCAAATTCTACTCTCACCCAAGGATACTCGGCATCAAGGCATTTATAAAATTTGTATATATAATACATTTCTCCAACCGCCAATTAATGAAACATATTTTTATTTTTTAAAATATGCCGACCGGAGGTGGAGTCGAACCACCGAGCATGGCTTTCGCGTTAGTGGAGTAGAGTCGCCGGTAGCGCAACAGTGTTGCGAGTGGGCCGCGAAAGCCATACTCGGCGTTTCGACTTCAACTTCGGTCGACATATTTTTAAAAATAAAAATATGTTTAATTAATTGGCGGTTGGGGAAATGCATTATACATATATACATACATGTACTTACGCCAAGAAATAAATACTTCGGTGTTAAAATTTATAAAACATCCCGTGATTGTATATATAGGCGAAACTGGACGGTCAATTGAAACTAGAATCAAAGAACACTAACACTACGTTAAGACACGTTCTTCAGTACACTCGGCCCTAAGTGAATATTTTTTCGACACGTGCCATAAAATTTGTTTCGATCAGGTATCTCTTGCAAGCAAGTCACGACACTATTTTCCACAAGAGGTAAGGGAAGCTATCCAGATCCAGAGAGATTGCCAGAACCTTAACCGTGATGATGGTTTGCGCCAATATTTTGAAACCCGTCCTTTCTGTTTCATTAACTTACTGATCCACTTCACTGCACAGTTCTAAATATGTATATGCCCGCGCGTCCACTTTTCCTTGTCAGAAGATTTTTGACTTTAGCCTGGTTTATACGTCGAGTTACCCAGACCTTTCGGTGTCCCGTAATCACTTTTGGTCTTGACGAAGCCACTTACGTTAGTAGCAAAACGACGACTTTAGTAAGTTTTGTGTATATAGTTTTGTACTGTTATTTTATTTTGTTTTTGTTTATTCCGTAGTCCAGGCCTGGAAGCCTTCATAACAGTAACTCACGCGCTTCCATCGGTCTTGCTCTTCAACATTCTTTGCAGGAAACCACACACCTCATTAGTCATATGTGATTATTAGAAACTGTCAAGTCTATATTTTTAAAGTTTTTAATTTTATTTTTATAACTTTGATACAATGGGCGATATACACAGGATATGATATATATTCTTATTTACTTAGTTCAAAGTTGTTGACATGTGGTAGCGATGTTTTGTGTTTTACTGCAGGTCATTTTTGAACGTCATATCGCAGACTTAGCAATTTACTTAGCATATTTAGGTAAATCGAAATATCTCAAGCAGTACACATCAATCGCTGGTAATGTACGAATGAATTTAGTTTTTTACATGGCCAATTGCGGTACAGCCACGCCATTAAGCACGACTGTATGGTCTTTATATTGCTCGTCCCAACATCACTCTGTCAGATTTCATCCTCAATTACTATGTATGTGCGATTGGAATAACGGTACGAACAAAGGCGCTTGCTTATTTGAATTTTAATTTCGAATCAACATATAGTCGCAGAATTTTTGCAGTTTTAATAATATTTAAGAGCACCATAAAAGAATACAAGTATCATCAGTTCTCCTATTAAGAGCAAAGTAATGTTCGAAAATATTTATGCAGGCAAATCGCAAAAAAAATAGGAGAAAAAAATATGAACTGAAAGAGCAAAACGTGACAACGATAGCACTTAATATAGATATCAATCTTGTAACAGTAGAGGAAAACTGAAACATCAACAAAATTAAAGGCAGTTCACAACAAAAAAATTAAGAGCACGCAGGTCAGAATGGGATGTACAGAAGAACACCGGCAAGAGACAGAAAATGAATCTAAACCTAACGAAAAAAGCAAATAAAGTGGGAATCAAATATAGAAAACAGTAATCCATTAAATATTTCACGTGGAAATAATGGATAAATATTTACATGGCAGCAGCACAAGTGACGAAAACCAAGCAACAAACTGTGTTTTGTTGGTTCATACTCTGAATAATGAACTATTAGTGTTATACTAATAGGGTCACAAATAAAATATAATTGAGTTAATTCAGTTTAGCAACAATTATATACACATGTGAGTTTACCTTTCTTCAGAGTGTTACTTTTCTTCAGTTCACTTAATCAGAAATATAGAAGTTTACTGAGATCTGTACATTCGAGAGGGGCATAATTTAAGAAGTTAAGTATGGTAAATTGAAAAAAAAATAGACAGTATTATGGCTAATTATTAGATCGATTCTATATTTATAATATTTAATCTGTCTATATGATGGTCGCTCCTAAACATTTTACAAAAAAATTTAATATACATATAAATTATAAAAATATCAAGTGTTCGGAACAATTGTACCTAAACATTTGTATAAAATAGATTTTGGGAGAAGTACCTACCTTCGTGTGGATTATATCATAAGCACAAAGAGTCATGCCAGAAACCAATACTTGTACTGGCTTTATACTTCTATACGTATTTATAGGGAAACAAAATGGCAACAAGGCGACTTTAAATGTTCTTTATTAGAAACAAAACAATATGTTTATGTAGCACTACCATCTTTATTATAAAAATTTATGTTTCAAGTATGTAGAAGCGGAGCTTCTAATATGATTTATTACTACAGCAATATTGCTATATCGTTTTGTTATTCACGACTGAAAAACCTTTATATGTTTCTGTCACGAAATATGTTTACGTATCAATAAAAAAAATGAGAATAAAAATAAGCAGGCTTCAAGTTCTACTATAGCTACTTATATTAAAGCCCAAAATAAGATCGTGAATTTTTATGGGCCGGATTTATTGGACAGCTTGACCTTAGTGAAAAGCATTTGAATTGTAATTTCATATAACTTAGTAATTTAATAAGATTTGCTAGCTAGGATAAAATATAATTATAAAGGATGGGCTGTTGTTAAGAAGTTATGCGTACTTACGATTTGTTGCATGAACTGTTACGATTTATTGCTGTTATTAAAATCCGAAAATTTCCAGCTTTATGCCAGACGTTCTACTATGTACATTCATCAAGTTTGCCAAAAATTAATTAAAGTTATACTTAACGATATCGTTGCATATTTCTCATTAAGAACCGAATCATTATATAATACTTTTCAAACTTATAGGAAAGCTGCAATATTTCGGGTTATTAAACTGACAGTTTTAAAGTTTTATTTTGTAATACATTTCACAGATATTTAGAATACTCCTTAGTTAAATTTGGAGTTATAATTAAAAGGCTAGAGAATAACGTTTCAGGCCAAATATAAATGAAGGTTTATGAAAAATGTATATGAGTTTGTGATATTATTTTAATTAAAAAGAATTGCTGTACAGGTATCATACATCAAAATATATGAAAATGTTATTATGTTTAGTGGCGGTATTTTAGGAGTTGAAAATCCGCATTATTGGTTTGGACGGACTCTGCCGTTGAATAATATTATTGCTTTGGCGGACGTGGACGAGAAGGTCATAGTTTTTAACGAATGCCTCAACCTCATATTGAACGTACATGCCCCAATCATTAACAAACTAATTACTAACCAATATATGCCATGGCTGACGGACAATTTGAAATTATTATTTAAAGTGAGAGACGAGGCTAAGGTAAGGTTTCAAAATACTAGATTGCCATCATATTGGGACTATTATAAGTCTCTTCGCAATTTCGCCACTGCGTGCGAAGGGATAAAAAAATTGAATATGAAACAATTTCAAGCAATATTTCCAATACTCATTTGTGGAAATACAACTACTTGAACTTGTCATCTCCGAACTTACAGATAGAACTTCCATCTACTCCGTCTGACGTAAACAGTATAAATGATTATTTGATTAATAGTATACATACTTCATTTACAACCTAGACCTGCGTTTGTTCTCGATTTATCTGGCAATAGTCTTCTTGAGTTTGACTTTAATTTAACTGATAACAAAACTATTATTGATATAATAAATGGGATAACTAGCAATAGTTCCGATGCTGACGGATTAATTATAAAAATGATCAAATTATGCTGTCCACATATTGTACCGTACATAACACATATTATTAACTACTGTATAGAGTATTCCCTCTTCCTTTCTCGGTGGAAACATGTCATTGTAATGCCTCTGCCTAAGATCAAGAATCCAACCGATTTCAATCATTTACGTCCAATAACTATTTTACGTCTTATATTCAAGATATTTGAAAGAGTAATTTTGGATTAACTGAAAGTGTTAGAGAATATAATATTATTCCTGAAACACAATCCGATGATATTTTGCGTGCTATTGACAGCCGTTTAATAACTGTACTTGTTTTGCTTGACTTTAGTGAAGCTTTTGATATCGTTGATCATCAGTTTCTAGTTTCTTTACATTCACTACGACACCTCGGTATGGGTGATCGATCTGCTCTTCTAATTAAGAACTTTTCATCGGGCAGACACCAGTCTGTTAAGCTGGGCTCGCGTTTGTCTGATCCTTTGAGTGTGCGTTGCGGAGTTCCGCAAGGATCTATTCTAGGGCCTATTTTATTTACTATTTATTCGTCTCAGTTATTCAAAGATGTTGGATGTTCATTTCATGCTTACGCTGACGATGTTCAATTATATTTATCATTTGAATCCCGTGATTGTGCAGTTGCAATTAAAAAGTTGAATGATGACATAAATTCTATTGTTCGATCTGCGCTGGACTATAACTTGCATCTGAATCCGAACAAATCTCAGGCTCTATTGTTTAGTAGGGCAGCGGCAGCGATGTGTGATTCACTACAGAATACGATAACTATTAGCGTAAATTCTACTGCTATACCTATTGTTAACTCAGTAAAGAATCTTGGTTTAATTATGGACAATAGTTTTAGGTACAAGGAGCAAAATAATAAATATATTCTACAACAAAGGCTAGACTTTGCGAGGCTTTTGTTATGTCCCAATTTACCTACTGTGCTTCGGTGTATCATTTATCGATCGACAAAATAACTTCGAATAGAATTAGGATAACAACTTGAACTACGAAAGCCTATTGATAGGATGAGGCAGTGGGAGATATTAAATATATTCATTTTAGTATTGTCAACTGTTTGTATAACAGGAATGTCAGTGGTTATGTCAAATACTTTACCCAACCATCAAACCTTATCCTAATGGAATTCACAATTAATGAAAAAGTGCAAATTATAAAGTGGTTTCTTTAACACATTCTATACATTTATATTCAAAAACATATTATAAGTAGCTAAATAAACAACCAGCAACGTTTTAAATAACACTTAGGAAAAAGTTTGATGGTTCCGTAAAGTAATTGACATAACCGCTGACATTACTGTCATACAAAAAGTTGACAATACTAAAATGTTTAATTTTAACTCCCGCCACCCTCTCCTATCAATAGGCTCTCGTAGTTCAAGTTGTTAGCCTGTATACAGGGTCCGGCAACGAAGCGGAGACGGAAGATTACACGCTCATTTGAAAGTTTGTCAAATATTTAGTCATCGGATATTCTTCCGCACCATCAAGTCCACGTTTTAAAAATATTTTGTTTTATACAGGGTGTTCCAGATGGAAATGCCAGACTAAAGTTGAATTTTTTTAAATGGAACACCCTGTATATTAATAGAGGAAATGATCCGCGCTTGAATGCTGGTTACAACGATATAATGTTGTATAGGTCAAAAGTTGATAGTTTCTGTGTAAACAATTATTTTACTTGATAAATTGATACATTTCAGTAGGCTATTCTGCATAGGGAAAAATAACAGATTCGAAACCAACAGAGTAGAATATTTTTTACTAGTATGGACTGTCGTTACTATGTGAAATAAATTCTGCAACTGCTCGCTTTATACAGGGTGATCTATCTCTTTTCTAGCTGGCCTTATTCACTCTAAATGTTCTGTATGTGGAGAGATGTAAGTATAGATGGTATTTTAAAGGTAATAGCTATTGAAGGTAGGAGCATCAGTTTGTTGAGTATCTGCTAAAATTAGTCATTATAACAACAAAACGAAATTTTTACAACTTGGTTATTAAGTACCTACCTATACAAGCTTAAAACTGACACCTTTACTTTATATTAAATTAATGTTAGCTTTCACCGCTGAGTGAAAATCAATTGTTTCTTATACTAAATGGAGTTTCTTCTTGTTATAGACCATTTATGGATTATTTTTTGAATATCCGAACTTACAGTAGGTTTGAAGTGTAAGTTAGCTACTAAAAATACAAGCATTTCTCATTAATTCAACTTTAGAAAGAAATAATCAGAAAATGATCTATCCTAGGTGCATCAAATGAAGTATCAATAGAAAGCGTAGTAAAAGTGAATTTCAATGAGCTAAAAATATATAGGCTGTTCCATTTAAAAATTTCGAGATTTCTTCGATTTTGCAAAATTATGACCACCCAGTATAAAGCGAGCAGTTGCAGAATTTATTTCACATAGTAACGACAGGCCATACTAGTAAAAAATATTCTACTCTGTTGGTTTCGAATCTTTTGTTTTTTCCTATGCAGAATAGCCTACTGAAATGTATCAATTTATCAAGTAAAATAATTGTTTACACAGAAACTATCAACTTTAGACCTATACAACATTATATTGTTGTAACCAGCTTTCAAGCGCGGATCATTTTCTCTATTAATATACAGGGTATTCCATTTAAAAAAATGCAACTTTAGTCTGGCATTTCCATCTGGAACACCCTATATAAACAAAATATTTTTAAAACGTGGACTTGATGGTGCGGAAGAATATCCGATGACTAAATATTTGACAAACTTTCAAATGAGCGTGTAATCTTCCGTCCCCGCTTCGTTGCCGGACCCTGTATATAGCATTCAAACAGAGCGTATACTAGTTTTATTTTGCTTTTTGGTTTTAGTTGTAGGCACATAGTAGTCTTAGTTATTTGCATATACTGTAGGTTGGATAGTACAAGAATAGCTGGATCACGCCTACTGGTTGTACCTTAGACCTATTGTACCTAATATAATTTTCATTGACTTTTGTGTTCTTTTATAATTTTTTGTGTTCTTTTATAATTTTATGGTACAATAAAGACATTTATTATTATTATTATATAATCTTCATAACTAATACCCAGATAGTCATATTTAGCATATTTATGAAAAACGAAATTTGGAGCAATCTTCGGATCAGAGACTTTGCTGGATAAAATAATATATTTTCGTAGTGAAGGCGTGTTAAATCTTCTACAACAAATATAATGTCCCATTATACTCTTGTCTAGAAGGTAGTATATGTTCTTGCTTTCAAAAAATTATAAGCCATACTATTACCATGTCGCACCATTTAACTTTAACAGATATAAGATCACGGAAACATTCGAGTGCACGTGGTTTTTATCAGAGGACCATATATCCACTCTTTTCTGTGTGCTGTCTTTTGTTTCACAGTTTACTGAATCACATGACGTTTTTCAGCTACTCTGAGATTATTTTGCATTCCTTGCAGTCTATTACAAAACTCGCTAGCTTGTATTCTAACTATTCTGTGTATTTCTATCCTTTTTCTGTTATTTGCAAACCTTAACTAAATGTTAACTCACTTTGTTCTTTCTTGCTTTCCCTTTTTCTCTTTCTTTTTCACGCCATTTCGTAAGCTTGGATTCAGTTCTTGTGATTTTGAGCTAAAACCCACTCTTCGAATCAAGCGTTGGCTTAGGAGTGGCTAGTTTCTTAAAAGCATCTGCTTTTATATTATACACGTATTAATTTAAAACAATAAAGCTTATATGTACAGATAACGAAAAGAAATATTCAAAGTTACTGCGATATGTCGATGTTTATTTGCAAAGAGTAATTTTTTTGACATACGTATTCAGGCATGTACCTCTTTAGTTCTCTTGATTTCGTAAATATCGTAAATACTTCTCGTAACCTTGTTGACTGCTTTTGATGTGGTTACATAAAGGATTTACAAAATGCAGATTACAAAATGCAATAAACATTCTCTCAACACTTAGTAGGTAGTACAGTACATTTTTTGATCCATCCAATACATTTTTTATTGGAAACTTCTCTGTGTACGAGTAGCTTGCATACTGTGGCTTGTAAGAAGTGATAGTCTATATTTTATCAATATAGGTTCTTATTTTAAAGTACCTTTTCCTATTAAATGATGTCACTTTACTCATATTTTTCGACCCTTCCATATATTTATGGCTACTATTTTATTCTTGGGTACGCTCCAATACTCTACATTTCAAACACATCCACTATTTTCGAATAGACATAGATATGATAACTGCTGCGGATAAGAACGCGTTAGTATACAGGGTTAATTAGTCTTTGAGATGTAGAGGTATTTGCATGCGAGATCACGATCTAGAGCTATTGCACAAAAACGAAGCTAGCAATATTGAAAGGTCCTAGAGACAGGGACGAGGTGCAGGCAATGATAGGGGAGATCAAAATTCTACCCAAAAATAGCATCAAATATCTGGGTCTGATGCTATGTGGGATGATGGCATTTGGGAAGCACCTTAAAAGGGCAGTGGACAAAGTAGACAAGAAAGTTACAACATTGCTGGAATTAATGTCCAATACAGGTGGTCCTATAAGTGGAAAAAGATGGATACTCTGCGGAGTAGTTACTTCGATGCTAATCTATGTAACCCCTATATGGTATACATGATTTGAGTAGAAGAAACATAGGGATCTTCTGGGGAAAGTTCAAAGGAAGTTTTTACTAAAGTGCGTTAGAGTTTATTGAGCGCGTAGGAATGCTGTAGTGTGTGAGTAGTTGTAGCGCAGGCGGCTTATATGCACCTGCTGGCTAAGGGACGGTATCTTATATACAAGGGACGGAACAGAGAGTAGGCTAAGATCAAGGCGTAAATAAGAAAATATCGGTTAGAGGATTTGGTAGGAGAAATGGGGTGTACAAGTAAATGTATTAAGTTGTGGGTACGATGCAACCACAGCAATGTGAATTATCATATGTGTCAATTGTTCATAAGGCATGGAGTTTTCAGCACGTATGTGAAGCGATTCGGAAAAATTGAGGATAACGATTGAATATACTGTGGAAGCCTAGATATTCTCGAGCACAGAATTTTCATTAATGGCAAAACGAGATAAAGCATGTATATATTTCATGTCAAAGAAATTTTAACAGTAAAGGGCTTTGAGAAAACGGTCGTTGGCGTTAACGCTCATTAGAGGGTGGTTAGTAACTTAACGATGTCATCTGGCGGAAGAAGAACAGGGAACCCGAGGAAGTGACCAGTAAATAGGGGAGATGTAAGGTAATGACTTATAGTTCAGATTCCTTAGAGTGGCTATGGCCATACAAAAATATCCAAAATCTAGTGTGGGTACAGTATAAATTCGGAGATAGGAAATAACTAAGGGACATTCAACGTTTTATTTTTGGTCTTAATATTTTTAGGTGGAATTGGTAAAATGTGTTTATTTTTGAGGTAGTATCCACTATTAGTAAACTTTGTTCTCCCTGAAGTTTTCTGCAGTTTAGACAAATATTGGTCATGTACGGTTGAGAACATTAGTAGACGGATATTATCAGTAAGCATGGATATCCTTGTGGAAGTTTAATAACTAGAAGTATTTTTTAGATTTGTCTTTGATTGAGTCAATATTTTGCCTAGCACATTACATTCCAAACTCTAAATATCTACTGCAGACTGAAACAGAATCTTCTTGAATTTTTCATACTTAACTTTCATTACAAATGGAGCAAATGCTCACAAATATACTATCTACTACAAGATTGGCGATTTATCTCCGACTACATTGTTTTACGCTGAATTTGATATTTGAAGGAACCTAGTGTCTGTATTGTGAAAATAGTAAAACAATGGAGTAGCGTTTTTAAAAGAAGAAAGCTGAAACCACTAGGTAGTACCTATATTGTACCACTAAATTTCATTATACATATTACTAAATTAATATTTTCGATCAATTTAACATATTATCTTAAATTAAATTTCAAGTTTTAAGCGTTCATGCTGAAGTTGAGACAAATTAAATTCACTAGTTCGTTATTCACATCACGTCACGTGCATATAAGTCGAAAAAGTAATTGTTCTTGTAACAATGTACGACGTCATTGAATTAGTTCAGTTAAATTGTATCGCGCGTACATTCTTCAAGTATAATGCTGCTATATCACGCTTTAAGAAAGGTACCTACTTTATTTCTTATAAACCAGGTCTAATTTCAATGTACCTAGTTGAAATGTATTAAAACAAAAACCTTTCTCAAATCGAAACAATGGCCTTTTAGAATTAATACACCCGGAAGTCATGATATCGTGTTTTCTTTTAAGCAAAGTTGATATAAAACAATCAGGAATGAGAATTTCTTACTGTGTTATAGTATACTATAGTGGGTATAAGAAATTTTGTATGGAACAATGGAAGAAAGACGATATAATACGTATTTTAATTAACTCTATTTGCGTCTGCAACAATGTTAAATAATCCTACTAACCATTTAGAACGTGTACAGTGACGTTGGCTGGGCGGGCGTTTGAGGGGTTACTACTAACCATTTGAATAATTTCCGGAATTTCCGGAATCCGAAGCTCTGGCCCTTTGAATTAGTAGTACGCTGCGACTCGTTTCTCCTCTTTCCGTCGCAACACTGACACCACCTCTCGAACTCGAATAGCTAATAATCTGAAAATTTAAGACAAACTCGGTTCAAAAGGGGTATCGCATTATAGAAAAGGGAATGTTAAAGAATAAATGGGTTAATGGTATACAAAAGAGGGAGTTTACAATAATTGACGAGAATTACAACGGAATCAAAAGCTCGTTTAATACAGCGCTGCGTTATAATATAACGAAATAATTGAATATAACTGGAGATCCTTAACGTGCCATTTAGCTTTCCACAAATCTGCAAGCAGTTTAATATTATAGCGATCGTATTAAATGTTTAACGACTAAAGATTATGAATATATTATTTTTTTGTTGCAAAGTATACATTGGTATATATTTACATTTCCCCATTCTTTGGAATTACTACTGTGTAGTTAACGTGCCAATTTATTTTGATGTGAATGTTATTATATACCTATTGTCTTAATATTCAAAAAAATTGAATTTGACTTTCTTTTTTAAACATAAATTTGAGCCTATCGTGGTATGAGCTAAAATGTGTAGAACATGATCAACACTTTCTTTACTTTTATCTTCTTGTTAACTTCTTCATATTACAATAAAACATTTTAACTTTTTTCTTGTTGTATTCACAAACGTTTCCGTATTAACTTTATTATTATTAAAAGAGTTTCAGAAAATTATATATTTAGACTTATACCAGAGTACCGTACTACACGTAACTATAAACTAGGGTTAACGTTTATAACTAAAAGTTCACGAGCAATGGGATAAAGATAAACACACAAAATAACCATGTAATTCTTTATTTTCGCCGAATAATTGTGAGCTTCTTTAGGACATCTGCTAAGGAAAAAATCGAAATTAATTCTAACACTACACTCGCTAATTGATGTTACAAGGTAGGTGTCATATATAGGTGCCGTTATAAGGAAACAATTGCATAATTTGTAGATTATTACAACGGGACATTATAATAAGTTGAAAAGCAGTTTGTTACAAGTCTGAATAGATATCGCATATAAAACATTTGTTTAAAAAACGCATTTGTATTTCAAAACATATAACAGTTAACATATAGTCGGTCAATATCCCCACGGTAATTTATTGAGTTTGATAATATTGAATTCTAATAAGCACCTTTTAGATTAGATTAGATTACATTACAAGTGGGTTGTGTTGCATATTTGAATTGTAATAAGTTTAATGTAGTTTAGGAATGATGCCTAGAGGGCATGTGCAACACCACATCATCATCAGACAGTTATTAGACATAATGGCAGTCATGTGTAATAATAAGTTGTTAATAAATGACTAAACCAGTGACTTGTTTCATGAGTTTGAATTATTAATAAAATATATACGTCAGCACGGAACGTAACATGGCGCAGTCAGAGTAAAACTAAAAGAAGAGAAAATAAATTAAGAAGAATGAAAGAAATAAGAAATCTAAAAGAAGAAAATTAGTAATGGAGTTTCTACAACAGCCTGAGCCTATGAAAATGGAGGGAGATATTGCGAAAAATTGGAAGCAGTTCAAAGATGATTGGGAATTATACGCTGTTGCCACAGGTTGCACAGAAAAAAGTAAAGAAATACAAGCTGCTACATTATTACACTGTTGTGGTAAAGAAACACGTGAAATTTTGTCTAATCTAGAAATATCGCGAGAAAGTAAGAAGGATCCGCAAGAAATATTAAGCAAATTAGATAGGTCGACACAAATTTAATAATAGAGTGCAGTTACCAAATGAAGATTTTGATTTCTACATGGGAGATCTGAGAAATTTAGCCAAAAATTGTGATTTTGGAAACATGAAGGATGAACTTTTATGCGATAGAATAGTATGCGGTATCCGAGATGCAAAAGCTAAAAATAGATTGCTACAGGAAACTGATTTAAATATTGATAAAGCCATTATAATATGCAAGTCAGCCGAAATTGCGGGAATACATTTAAAAGAATTTACGCAAAGGAACAGTAACCCTGAAATCGAAGTATTACAAAAAAAACTTTACTAGAAAATATAGCGAGATTAACAGCCGCCCATCGACCAAGGGAAGTAACTACACGAATACGGGAGCGAGAAGGAAGATACCGAATAGTGAAGAGTGCAACAGAGATGGAAACATGATTATGAAGCAAAAAACCGCAGATAAATCTCAACGTCAATCAGGTAATAATATACAGTGTACGCGTTGTAATTTCATGCATGGTCCGAAAAATTGTCCAGCTTATGGTAAAATTTGCAGAAAATGTAATAAACAGAATCATTTTGCGTCAAATTGTTTAAGTAAAAGAGTTAATACTGTAATATCAAATGATGAAATCACTGAAAATGAAAATTATTTTGTTGGTAGCATAACGGAATGTATGAACAATAATGATGAATTTTGCTTAACTATTTTGATTCTTGACTGTAATAAAAATGTTAGATTTAAGATTGACACAGGTGCACAAGTCAATGTTATTCCAGAATATATGTACAAAAAACTTAATTTAGGTAATATTCTAGAACAAACAAATGTAAAAATTTCTAATTACGGTGGTTCACAATTACGGGAATCAGGCAAATGTAATTTAAATTGTAAATTTAATAAGCAATTATGTGCAATAGATTTTGTAATTATTAAAACTGATTGTAATACAGTGCCGGTCATTGGTATTACAACGATAAATGATTTGAATATACCTACTAAAAATCAATGAATTAAAAATAAATAAAAATTGCCCAGAAATTATTAATGAACATAATGACTTATTTGAAGGAATAGGAGAAATTAAAATCCAACCGTATGAATTTCAACTTAAGAAAAATTATACATCACATATTGCACCATGTAGACAAATTATGTTTCAGTTAACTGCTTCATTAAGAGAAGAATTAGATTCAGTGATTAGAGATAATATTATAGCATCAATAACAGAGCCTACTCAATTTGTTAATCCGATAGTTCTTGTTAAAAAACCAAATAATAAAATTAGAATTTGTTTAGACCCAAAGCATTTGAATAATGCAATACAGAGGGAACACTACAAAATACCTACATTTGATGAACTCACGACAAACTTAAATGGTTCCAAATATGTTACAATTTTTGACGCCAATAAGGGCTCCTGGCAAATTCGATTAAGTGATAAAGCATCACGATTAACAATATTTGCAACGCCCTTTGGAAGGTTTAAATTTTTCAGGTTACCATTTGGTTTAGCGTGCGCACCAGAAATTTTCCAAAAAATATTTTCCGAAGGATTTTCAGGAATAAAAGGCATAAATACTTATTTTGATGATCTGATAATTTACGCAAAAACAATAGAAGAACATAACAATATTTTAACCCAAGTTTTAGATAGAGCTAGAGAAATGGGAATCAAATTTAACAAATTATTATTAGACACATCATCATTAGACAGTTATATTAGACATAATGGCAGTCATGTGTATGTTATAATAAGTTGTTAATAAATGACTAAACCAGTGACTTGTTTCATGAGTTTGAGTTATTAATAAAATATATACGTCAGCACGGAACGTAACAGGTTGTGTAAGCAATGCTACCTCTTTTCACTGCGACCTATAAGATCTATTGTGAATACCTTTAATCTTTTAGTCCCAATTGATCTCCAGACTTCTGAAGAAACCCAGAATTTTCTTGGGGGCTATGGTTCTAGTGTCAGCCAGTCCTACGTACGCCTGTTCGAGGCCTGTACCTTGCCAACGCCTCGCAGTAGCACATAATGTGTTCCACAGGCTCACTATGCTCCAAACAGAACTGGCATTTATCACAGTCCCCCTTCCTCATCTTATTGAGGTGATAGTTCAAAGGACCGTGGGTAATGAGTTAAGCCGTCAGAGAGCTCAGGCCTCTTCTGTTGAGTTCCACCAGAGATTTCGTCTTGTTGATAAAAAACTAAGTAAGTAAAGTAACTATTTTGATTGTCTTTGTTTTGGAGTTGGTCCAGTGCGAGAGTTTCTGTTCACTTTTACACTGTTGGAGATAAGCTCATATATAGCTTTTGGTGAGACTACAGAATGGAATAGGTATCGGAATGCCGCGCCTTTATTTGCAAGACTATCGGCAGTTTCGTTGCTTTTGTGGTTGGTCATCAGCTTTCAGAAAACTCGCTAAAAATTAGAATGAACTAGTAAGTGGTACATACTGATTTTGAAGACCACCTTCACGCCTGAGAAGAGGCCATAATCAATTCTAGGAGTAATCGAGTTCAATTATTCGATCGCAATGAGAAGAGCTACTTTGAAAGTTAGGAGTGGTTAAAATTTCAAAATACAACTTTTCATGTAATTCTTTAGATATTTACTTTAGAATGTTAGAACTTTTAGAGCTATTTTATAACAGAGACTACGCCAACATTTATGAAAATTGACAATTGGTAATTTATTGTGACAACAAAGGGGATATAAGGAGAACATGTGAATATGACTGGTCGTCAATTAAATGTTACAGTATCATACTTTCTCCTCGAATGTTGTACTATAAGATGAGCTATTCAGAAACTACGGAGACAAAGTATATATAGAAACAGTATAAAGGTGACCAATACATCATTTCTATAAGAGATATTGTTAGATTGTGGTCTTGCTGGTTTCAAATGACAATAAAGTTGTAAAATAATATGAAATTAAAGCAATATCGGTTTCAGTATCGTTGGCAGACTGTAGGGGTTTATAACCAGGTTGTTTATAAAGTATCTATCTATACATATTTAAGCAAATGATGTGCTGCTTTCCTGATGTTGATATTAAACAAAATCGTACGTTAATTATACGTCATATAAAAAATAGCTTTATTCGAATCCTTCCATACCATATATCACTTTTCCAATTATAAACATATGTGTAGAAATATATAATTTTATCTTAATGTATGTCGTTATTAAGAGCAGCATAACTGTTTACAATACAAGGATATATTTGTGTATGATTACATATTTTCCTTTCTGTGGTATTATATTTGTTAAATATGTCTGACTTGAACAATGTTTGACCTCGTGTTCTATATAATTGAAATATACGAATTGTTCATTTTTCATTTATCTGCATACCTTCCCGTGTTGCTATAGCAACAAGGTTTGAATATCGATTACGAGAAACCTGATAATTCAGGACGTTACCTCAATAACACGTAGCTCATAATTTTCACAGTACAAATTATAATATCTATAGGTATACAGCCATACAGGACACTGTCGGGCAGTAGATACTCTGATACATTGCAATATTTTTTTTATCAGATTTTGTATATATTTTTAATTTCGGCAGTATATACATAGATTATATAATATGTATATAGTGTATAGTATATTGTATATGTATATACACTATACATATAGTGACTCAAATTTAATGATAATGGAGATAAACAGTAGGTAGGTAGTGGTATGTCATAAAACTCTGAAGTAAAAAGACGAAGTAAGGGCGGGATTGAAAGTATTTATTTAGCATGAGTTTGGAAACAGTGGACAGAAATTTGGTGAAATATTTTTAGAATTTTGATGTTCGTTGAGATAACGAAATACATATGTCAGAAGTTACTTAATATATTCTTTACCTGAATGTATAACAACAGATATATGACACATTACTCATAAATAAAAATACTGATTAATTACATTTTATCGTCGAAGTAGCTGCCCTGTGCTTTAATGACCAATTGGCGGAATTGGGGCACGATGGATGTTAATTTCATAAGAGCTTCAGTTTGCATCTTATTCCATGCATACTGTAAAAGCTCCCATCATTGTTGCTCTGAGCTTAGACAGCGCTACTGAAGAAATAAGCTTATGCAATAACAGTTCTATGTGGTTAAGATTCGACGATTATGAAGGCCCAACTATTTTTTTAAACCTTTATGATATTCTTGACATAACTTCGAACTATGTTTAAGAACCCTATCCTGAATTATAACAAATCACTTTCCAAGCAATCTTGATCCAGATAGAACTACGTTCTTT
This sequence comes from Holotrichia oblita, assembly GCA_023690525.1. Taxonomy (NCBI): domain Eukaryota; kingdom Metazoa; phylum Arthropoda; class Insecta; order Coleoptera; family Scarabaeidae; genus Holotrichia; species Holotrichia oblita. The sequence goes on from CM043019.1 coordinate 45,388,270, forward strand.
TTCAGAATATCATTGTAGCTCTTTTTTCGAAATGTGCCGGATTCTTGTTAGGTCATCAACACCACGCATTGCAATTCTAGACCATTACAGGGGCACACTTATGTTTCACCCTAGACACTTCATACTGCGGCGTTAATTTTTCTGAAGCGAATCGTCGCACAAATATTCGGCATTTCCGAATACTTCATATTTTTACTCATCTCTCCATAAAACCTTAGCTCAATTTACAAGTACCCAATACGTATGTATTTCTAGTACATTGTGTTTGTTTCGGACGAATTGGTGTTTGTAGCAATAGTTTCTTCACTACAGCGCCTCTAGCTGTCGCTATTGATGTCGTAAATTGACGACCCGTATTGAATTCCGATTGAATTTCTGGCATCGTAAATCGCCCACTCATAAACTCTCCATAACGTCCGTAGCAGTGAATAGCATTTTTTTTTACTGAAGCATCCTTAAATTGTCAATTGTAGGTACTTCATTTCTTGTGGAAGCCGAATATATATTTTGACGAATTATGTGTACATCTCCCTGTTTTATTTTTTTGAATTTGCCACAATCAATTCCTTTAGAAAACACTACCTTTCACATTTCTCAAAATAGTTGTTTTCGGTACCTTGATAAGGTGGGGAGCCTTTATCTAAGTTTCCGAATTTGACAATTTATCTATTTCTATTAAACTACTATAAATATTTAAGACAATTTGCTTCGCATCATCATCACTGCTACTATTATCTATTATCATAAACGCTACTTCATTTGGAGGAACTATGATACTATCTTCTCAAGCACTAAACATTGCAAATTCTTCAATTATCGTCTGTACACTGTAGTTATTTAAAATAAACTAATTTGCATATAACTACACTCTGTACAACATTTTCAATTCGAGTGGGGTTAAATTTAAAATTCTCTTTAAGCGTTTAAGAATATATGCGTAATGTATTTATAATCGCGCAATAGTTCCAATAGAATGAGAACTAAATCCACCGTTCTCTTTCCGAATTTAACAAACATAGTCATAAGTCATAATGAATATATTACATGTATGCATATGTGTGATTTTACTACTGCTTAGGTTTCACAAGAAGTAGTATAGGAAGTGAAAGTATCTGCGAACATTAAAAAAATATTGATAAAAAATATAACGTGCATTTTTGGTCACAACTTCTCTTCATATTTTTAATAACAAATAATAACCTGTAGTAAAGTTGAATTGTTGCAGAACTCAACTTTGCGTTATTGCACATTTGAGTCCATTTGATGTGCCTTCACTACCATTGTTTGTTTGACAACAAACTAGTATACTATTTTGAAAACCTTAAACATCTGGTTTTTATCCTTACCGAAATTTGATAACATGTCGATGTTTTTACAAGCAGTTAAAGATATTAAAATTATGAAGTACACTCTTTATAGAAATCAACTTTGTTGTCATATAGAAATCCGAATTGAGTTCTTCATCACGAAATACTATCAGGATTTATCAAGGTAAGGAAAATTACAGAGTATTAAACTCAATGTATCTGTTAAAAACGAAAAATTAGCTATAGAAAAAGAAAAGTTTTGTGAAGAATATCCAAAAAGTAGTAACGGAAATTCTAACTTAACTAAACTTTAACTAAACGAAGCAGGAAACTTAATAGATTAAAAAAGAACCAGACAACACCCTAGAAAGTATTAAATATTAATTTACGTTAATAATCCTGTTGCCTTGTTACTTGATATGTTTGCATGGATAATATCTTCGTTTCTTTTTTATTATTTCATGAATTGCTTTCCTTGTGTTCAGTTGATAAGCAATATTTCTCATATTGGCATGGGAATTTTCTATTGCTGATAGCGTAACATTTATTTTTCCTTTTTCATGGCTGCTCTCATGCTTTTTGGTCGTCTTTTAGCTGGCAAACGCATTTTGTTCAAATATTACGTTCAAACTTCCTACCCTTTTTTGTCACTTTAGCCACTCCACTAATCAAAACTCGCACACAGTTAAAGCTATGATAGATAGAGTAAAAGCCATATTATATGAATAGGCAAAAAATGTAAACATTCATACAGTATATATACTACTACTACAAGTTTTACTTTACAAAGGAAGAAAGATACGAATGAACCTCATATAAATTTTAAACGAATAGTCGCTATCCTCAAAAATACAAATAGGAAAAAGGCTTGATATATAAACATAAAAGCAATATCACAGGATTTGTTTGGTTATTTTTGGAGAGATACAGTCAGCGCAACGTTGCAGTCTTTGAATAAATATTAAACCGTTAAAGGCAATTCGAAAAGATTTACGAGGCAATTTCATAGCTTTACTCAAAACAAACACACTATTACGTAAGAAAAAATGCCTTTCCGCAACAAACGAAATGTAAAAAAGCAAACTCGTAAATCACGAGCTATCTTCTTCTACCTGAAGTATTGTATCTCTAAATTTACAGCTGGTATTTATCGCTATCGGTTACCCATTTCTCACCTCAAGAGCGTTCTTCTCAGATTACATTTTGATTACAAGAAAATGCATAAATTACGCACGACAATAATAGTTTACACCAGGGCCGCCGTCAGCACAGCCAGGGCCCGGGGCAAAATAATACAGCGGGCCCACTCCCACTCAATATTTGATGTGTTTAATTTTTGTCAATAGTATTAATATATGGATTAAGGTTTTATGAAAACAAAACTTACTACTGTATTAGTGCATTATAATAACAAGAGTTTATTATTTTCCATAAAATAAAACAAACTTACAAACTTATTTAATAATAATTTTTAACACTTAAGTAATGTTCATGATAATACTAACAGATTTTGAACTATTTTTTATTTAGAACAATACTCTTGTTGCCTTCCTTTCTGCGAAAGTTTGAATAATTGAGTCAAAATTCAATGTTCTTGCGAGCCTAGACTCAATAGGCGACACTCCCAAATCTGACAATACGTGGTATTATTTATTATAGATTGAAATGATTTTTTATTTGCGGGTATTTGTTCAACAAACTTTTTGACTGTATACATTTTTTGATCAACACTTATTTTAATCGGGCTTCCCGGAAGCCCGGGCCTCCGGGATTTTGCCTCCTCTGCCTCTCCCTCCCGCCCTGACGGCGGGTCTGGTTTACAGTTAACTAATCTTGAATTCAATACACTCAGCGAAATTACCAGAAAATTTAAGTTAACAAAAACAATACCTAGTTTATTTGCATTGGAGGCAACCTATAGTTTTAACACATGATGTACTAGTAAAATTTACGTTTCATTGGAAAAACTTATACATCTAGGCACGTATGTTTGGAAGCTTTAAAAGTAATGTTGAGCTTGTAGAGAATTGTCTCTTATTATAAGTTATAATAGTATTTTTAGTAATTGACAGGTTCATGAATCATGTAGTTTTTTTACGTAAAATTTTAAATCAGGTAAGTCTTTCGTAAGATTAATATGTACTTTTTATTATTTATTTAAAAGATATCTACTATAAACTCAACTTCAGCCTATATATTCTGATGTTTTTTATTTGAAGCCTGTTAATTCAGCAGATCTTATATTTTTGGGAAAGTGTTTTTATGTTATTAAAAGTCTTATAATATTAATGTTATTTAAACAAGAGACGAGTGCATCTTTTAATTTGTCAGGTAGTTTGAACGAGAAACCATACCTAACACGAAAGAGTCTGAAATACTGATAATGAAATCGGAAAATCCAACAAAAGGTTTCCACTTCTCAAGTTTTCCGTTCTTACACTTCGCTCTCGATAAATTATTTCCATTGTGTTTGAAGAGAAACATAATAGTCATGCGAACGTGCTAATAAATCATGTAACAAAATAACATAGATCAATTTGAAAATGCGGTTTCTATAGAAAAATTTATCGTGGCTTATTTAGAGCGAGAGGGTGTTTTCGTTCCGATTTTTTTTCGTCTTGCCGCGATAACCTTTGATTTATGACGTTCATAACTTTCTTCCAAAAATTAGAACATTTTTCTTCTTAACAATATTTTATTGACTTTTGACATATCACAACTTGTAATTAAATACACCATTTCGTTTAGTAAAACTATTTTTTTGTCCGTTACAGAACAACATATTTATTAAGAATATAGAATCGATACAGCTATCTATTTCATTAATTCAGGGAAACAAGAAAACTACAAATATTGAGAGTCACGTAAAATGCAACTACAATAATATTTTGTGAGACATATTTCAAACATAGGTGGATGTCGCCTTTGGTTATAAGAAAGTTACTTTATCGAATCCCTAAAAGGAATGAAGATGGTTTATTTTCTTTTCTAAAGAATGTATGCACTTGCTTATCGAAACCGTCAATGCTTCACGTGTGGATATTAGAATTTAAATTACATATATCCAAATTCTTTAAGCGGCCGTGGAAGAGAGCCGTTTGAACCTTTAAGAAAATCGTGCGTCCTATCATCTGTGAAATACGGTCAATCATCCGGTTCATAGCAGCAAGACAGATTAAAGGTACGGATATTCATTGCCAGATATTTTAAGTGTAGAGTGAGAATACGAAATCATTCATACCATGAAAGCCACTGAGATCATGTAAGGGTGTATGTACAGCTTGTGTATTAAGTAATGTCTTCCCCTTTCAAGCGCTTATTAAACTTTCTCCCGCTCATGCCCGTTCGGTCGTTTTTGTAAATGCCCCTAGAGATGTATAGTTTGGTATTAACAATATCTGGACCGAACGAAAACGACCGAATCGGCGTGAGCGGAAAAAAGTTTGATAAGCGCTTCAAAGGGGAAGACATTACTTAATACACAAACTATCTATGTTTCTGAAAGTTAGTAATTTTAATTATATTTTACATTAGTCAGTCTACTCTTTTTACTGTTCTGTACTATTTTGTTCTGTAACCGTACGCATGTTGAAGATCTACTTATATTAAGTCTTCTTTACTGTCTGGTGTTCCTAGGCGTTTTTACCATATTTGCCTACGGCTAGTACTTTTTCTGCATGTTTATCCATATTATATACGCGTTAAATGATCTTAATTTTTGGTGTAGCTACATACTATTTGATTTGCTACTCCTTTCCAGTATTCTGCTTTTTTTTCACTCCTACTCCAGCAACAATTTATCTTAAAACTCTCCGCTTCAACGTATTAAATTATCTACTTTTATTATCGTTTTGATTACCTTGATTGTCTTCTATATTTAAATTTATAATATTTTCTTGTAAATACGTATTTAGGTATGAATTTATCACTATGAACTTGAATTGTAGAGCATACTGCTTGTAAAGATTTGTATTGCAAGTGCTAGGGTATTACTTTAACAAAATTATGTTCGGACAAAATTGTACGATCTTAGCTGGAAGCAGTTTCTATTCCAGATCTATTTGTAGATTCCTTTATTATAAGACTAAGTTCTCACGAAGATAGAACTCTAAAGGAAATGTTACAAAATAATATATATAAGCCAATTTCCACTTCAAAGTCGGATGCACTTTTATTTAAAATAAACATTTATTATTAGAAATGCCAGTGTAATATACAAGTGTCTCAGCGAGACCGTTCATTAGAAATTTATGAGGTTCTGGCAAAAATATAAATGTGAAAATTCAAAATCGGTAGTCGCCATTTACCTTGTTATTTTTAATGGAACATCCTGTATACTCTTACATATTTGGATTCACCTATTTTCAAGCTTTATGAATACCTTTACATTTTGCAAATTAATTCGGGCATTTTGTGGTTATTAAATTTTTTCTAAAAAAATTTGCTGTAGTAGACATTTATTCAAAAAATCAGTCAACACTCGATTTTTCGGATATTAATTTAGAAGATAGAAGATATGCTGAAACAACATGTTGATGTGTATTTTGGCGCCAAAAATGGCTTCGCTACCGATATAACTGGAAGCGCTACAACTCTAATAATATTTTAATTAAAGAGAACACATTCGATTATATATGTCTCTGAATTTTCAAATTTATATTTTGGCCACAACCACATAAACTAATGAACGGTCTTGCTGACAATGAGACACCCTGTATTTCTAAGCACAAACATCTCTACTCTGACACTTTACCTAAATATAGCATTCTATATTGTAATATATCATCTATATTGTAATATTACAAAAAAAAGTTATGAAATTAAAGTATTTCTTGGGTTCAATTAACACGGAACAACAATAAAATACAAAAGCAAAAAGGAAGGGAAGTAGAAGAAGTTTTTACAAAAGCAATGTTTTCAATAAAGTATCGAGGGACATAAAAGTTTTATAATGGGAAACCAAATAATGACTTGATTAGAGAGTGATACAAAAGAAAAGAATTACAATTACAATTTTTTTTCATGAAATGGAAACTTGTTCAATCCAGATATAGGAAAGAATTATGAGAATAACACGTATTACAAAAAGTAAATTAGCTTAAAGTCTGATATTCTGATTAGATTACATTTGGTGCATGGAGTCTTCTTTCTTGTTCATCTGTTTTATGATATATAACTAACTCAACACCTTAATATAATTTCAGCATTACGATTGATTAAAACAATTTTAAAAGTAATTAAACAACTACAACTGTCTATTTTTGGAAATGCTTTGTTTGAAAGTTCAAACTCTGAATCGATTCAAAATTTGTGAAATATTAAATAGATTAAACAATAAGAATTATGGAAATTGAAAAAAATCGATTAAGCAAAATTAAATTTTAAAATGTCGTATGGTACAGAAATTAAACGCCAGGTACCCAACATAATAAGTACCCCAGAAGAACGCACGTGAGTAAATTAATATGAAAAGAAAATTTATTTTTCAGGAGGAGATTTATACAATTTGTTCCATCACATTTACTACCACTTTAAGAATTACTGTTAAATAATTCGATTCTTTGCGTTGAAACTGTTTAACTTGTCATAGAGAACGGTATTATGAAATACATTTTTTGAAAAATTAACATTTTCTTTCAAAAAAATGATGTTGTTAACACAAGTTTGGCTGTAAAGGTTATAAAAATTTTTGAATCTAACAATATGTATGTATTTAGTTCACTAAAAATACTGGTACAAACAGGCAATAATAGTTTATCACATACATACATAAGGTGTTATTTCCTATGATAAGATTAAAAGCAGTTTGAATGAAGCGGTACATTACATTTAAGCACATATATACAGTACTGTATATACTGTATTCCTCGAAGCACTTGGCCGGTAATATTTTCCCGTTGACTTGGTCCTACATCGTCTCTTCTCAAGAGCGTTCTAACTACAATTGATCTAAAATCAATCATAGAAATTGGTATTTCATAATATACAACCCGGTGCAATTTCCAAGCATTTACGACGGCACTGTCAATGGCGTTAGTAAATAAGGACCACCACCACTTTTTCCCCCTAATCTGGATCCGATAGTTGGCTACAGCATTATCATGGAGGTCTACTCCACCCATGTATCGGTTATATTGCGCAATTATATAAGGTTGATCTATAAAAACATCTCTTCTTGCAGTACGATTAAATAGTTTTGCCTTTCCTAACGGTTCAACAGCTTCAAAATTACTTGCAAGAGTAACTACTGAGTTGTTGTTCCAGCGAACAACGCTTACTTCATTATCGTGGTCAAATCACGCATCATATGGTCCACGAGATTTCTTCTTTATTGATTTGCAGGGCTCCAAAGGACATTTCAGAAGTCTGTTTTCCCTGACAGTTCCACTTGCAAAATATCAGCTTGCTTTTAAAATGAACTACCACAAAATCATAGATTGCAGTATTCGCTGTATACATTTATTGTTCAGTGATACAGCCAATGTTGCGATAACGCAACATCAGTCTTTGTAAGCAAAAATTTTATAACTGTTATTATTTTATAACTATTATTTAGTTATGGTTCTAGTGCACAACTTTATTACTACTGCTATTGTATATGGCTTTATCTATTATAAGCGCAGACTAACTTCAAAGAAAAGATAAAACACAAACTATCAATAAATAAATACAAACTCGTGACACTAACTGATAAAAATAGGTATATTCATAGTTCATTTTTAATACCACAGGATAATCAAAAGATGAATACAGGTATGCCTAATATTTGTAAAAAATATGTATAAGGTTTATATTTAAAATTCAACATCCTAATATATTTTTAAAAATTTGGAAAAGATTTGTTGCGTTAACGCAACGCTGGCTGTAAATGGGTTGTTAAATGTTAGAAATCAATCCTGGATATTGTTGGCTAAATAAATCTACATCAGTTTCTAAATTAAGCTGAATTATAAGTGTAGTTATTACATAATTGATGTGAAAAACGGTTGCTTACATATTTGTCGGTAATGATGTAACGCATAATCAAAACAGAGTGTACAGTTCGTTTATAACGTTGCTAAAACTGTTAAAGTTACGTGCCTACTCCCAACTAAATCAAATCTTATTACCAGAGCGTCACCACGTACACCCAGGATTAGGTAGACAAAATTAAACTAGTGTAAGATCAAGTATGTAAAAATCAGTAAAATCCCTTGAGAGTCTTGATAATATTATGCCAATATGGTTTAGTCATTATTTCAACTGCTTGTTTCTGGACTAATCCAAAGCACAGATATTGTCAGTCATTGCTAGTCTGGCAACGAACTCGTAGACTTACCGCATCAAATGTACTGTCAATGAAAAATTACAGATACGGTTTCTTTCAGGAGTTTTCCAGGATTTGCAATTTATCTATATTGAAGATAGCAAGTAGGAGGTAAGCATACATATAGTGTAGTCGGGTACATTGTCGTCACGTAGTAAATACTCAAACACTTTAGAGATTGAGTTTCAAATGCAAGTGCTAGATGGTATTTATTTGGATGGCATTGAAAGTAAGATGCCGGTATACTATGAGTGCCTTGTTTCAAAATGCTGATCCCTTAGTATGTAGATAGTAACTAACAGTGTGTGTTCACATGTTACGTAGTTCGATTCGTCTCGGTTATTTATACTGTATCAGTTACCATGTTAACAGTACACGGGATATATGAACTGTTACATAGTAAGAGATATCGTGAATGTAGCTGCAGAAATGTATTCCAGGTGATAAAAATATAGAAAATGTAGGATGTATGAGTAAAGTAGTTGCAAACATACGCTCACACTTGAGATATGTATAATAAATCAGAAAATAATTACATTTAGACCTTATGATACTATAAAAGCTTTTTGGTTAAACATTCATATCAAAACGCAATATTGCTTAGACGACTCGTTTTCTGAAGATAAGTTATACGATTGATGCAAGTCTTCTACGAAACGTAATATTAACATAAATTCTAACGATAGGAAAGATATATCACAGTCCGTATTGCTCACTCGTGTGTTCGATATTTTTTAAGTATGAAAAATGTGAACGAGTATAACGTCTTAGGTAGGTACATACCTACCGTTGAAGCGGTTACTCTAGTTGCTTCTCTCCTTTATAGATGGTTCGACGCGAACCATTTCTAAAATGTAAATAATTCACATCAGAAATATTTTACGAGCGGCTTTCAAGCCTAATCGACGGTGGAAGTATCTGAGAAAACGTTTATACTGGCAGCGAAGTGAATGTACCTTCTAAAATCGCTAATGGCACCATCACAAAAGATTACCATGTGATTCTCTCCAATCGCGAATCGTTACAACATGCATAAGAGACGGAAAAAAGAAGCAAACGGTAGATAAAATGACACTGACGTAGTAAGTGACGATGTTCAGACGCTGTTGAAAAATGAAACGATGGCAAATTATATCTATCGCATGTGAACCTTGTTATTTTACAATCAATTCCTGATGTAATAACATCAACGTTTCTCGCTGTAAGAGGATGTGTAACGTTTTGATAACGTCTATTTATTGTCAATGTTCCGAAAAGTGAACCGTTGCAATATTTACTTTAACGTTGCCGTTTCTAAACATAATCTTTGTCAACCACTAAGTTATTGGTATTCACCATGGCAGAAGTACTATGAAGTACATAAAAATAATGTAAATAACTATACAAATAAATATAACCAAATTTATAATGATTTCTGATTTTTTTATCTGCTATGGTTGGGTTATTTACGCCGTCAGAAAATGAGCATCAACATTGTTCTATCTTTAACCTATTTACAAAGAATAAAAATAAAAGACAAATATTTTAGAGTACGTTTAAATATCTCAGGTCTATGTTTGATAATTGGCATGGGTATATATTATTATTAGCTAGAGGTTTTTTGTGCTTAATGATATTGAAAAAAAAACAGTGTGTTGTGCAGAATAATATGGCACATATTTAGGGTGAGTTTGTCTCTTACTCTTTGGCCAAGTCCTTCTCTTCGGAACTATGCCATGAACAAAACCAATTCAGTTCATTTGAAGACCTTGTTTTCTCTAACAATCATTTTTGATTAACCAGTGTGATATATAACATTATTTTACGGCTGCTTAGATAGTTTGCTATGAACGAAAACTACTTTTAGTGCTGCTGGGAATTCATTTGACTAAAACTGATGATTTGAAGTTTCAATGGTTTGATATAAGGTTGTTGGTGATCGCAATACGCTCATAATTGGTGATTTCTTTTAATATAGTATATTTGAGTCTGTAGCCATTTATGATAGAAAGATACAGTTGCGTATAGTCAGCATGTAAATGATATTTGTTATGGGTAATACCATGCTCCTACAAGCACCATCTCATTTTAGTTGGTCCATCTAAAAAACAGCCGTTTTTTTAGAAACATCAAAATATATACTACATTAGTTTTAGTTCATAATTAATTAGCAGCACGTATTTAACAACATAGAATATCACAAACTTTGTATTGTTGATTTTCAAACTATTATTGAAAAATTAAATACTCTCAAAATACAAAAAACAATACAAATTTCTAAATAATCCACCTCTTTATATTTTGTCTCAAAGTAAACTTGTAATAGCAGTTGGGTTTGAAGCTACATAGTATCTGCTAGAAAGCATTTTATGCAGTTTGAAAGTAGTAGGGTTCAGAAAAATTGGCAGAAGAAAGATATACAATTCATTCATTTAATAGTTTTCAATCCCAGATACTTAGAAATGATGGCAAAATAATTTAAGAAGAATGGATCAAAGCTATATGACTTATGAATTAGTAACAAACAAGCTATTATACGAGACAAAAGGTAAAAACCGTAACAAAAAAGAGCTCAAACTAATTATTCACAAAAATTGAGACGTTAAATATCTCTAGTTAAGTGCTTTGCAAGATAATGTTCTTGGAGTTGTAATCACAAGATCTACGTATCACAGGGAGGTTCATAAAGTTAGATTCGTCATTTAGAATAGTACATACATCAGTAATGTTGAATTTTTATTAAAGATATACTTGAAAGTAGAGTTCAAAATGGATACTTTCAGGTTAACAACGGGCAAGTCGTAGATCAGATACCACGATATGTAATACAAATTGCTCACGAATCTCTCATTATCAAATTGTGGAAAGTTTCATACTGTAATAATTGCTATTTATTCCCGGTGATACATTGTAGCCAGTTGGCGCTAATTCTGCCATTAGTTACAACGGGCGATGTATTCATGCAAGTGGCTTAGTAAGTGGATTCTATAAAAATGGTAAAGTACAGATGTTATTTTATTACTCTTTTTATTCAAACACTTGCCTAAATCTTGTAGAAGGTACAAAATAAGTATTAACTTACGAAAAATCAATATTTATATTTTTGAGGTTAGCATTTTGATTCTAAATTGAATTATCATATTTATGAATGTGAGAAGTTAAGGATGTGAAGTATAAATAACATCTACTTAGCTTTTCAGTTTTTAGATAAAAATGCAAACCCACTAAGTTACGAGAAAATCTTGAACAAATATCTAACGGCAAAAAATGAATCAATCTGAAGAATATGAACAAGATGAAGGGAAATCAAATGGAGAAATGAACACTCCTTAGATAAATTTTGTACTTTGGTAAAAATCTATGTTTTGCACCATTTCTAGATAATGCTACATAAGAAGACTATTAGATTCAGGTTTTTGCTGGTGCATTTTACACTACTCTATACTACTCTTAGCGCAAGCGCAAAAAACAGTTGAAGCTACAAATTTCAGGTGAAGATATCACAATATTCTTCGGAATGCATGCACTGATGGGATGTTTCAAATACACAAGAATTCATAGAATACTGGATATCGAATACAGATAACTGCTGATTCTATTATCAGGAATAGGTTTTATAGGTTTTACACCTAACGGATATCTATCCGCATTGTTGATAAGTTGGCCGTTATAAAAGAGATAAAAGAACAATAAAAACTGTGGAGTGTACAACTAATAATTGATTTCGCAAACAGATGATGCAGAAATATTTCGTGAAGAGTAAATATTCGGAAATTTGGCAATATTATACTTTGTACCCGCTATTTCTGACGGAATAGTATTAAATTTCGAAGTCTATTAAGAAGAGACAACACTTTTTTAAAACAAAACTTTGGAGTTACGACTAGCTGTTGTGGTAACTTACCACGTTGCTCCCTCTTGATAAACTGGTTAGGTTTTTGTAGTACTGGGGCACGTGAAGCTGAAAAACTCAACGACTACAAATTTGGGGTAAAGTTACTTTTACGGGGAAGTACGAATTTGAAGCCGAAATGTTGTTTTTTGTTATCCTAGCGTCATTAATTTTTTGCGCTCTATTGATAATCCTAAAAATAAAATACAAAAAAAGCGGAAAATTGAAAGCAATATGTTAAAAAAATTGGAAAATTGAAAAGAATATGTGACAGGGCATCGCGTAGAGGGTCAATGGGCTTTTGGAGGGTACGAAAGGGAGACAGGACATTTATTCTTGGTGCCTGTGGAAGATCGAGGACGCAAAACCCTGTCAAATATTATCTGAGACTGGATTTTACCAGGCACATCTCGGATTATTGAAAAGCTTACGACTGTCTTGATGGTGATGGATACATTTGAAGGTATGTTCTAAATTTCAAACAATTATTACTTAACCACTTATCAGAGTGAATTGGCTACGTAGCATAAATAGTGATCTTTGTGAAAATAGAAGTAGTGAATGAAAGAAATATTAAAGAAAGAGAATTTGATGGTGGAGCCATACAAAAAAGAAGATGATGAAAGAAAACTGTTTTCATTGGTAAATGGACTTTATCGTTACGGTTATAATATTTTGCATACGTGATGGTATCATTGGTTTCGAATAGATGATTCGTAGTTTCAGGTTAGTTTTCGTATCTTTTTTCGCGTTAGTTTTCCCTTTTAAAGCGCGTAGCGCTTCATAAACATTATGTTTTTGACAATAAATCGTTGTTATTAACACGTTTCAACAACCATTAATATCGATAACCGTCTTCCCCGTCAATCTGTCCCAAATTTGGAACAGTCTAAGTGGCGGTGAATCAGAAAAAAGTACTTGAAATAATGAATAAAATATGTATAACAAAATAAAAAAAGAACGATAAGACAATGCTTCAACCGCTTCTGGTATTGGTTACCTACTTAAAAAAATGGGTGGTATAGATTTGTGCGATCGAATGATAGAGTGTTATCGCACATTTTCCAAAACTTGCAAGTAGATTCACTGCACTTATTTGATTTATCAATAGTAAGCAGTTGCATTGCATGCAGAAATACTTGCAGAATTGGACGACTAGTTGGACAGGAAGTGATGAATTTGCTTACATTTTGGTTGTATATTGCTGACTATTTTTTATGTGATATAAAAAAGTGACCAGTTGAAAATGGTAGCGATTTAAGTAAGTTTCTGTAAAAAACCAGTACATAGCACCAGCGCTGTACTATCTGGTGGCAGTGTATTTTCTTAATACGGGATTCGAAGATATTCAGTCTGAGGTATCCTCAGAATAAGGTTTAAAATATACCCCATCAATTTTCTTACTATTTGTCTACTTTACATATGTACGTTCATATTTAGTAATAATTTTCGAGTAAAAAGTGTGCATAGTATCGTTGAATCCTTTTCATTTATGTATTTACTTATAAAAAAGAAAGTAGTCCTTAGATGGTGGAGGTGTAGTTTAGAGACGTGTAATAAAGTTTGTGAAACTGTATCCTTTTTTGTTTTTGCAAAATTCACTAAGTGTGCTTAAAATTACAGTTGCTACTACCCTGTACAGGTCTAGTATACCAGTACATGAAATACAAACAAAACGTCATCTACTTAAATATTTATCGAATTTCCTACGCAAAGTTGCAGTAGGTGTTCGCTCTTCTATATAATTGCGAAGTTTTGCTGCCTCTTCTCCGCATAAATATTTATGCGTGTTTTATCTACGTTCCTGTAAAATTTTCAGCGGAGCATTGCGACGATTTTCCCTAATGGAATATTCGTGGTTGAATCGCATTCAAAGACGCTGTTAAGGTGAAAAGTAAACTTTAACATTCACGAATAGTTTTAAATACTTCTATATACAACAGTGGCCGTAATTTTATTAACGACACGAAGTTTGTGAGTTGATAAATTTGCGAGGACAATAGAATTCAATACAACCACAGGCAAATCTTCAAAAATTTTGAGATACATAAGGCTTGAAGTATTCAAACCAAATTGAACTGTCCTAGCGTTATTCGCAGTGCTGTACATTTCGTTTCGTTTATGGCGGAGAAATGGTTTTTATTTTCATCGGATGCAATTTAGTTTCCAATTCAATATTTATAGATTGATATTTCAGTAACATCTTTACGTTGTACTCTGAATCGAATTTGAATTTAATTCGACAAAATTTTAGAAGTTTACAATTCTTTTGATTTTGAATCAGAACGATAATGCATTTTTTTCAATATATGCAAATTATTGTCGAAGACTTAAAATTTGTGCTGAATCGTGCTACATTGCAAAGAACCTATTGAATTTAGAATTAGTTTCCGTTTATTACATTACATTCTCCACTCTGAGTGCTACTGAGCTGGTTGCCTACATGTCACCTAAATGACATGTATGTATGTATGTAAGTTACATCAAACCTAGGACAATTGTTTCTTCGTTAAATCTTCATTGAGTTACCACCCGCAATTAAGATGCAACAAATTAAAATTTAATTTAACAGTTCAAAGTTTCAAACGTCTTCGAATCATTCAAAATATTATATCTCTATCTTATACAAAGTAACCCTACGTGATTTCGATTACTTCTTTTCTAGAAGAAAATTTACGACGTATTAAACTCCAGGAAGAGATGAATAAGGAGACCGTTCAATTAATTGGAACCCTAAATCGTGAGTAACGTATGAGACAAGTTGTGATTTATTCGACTGCACACTTTTTGTAGGGGAGCCCTGGTTTCGGTTAAAAACTTGCTTTTTTTACTACTTCATCTTACAGTTATTTAGTAGCACCGACCAGTATTGTCTTATGGTATTATCGTATTTAATGTGATAGATGAGCTGTCAGAATTAGTCTATAGTGTTTTCGTTTCAAATCTAGCTATAGTTTAAGTGTACAAAATTGAGTACTGCATTCTTTAAATACATACTTCATCGATGACTCATCACATGAGGTATTTATGTATTTTGTAAGAATACAGACATTTTCAATTTTCCGCCAGCTTATTCTGCATTCTAAGTGACCAATTTGTAAATTCGTAGGAGCATTAACAAACATCACTGAATAAATGCTAAACTTACAGCAATTTTTCTTTTATGACAGGAGCTGTTTTCTTATTTTTAATGTGTAAAACAAAGTTCATTAACGAGTGATTTTAAGGACTGTGGGCTCGTAATAACAATAAACATCGGTATCACCAAAACACCACAACTTTGATTAATTATTCTGGACACGTGTTTCGAAAACGTATGGGTTTCCATCATCAACCTAATACCGATTCGGTACGTAAAGTTCATTAAAGCTTTATATTTATGTAGGTAATAGTACATAATGTACAAGTTGAAACGAATTTGTCCAGTCAGTCGACACATTCGGTAATTTAATATTATAACTAAAAGATGTTACGTTGATACTAATCCAATATATACTGCGGCTATACTTCGCAGCTTTGCTTTAATTACCTGTCCAATTGGAAGGGAATCCACAAAAAAAATCCGCTCAAAACCAAAATAGAAGCAGCTCTAGTCGCTAATACGCGGGTTTCGAATATCTGGCGTGTTTTGGTTTTATTAGTTTCCAATAGTGAATGCATGACTTCTCTGTCTGTCATCAGTTGGGCTACTCCTGGAAAGTAACTAAATTACTTTAAATACCGAAAACCATTATAACAACAACTGAAGACATAGATGAATGCCTTCATGCCCTAGGTAATTTATCTGTAGAGCAGGTCGATAGTCCTGCAGCCTCAGAAAACCGAGAAGAATTTCGTGCCTTCAGCGAGGAAGAGAAGGGTGTTGAGATGGACTCCCAAAAGGAAGGGACATCTGTTGACTCCAAGCTCAAAGGTATAAAAAATAAAATGGTCGGTATAGACAGGGCACTCCTCGAAAGAAGTATGTAAACTAGCAATCTAATGACATTCCTTTTGAGAAAAGACCAAAGAGAGCAGATTTGATAATTTCTGGCTAACAAATCGTTTTACAAGAGGAAGGGGTAATCGAGCCGAGCTACGAGATAATTTCCTACACTGACCAAGTCACTGCAAACTAGCTGCAGGAGCCGCTAAATAATGTCGAACCATAGGAAGGAGTAGATCTAGTGACTATAGATGAGTGTACAATTTTTTGTACAATGATTGTTGTGGTCTTCTTCCCAAACAGTGTAGGCGACTTGAACGAAATAATCTTGCAATTCGCGATACGTCTGTTAAAACGTTTTTAGTTGATAAAGTTATCAGAGGAAAACCTGAACAAGAAAACTATCTTAAGTAGGTTACAAATTTGGCTGTGTCCAATTAATTCCAACAGGAGCATCGATGAGAACGAATGAGGAGAAAGCTCTATAGAAGTAATGCAAGCCTTTAAGCAGTACCGCTAGTGCAGTAAAAGCCTAGACAGGAAAAAGTTGAATTCACAAGTTGTCGTGAAGAATGTAAGCAGTAACGACACCGAGACCACACTAGAAAAGTTATGAAGAACATGTGCTTCATCCGAATAAATTGTTATCCTGTGCTTAGGAGAGGATTTATGGATTGGACATGCCGCTAATTTAAGAAACCCGCTACTTCGAAAAGATGAACATCCAAGACTACGAATACTACTTAACAAATATGTAAAATTACTTACAATATCAGAGTTCATCAATCGAAAGGTGATTGCAATGATGGTAAAGGTGCCATCAAAAGAAGGCAGACAAGTAGTTTAACCACTTTGGACTACTTTCCTGGAGACGAGAAAGATCTTATAGTTGCAGAAAAAATCCAACTCCTTCTGAATCATGGCGATTGTAGACAACACAAATCAGGAAAATAAAGCATTCTTCTGTTTTTGTGACGATAGAGAGCAGACGGGATAACCAAACACCTAACAGCAAGCAACGCTTTTCCTCTTTGATATTTTTGACAGAAAATTCATTACAGACACTTAGCTAGCCAAAGAAAGGAAACGTACAGACAAGCACACCTACTATACGGTATATTAATTATTGATGTTGAATTTAAATTACTATTTTTTTTCTTTGAGTCAATTTGAGACCTCTAGAATCACTGAGCATGTATTATCATATTATTACACAATTTCAGTTTATGGAAAATAATCTGTTTCTTAGAAACTAGATTTTTAGCTACATGAATTAATTTTGAATTTTTTAATGGTTTTTGTTTTTTAGATTTTACGATAAATATTAACCACATGTTTAGCGCAACAAAAGCCAGAATGAATCTTCTAATTTCGCGTACATTTGGTCAGAATAGTTGTAGAAAAGCGTTACAGTGAAGTAAATGTCTTTATTACAAGTGGACTATAATTGATTTGTTGTATTTTAGATTTGTAACTTGTTTATTTTAGGAAACAAACTTGATATTATACTACCGCAATTTTGATTACACTACTGTTTGTGTTATTGTGATGATAAGTATATATTATAACATTTGCATCTGTAGTGTGTGAAATAAACGATATAGTTTAATGAAATGCAATTGAAAATGTAGATTTGTTGTAATTATTTAAGCTGCGATAATGTTTAATTGTAGATTTAGTCGTCTTATGTCTCAGAAATTAGACAGTATCAACAATGCTAAATAATTTCTATTTTATGTTGATGTATTTATTTATTTGAAATAGATAATGTCTTGAATATGAGAATGAGAAATAATTTAAAACTGTCCGGATTTATGTTGATTTTATTTAATTCTTATGATGCATATAATATTTAGAAACAAATATAACAACAAATATTACCCAACAGAGCGATTGCGATTCGAGGTTTAGATAATCTATCGAATGTAGCAATTTTAAAAGTATATATACTTACAGCATCGTTGTGATTCCAAAAGATGTATGCTGGAGGTTCCGGGCTGTGCCGGACTACGCAGGTAAGGTTGATAGTGCTGCCGCGATCGATGTACAATTCAGGACCACCGACGATCTCCGTATCAGGCTCTGGAAATCGAAAACGAGAAAGAACTTTATAAATACGTACTAACGCAGAAGTATACGGGTAGCTCGTTAGAAAAAGAAATATGTTAAAACTACAGTCACTCCGGAAATTATAAGTGTCAAAGAAGAAGAAAAATCTATGGCAACTTCGATAAATTGCATATCGTAGCATAGGCGTAGGTATTATTTATAGCGGGCACGTGTTGTTTCGTTTATATCTCCACTTTCGTTGAATTTGTTGACTTCCTTTTCTGCCGTCTAGCCTTTCGATTTGGTTCGTCTTTCAGTCTCCTCTTTTTTTTTTTCTCTATAGCAGGCAAACATGAATTTATTTCACCATTCAGTTGGCACGCGCTGCGGGCTGTATTTGAACTGGAAATTCAAATAAAACCGTTATAGAAGAGTGAAAAATGATTTACTGTTAAAGCTCTTTAAGAAGAGTAGTCTTCCCAACACGAACGTCTATTGCGTTCTGTAAATAACCCGAGCTTATACACGACTTCCGCTACTTTCCCTTTTAATTTAACTTTTAATATTTTATGCTCTGTGTAGGATGTAACTCTCATTGTGCGTAATGTAATTGGCCAAATAAATCATAGAGAATAAATCATCCAAGCAATTTTGCTGTGCAATTACTGGGTTCAAACAGCAGTGGAACGGTCAACGAGGACCTACAGTTTAAATATAATTTCTTACTATGTGTCGCATTTATGTATACTTTTGAACATTGATAGTTATTTATAGATTTACTCACAGACATGATTATATGGATTTACATGAATGTAGTTTCTTGTTTAAAATGTTATTGTTTTCCTACCGCAAGTGATGAGTATGATAATGACAAAATAATATATCCTATTTAGTTTCCAGATATTAAATAGTCTCGAAATATTATTTCAAATTTCAACATTAATATGAACTAATTTAATGATGAAATTCAAACAATATTTTTCAAGGCAACTAACGTTTTTGCATGTGTATCACATATAAAAGTTGGATTAGCTATTGTACACCACATGCACGTAAAATAGTAATAACGTAGTGATTTCTCAAAAAATTAAGACAATTGCTGCTTTATCGTTGGGAGCAGTGGTTTCCCGTTTTCTACATAATATGTTTGTACAGTTGGTTACCCTTAGAATCATCATTTTTGGGACGAATATTACCGAATGTATTTCCTACCATGTACATCTTTTTCTTAGAATACAATATCGCACAATACACCGCAGCTATAAACTTTTGCAGACAGTGCTGAAAGCTTTTAAATCTGGCTTGAGAACGGAATTATTTATCTGATGCTAGATCTAGAAATTCATAGTAATATATCAGATCAGGATTTTCAGCTTCATTATAAATTCCGTAGGTATACGATATAATGAAACTTGTTCAGTGATTCTCCTGATATGTAATTAAATTTTAAAATGTTTCTAAAGCCGATTTGCAAATAAATAAGCAATAAGTCGGGGATAATTATATTTCTATCAGTACAGTAAGACCTAATATTTTCGCTACACATTTCATATAGACTTGTAATCCAGTATAGTAGTGGTTTCGTAGTAAATAATTTTTTTTTTTTTTTTTTTTTTTTTTTTTTTTTTTTTTTTAAGTGAGGAAAAATGCCTAAACGCACCATCAGGGACGGGACCCGTCCCCGGTGTGTGGGGCTCGCACCCACTAAAAAACCTCACTTTGTCAGGTGCAGAATCCATCCCGGAACCGCTGGTCGCATTACTTCAGGATGGCACCTCGTAGTTAGCCTCGGTCGGCTCGCTCCATTGCTTGGGTCTCTCTCTTCTTCTCCTTCAGCACCTTCTCGACGAACGTGGCGATCTTCTGCCAGTGGTCGTGTCCGGACAGCATCGTTTGCACGACGTTATCCGGCGCAGAGTCGTGATACTGGCATGTCGCGTTCTCTGCTATACCCATTCGAGCCAGGTATGCGTTGAAATACCCGTGTCCGCTAAAAAACTGGGTGAGGTAGTAATTTACCTCGCCGTGGTCTCGGTCCAACCAGTCCGTTAGGTTGCGGATGAGTCTGGCCGTCCACCGTCCTCTCGTGTCGTTCTGCCAGCGCCCTTACTAACATTGTCGTGTGAGCGCTTTAGCGTCCGCTCTTGCTTGTCGTGCAGCGACGTCTCGTCGTGTCTCGTAGACTCTCTTCTTTTCTCGAGCCAGTAAGTCTATCGGGGTTACTCCTGCGATCACGAGCACCGCCGGTTCAGAAACCGTACGGTATGCGCTGGCGATCCTGAGTGCTCCCCGTCGCTGTACTGAAGCCATCCGCTTTCTGTACTTGTCCTGCCGTAAGGTGTCAGCCCAGATCTCGCTTCCATACAACAGTATGGAATGGGTGACGGTCATTAGCAGCCGGCGTTTACTCGCGGTGGGTCCTCCTACGTTGGCTATTAGTCGGCTCAACATCGTCGTTACTTTAGCGGCCTTATCGCTCGACGACTGAATCTGTTGCCAGAAGGTCATCTTGCTGTCGAGCCGCAGTCCGAGGTACTTCACGGAAGTTGTAGTGGTTATGACTTCCGTATCCACCGTCATCTCGATCTCCCTAGGGATTCTTCTCCTGGTCAGTAGAACGACCTCGGTCTTCTCCGTTGCCAGGGTCAGGCCGTGTTCGTCCATCCATGTGGTGACTCTTCTCATTACCTGGTTGAGCCTTCTCTGGGCATCCGCCTCGTCACGCGCTAGGATGACTGCCGCTACGTCGTCTGCGTATCCTATCAGATACGCATCTTGCGGCAGCTCCATTCGGAGGATCCCGTCGTAGGACACATTCCATAAGTCGGGGCCCAGTATGGAACCCTGCGCCGCTCCCGCTGTTATCTTCTTCGTGCACGGCCCGCCTGCGGTATCGTAGACCAGCTTCCTGTCGCTAAGGTAGCTGCGTAGCATCCTAAGTAAATAGGATGGCGTGTCGAACGTGTTCTGCAAGGAGCCAAGAATGACGTCCCATCTCGCCGAGTTGAAGGCGTTTCTTACGTCCAATGTCACGAGCATCACCAGGGGTCTCGAGTAATGATTTCCCCGTTGAGCGGCTTCGAAGGTTTCCACTACCTGCGCTACGGCGCCGACGGTGGAGTGACCCTTCCTGAAGCCATGCTGTCTCTCGGACAGGCCTCCCGCGTCGTCTATGCTGCTCTCCAGTCGCGTTTTGAGCAGTCTCTCTAGTAGCTTTCCAGCCGTGTCCAGCATACATAGCGGTCTGTATGCCGATGCCGTGGTCGGGTCGCCCTTGCCTTTGCTTATCAGCACTAGTCGCTGTACCTTCCATCTCTTGCAGAAGGATCCTTCTGTTAAACAGCGGTTGTACATGTTCAGAAGCAGATCTGGGCAGACGCGCGCCACAATCTTGAGAGCTTCCGTCGGAATTCCGTCGGGTCCAGGTGCCTTCCAGTTTTGTAGGGAGTTCGCCGCTCTTGACAGTTCATCTCCGCTAAAAAGCGGGATGTCGTTCAATAGCTCGTCCTCCATTTCCGCAGTTCTCTCGGGATGAGTAGGGAACAACGTGTCAACGATCTTCCGCATCCGATCTCGTTCGAGGACTGGATTCGCCGTCTTCGTCGTAAGCTTTTGCGTGACGATCTTGTACACAAGGCCCCATGGGTCGTTGTCAACGTCCTGCCGCAGCTCCTCCCACTTACGTTTCTTGCTCCTGTAGATGGCGTTCTTGAGATCTCTCTTGACGTTCCTAAAGTCCTCGGACTCTAGTTCTGCCGCGTTCGGATCTCGTCGTCTTACTCTGGTTATTCTCCGTCTAAGCTGTAAGCATCTTTTCCGGAGGGTCGCGATCTCGTCGTTCCACCAA
Source organism: Holotrichia oblita (assembly GCA_023690525.1). Classification (NCBI taxonomy): domain Eukaryota; kingdom Metazoa; phylum Arthropoda; class Insecta; order Coleoptera; family Scarabaeidae; genus Holotrichia; species Holotrichia oblita. The sequence continues at coordinate 45,410,575 of CM043019.1, forward strand.
TACGCAGATCTTCTGTTGTATATCTTTCTGCGCGGCATAGAGGCGTCGCAGGCGCGACATATGAGGGCCATGGTCGCGTACGCAATAGTCTCCGCTGAACCGGCACATTCCATGACGGCATCCTTTCCCCGAGCGATTGCATGGAGCCAGGGCGTCTTCATCCAGCTTCGCTACGTTCCATCGAGGACCGGGCGGAGCAGGATTTCGCCTGATCGGCTGCTGTCTCGTCACGTTGTAGCTTATGTACTGGTGGTCACTTCCGGTGTAGTCCTCCATGACTCGCCAGTCAACGATGTCCCGCACAATGTCCTCCGAGGCCAATGTGATGTCCGGTATCGTCTCTCCGTAGCCTGGTCTTCTGAACGTGGTGGTGTCTCCGACATTTACCACGCTGAGTCCGAGTCTGGCCGTCATGTCCAGTATACGCCTCCCTAGAGAATCGGTGTATTCCATACCCCACTCCACGGCTTTGGCGTTCACGTCTCCTCCTAGAATAATGGACCCTGCCATTTCTCGAAGGTCGTCTTCCAGGTTGTCGAGCTTGCCTTGGAAGTCCGCTATCGGCTCGTTGGGTGTGAGATAGCAGCTCACGTAGGTGATAGTGCCGCTCTTTACCCACACGTATCCGTTTCGGGCTCCGTGGTTGTCGACGATGACTGTATTCGTGTCCGGGATCCATATAGCTGCAGTGCCGAGTGTGTCCCTGTACCACCCGGTGCATTCCTTATCCCGGTATTGTTCACTGATAAGCAGCAGATCTACTCCGGTGTCCAGTTGAAGTTGGATGAGGAGATCGTCTGCTGTTCTGCTTCGGTGCATGTTGCCTTGTAGGATTCTGGTCATTGACTCTTCTTTGCCTGATCTAATGCCCTTCTGAAGGAGGGACATGCGCCGGAACCAGGGACGTGGCTGCGTGTCGCGGTGTCTCCCGTCCAGAGAAAGCATTTTGCTTTGTTCTTGCAATCCTTCCGTTGGTGGCCTTTTCTCCGCAGTTGATACAAAGGCCTTGAGTTCCTCTGTCTGGTCCGGGACAAGCAGCCTGTCGATGTCCGTAGCCGAAGCAGCGGAAGCACCTGACGACTTCTACCCTGCGTCTTATTCTGCTGTTTATCCAGCCGATCTTTATTCTCGGTGTTTCCAGCAGATTAAGGGCTTGACGCTGACTAAGTTGGACGATAGCCATTCTCAGCCCTCTGCTGTTCGCGTTGGTGAGGCTGATCTTCACTTCGCCGTCCATGTCTTCTAGCTTTGCTCTAACTGCTGCGCGGACTTTCTCCGTTGTCGTTAAGCAGTCTTGATCTCTGAATGCTAGCGTCTCTTTGGGTTCTAGGGTGCTGATGTTAGCCTTCTCGCCCAGGATCTTCTTCAACGCGCTGCTGAAACCTGCAGTATCCTTGGTACTGGGACCTAACTCCAGCAGCATATCTCCTGCACGTGTTTTCCGCACCGCTTTAATCTCGGTGCCTGTCTCTTCTGGTTTCGCGTTGCTGCGCAGCTCTCGCAGTACGTCAGCATACGACTTCCCTTGCGCAGGCTTTACTAGAAGCGCATCCAATCGAGGCTTCGTGTTCCGTTTCTTCTGCTTGTTCTTCTTTAGCTGTTTCTGGTCGGTACCGTCGTCCTTTCTCTGACCACCGGCTATCTTCTGCTGCTGTTTGCTGCCAGAAGCTTTTGCAGCTGCCTTCTTCTCTTCTTGCGCTTGCTTTCTCCTACCTGCTCGGTCCTTCATCCACACGTTCTCGGAGGGATGCATTTCCTTCTTCTCCACGTTCTTATTGCCCGTAGCAGAAGTAGCCTGCGTCTTGGTTGCAGGCGCTGAAGCCTTTTGCGCGTGCTCTCCTGCTTGCAGCTCGGCCTCCTTCCATCTCTTCCTGCAATCAGAGATCATCTCCACTGCTTCTTCTAGCTCCTTCAAGCCGTTCTTTACGTCCATGGAGACGTTCTTCTGCCTGCCAATAGCTGCCTTCATTGTCTTGATGACACCTATGCACTTCTGCAATTGCTCCTCTTCGCGGCATCGCAGTTTGCAGATGACTTCTTTTGTGGACGACATATCTGGAGCTGATGTGGTGTCGTCACTGCTACCTCCTGGTTTCACGATGTTAAATGTCGTCAGATCTATCGTAATCGGCGACCTAACGTGCTGCGCCGTTGGTGTCTTGAAGGCACCGTTGGGGCTCTCTTCTGTGCTGTTCTTCGGCGTTCTCTTGTTGGTAGGTAAAGTTGCCATGTTGAGTAGTTCGTCAGCGCTTCGTGTATGGAGGGGCGGGCCGAAAAAATTAGGAGCGGTTATACCCTTGGATTCTCGGATCCTACCCCAGTTCCCTGAGGCCTGACCTTCGCTTCACCAATCCCGGAATACACGGACGGACTGGAACTCGCCCGGGGCAATGCAGATTCCGACATCTTGCATCCACCATACACTACCTGATCAGGGCCCGAAGTGGCTGGTTCCTCACAATGCGTCGCGGATCCTCGTCGGCAGAGCAAGCTCACATCAGCCTACTCCCCAGCCGGATGAGAAGGCCAGTCGGTTCGTAGACACTCCCGGAGTCGCCGCAACGCTTGCCGATCTGTACCCGGGAACAGAAAGGAAAAGGGAAGAGGATGGGTGGAGGTCAGCGGACAGCTGGCGTCACTGGCTGTACCGTTTCCGCATACGGTAGCGGCACTGGGGCCGGCCAGACAATATCTGTGCTGTTCAATAATTTTTTTTTTTTGAGTGAGGAAAAATGCCTTAACGCACCATCAGGGACGAGACCCGTCCCCGGTGTGTGGGGCTCGCACCCACTAAAAAACCTCACTTTGTCAGGTGTAGAATCCATCCCGGAACCGCTGGTCGCATTACTTCAGGATGGCACCTCGTAGTTAGCCTCGATCGGCTGCCTCCATTGCTTGGGTCTCTCTCTTCTTCTCCTTCAGCACCTTCTCGACGAACGTGGCGATCTTCTGCCAGCGGTCGTGTCCGGACAGCATCGTCTGCACGACGTTATCCGGCGTTAGAGGTCCTACTTCGTCTTGTAGAGCGTCCCTGTAGTCACTCCACCTCTCGCATTCGAAGAAGGTGTGGTGAGCATCATCTTCCGCAGAGTCGTGATACTGACATGTCGCGTTCTCTGCTATACCCATTCGAGCCAGGTATGCGTTGAAATACCCGTGTCCGCTAAAAAAACTGGGTGAGGTAGTAATTTACCTCGCCGTGGTCTCGGTCCAACCAGTCCGTTAGGTTGCGGATGAGTCTGGCCGTCCACCGTCCTCTCGTGTCGTTCTGCCAGCGCCCTTACTAACATTGTCGTGTGAGCGCTTTAGCGTCCGCTCTTGCTTGTCGTGCACCGACGTCTCGTCGTGTCTCGTAGATTCTCTTCTTTTCTTGAGGCAGTAAGTCTATCGGGGTTACTCCTGCGATCACGAGCACCGCCGGTTCGGAAACCGTACGGTATGCGCTGGCGATCCTGAGTGCTCCCCGTCGCTGTACTGAAGCCATCCGCTTTCTGTACTTGTCCTGCCGTAAGGTGTCAGCCCAGATCTCGCTTCCATACAACAGTATGGAATGGGTGACGGTCATTAGCAGCCGGCGTTTACTCGCGGTGGGTCCTCCTACGTTGGCTATTAGTCGGCTCAACATCGCCGTTACTTTAGCGGCCTTATCGCTCGACGACTGAATCTGTTGCCAGAAGGTCATCTTGCTGTCGAGCCGCAGTCCGAGGTACTTCACGGAAGTTGTAGTGGTTATGACTTCCGTATCCACCGTCATCTCGATCTCCCTAGGGATTCTTCTCCTGGTCAGTAGAACGACCTCGGTCTTCTCCGTTTCCAGGGTCAGGCCGCGTTCGTCCATTCATGTGGTGACTCTTCTCATTACCTGGTTGAGCCTTCTCTGGGCATCCGCCTCGTCACGCGCTAGGATGACTGCCGCTACGTCGTCTGCGTATCCTATCAGATACGCATCTTGCGGCAGCTCCATTCGGAGGATCCCGTCGTAGGACACATTCCATAAGTCGCGGCCCAGTATGGAACCCTGCGCCGCTCCCGCTGTTATCTTCTTCGTACACGGCCTGCCTGCGGTATCGTAGACCAGCTTCCTGTCGCTAAGGTAGCTGCGTATCATCCTAAGTAAATAGGATGGCGTGTCGAACGTGTTCTGCAAGGAGTCAAGAATGACGTCCCATCTCGCCGAGTTGAAGGCGTTTCTTACGTCCAATGTGACGAGCATCACCAGGGGTCTCGAGTAATGGTTTCCCCGTTGAGCGGCTTCGAAGGTTTCCACTACCTGCGCTACGGCGCCGACGGTGGAGTGACCCTTCCTGAAGCCATGCTGTCTCTCGGACAGGCCTCCCGCGTCGTCTATGCTGCTCTCCAGTCGCGTTTTGAGCAGTCTCTCTAGTAGCTTTCCAGCCGTGTCCAGCATACATAGCGGTCTGTATGCCGATGCCGTGGTCGGGTCACCCTTGCCTTTGCTTATCAGCACTAGTCGCTGTACCTTCCATCTCTTGCAGAAGGATCCTTCTGTTAAACAGCGGTTGTACATGTTCAGAAGCAGATCTGGGCAGACGCGCGCCACAATCTTGAGAGCTTTAGTCGGAATTCCGTCGGGTCCAGGTGCCTTCCGGTTTTGTAGGGAGTTCGCCGCTCTTGACAGTTCATCTCCGCTAAAAAGCGGGATGTCGTTCAATAGCTCGTCCTCCATTTCCGCAGTTCTCTCCGGATGAGTAGGGAACAACGTGTCAACGATGTTCCGCATCCGATCTTGTTCGAGGACTGGATTAGCCGTCTTCGTCGTAAGCTTCTGCATGACGATCTTGTACCCAGGGCCCCATGGGTCGTTGTCAACGTCCTGCCGCAGCTCCTCCCACTTACATTTCTTGCTCCTGTAGATGGCGTTCTTGAGATCTCTCTTGGCGTTCCTAAAGTCCTCGGACTCTAGTTCTGCCGCGTTCGGATCTCGTCGTCTTACTCTGGTTATTCTCCGCCTAAGCTGTAAGCATCTTTTCCGGAGGGTCGCGATCTCGTCGTTCCACCAATACGCAGATCTTCTGTTGTATATCTTTCTGCGCGGCATAGAGGCGTCGCAGGCGCGACGTATGAGGGCCATGGTCGCGTCCGCAATAGTCTCCGCTGAACCGGCACATTCCATGACGGCATCCTTTCCGCGAGCTATTGCATGAGCCAGGGCGTCTTCATCCAGCTTCGCTACGTTCCATCGAGGACCGGGCGGAGCAGGATTTCGCCTGATCGGCTGCTGTCTCGTCACGTTGTAGCTTATGTACTGGTGGTCACTTCCGGTGTAGTCCTCCATGACTCGCCAGTCCACGATGTCCTGCACAAAGTCCTCCGAGGCCAATGTGATGTCCGGTATCGTCTCTCCGTAGCCTGGTCTTCTGAACGTGGTGGTGTCTCTGACATTTACCACGCTGAGTCCGAGTCTGGCCGCCATGTCCAGTATACGCCTCCCTCGAGAATCGGTGTATTCCATACCCCACTCCACGGCTTTAGCGTTCACGTCTCCTGATAGAATAATGGACCCTGCCATTTCTCGAAGGTCGTCTTTCAGGTTGTCGAGCTTGCCTTGAAAGTCCGCTATCGGCTCGTTGGGTGTGAGATAGCAGCTCACGTAGGTGATAGTGCCGCTCTTTACCCACACGTATCCGTTTCGGGCTCCGTGGTTGTCGACGATGACTGTATTCGTGTCCGGGATCCATATAGCTGCAGTGCCGAGTGTGTCCCTGTACCACCCGGTGCATTCCTTATCCCGGTATTGCTCACTGATAAGCAGCAGATCTACTCCGGTGTCCAGTTGTAGTTGGATGAGATCGTCTGCTGGTCTGCTTCGGTGCATGTTGCCTTGTAGGATTCTGGTCATTAATAATAATAATAACAATAATAATAATAATAATGTACACAAATATATGTATTTTGTAGAACTAAAAACTAAATAAAAAATAAAAAAGCAACGGCCGTCCGCGCCCTGCTCGACGCTAGGACCCCGAGAATTGGGTGAAAAGAACCTGGCATGGTCGTGTGACAAGGCACATAGTAATAATAATAATAATAATAATAATAAGGTCAAGGTCGAGGGCATTAAAATAGTACCCATTATCATAGGCGCCACGGGAGAGATCCCAAAATCGCTCCATACCAACTTGGAAACACTCGGTATACCCAAGGCCGTCTACATGGAGATGCAGAAAGCGGTACTGCTGTCCACTGCCAACATCGTCCGCAAGACCCTCAACCTAAACGGACCCGCTGCAGGAAGGTGAACTGGAAATTAAAATAGAATAAAATGTTAATGTATTTTTATTTCTATGCATACATATATATTATATATATAGTTTATTAATTGTAGTACTTACCTTAGGTTAAGGTCGTATGCAATGTACATTACTTATTTTTCTAAAATAAAGATATTTTGAAATAATAATAATAATAATAAGGGCGGAAGGGAGGCCTGTAAAAAAAAAAAAATAATAATAATAATATAACGTCTTTATTGTAGTAGTAATAATAATACATAAATACATTCGACAAAAATAACACAAGCACAGTAAATACTACAAATACTGCGGATTCAGAGATTCAACGACCTTTGTTCGTCCATCCGAACTATACCAAAGAAATGCATACAAAGAATATTCCGGGCGTAAATCTGTAAACCAGTAGTGAAAGTTTGTAAGTAAAGATACAGCACAAGTACAGAAAAAGAATCAAATTGCCACAAAATTGCTATACAAGAATTAAATAATTACAGAGAACTGATATAAGCTGTATAATCTATAGAAATCGCTTTTTATTGGAGGTAAGGTACAAACTAGAAAACTAGAAAACGTTAATAGAACACTACACTATCAAGAGTTAAAAAAAAACAGCAAAACAGAAAAAAAAAATTGAACTAAGTATACATCGCCGCCTGCCCACTCATAAGCCAAAGCCTCAACTTCGATTTAAATTGAGAAACAGTAAGACCAATGTCACGGATGTCAACCGGAAGAGAATTCCAAAACGACGCTATATTATAAGAGTAACTTCTCCGAAATACCGTAGTAGAGTGGTGAGATACAGTTATAAAGATGTTTACGGACATCAAGAGAAAGCAGAGACCTATTAGCATAAATGGGCTGCAACAGTGCGTAAGCGGAACGCATCTTATTATGAATGTGAGCGGTGAAGCGTATGTCGCTATTAAATACCAAACCGAGACTGATTTAGTCGGGTTCAATACCAAACAATGTTCCTTAGAAGTTTTAGCCAAAGCCGCAAGATCTTCATTAATTAAGGAAAAAGCAGTAGCAATCTCGGAAGGATGGAAGGAGTAATAGAGTTGGCTATCGTCGGCATAAAAATGACTTTTGCAATGCACTATATATTTGGGAAAAATGGAGGTGTAGAGAATGAAAAGCAGTGGTCCGCATTTGCTTCCCTGCGCTATGCCCACTTCAACATTTAATTTGACTGAGAAACTGTTATTTATTTTAACCATTTGACTCCGGTCGGCAAAGTAGCTTTCAAAAAAAGATACTGCCGTGTCTCCAAATCCAATATAATGTAAAATAGCCAGCATGAGATTACGATTAAGCGAATGAAATGCTTTAGTATAATCTAGTAAAATCAGAATTGTCATGAGACAACCATCAGCTGCTTGCAGTATATCGTCACTAACATCTAACAATGTTGAGACACATCCGTAGCCAGGACGAAAGTCAGACTGCCTATCCGGAATCAAATTATTGCAATTTAAAAATAGTCGCATTTGTTTTTCAACAGCTTTTCTAGAATTTTAGATAGAACAGGTAAAATGCTGATTGGTCTAAGATCTTTCAGTTCTTTAGGATTACTGACCTTAGGAATGGGTACAACCAGAGCCTCCTTCCAACTCTCTGGAAAAACGCCCTCCAAGACGCAGAAGTGTGTGAGGAAAGGAATTAGAAACGGACAACACGTCTTTATAAGCGCAATACTAAGACCATCAGTACCCACTGCTTCCGATTTAATGCTGTCTATAATGCACTGAATTTCTTCAGGCGCGAGGGCATGGAATGAAAATTCGTCTGAAACGTTTCTATGCCGAGAATTTGCATAAAACTTTAAAAGATCACGATCAGGAGCGGTGTTTGGTATATTATTAATAAAGTATTCATTTACTTCATTGGGTTTTGACAGGTGTTCAGGGATGTCACTACCACGTCTGTTGTTAATAACTGATAAGTTTCTGAGTGACCTCCACAACTCCCTGATGTTGTTACTACGAAATTGAAAGTTGACATAAGCTGTTTTTTCCCTCTTTATTGCCGAGTTTACATAATTCTTAAGGGTTTTATAATAATTCCAATCGCAGCGGCTCTTGGTTGAATGACATCTTTTTAGGGCTGCGTTTCGCAACTGAATCATACTTTTAATAGTTTCGGTTATCCAAGGAGCTCTCGGACGGGTGACTGATATTTTTTCTGGCAGGTGACTATCAAACAAGTACAGCAGTATTTAAAAAATCAATTTTAACATTAATATAATATCATTCATATATATATAATATCATGCCAATGAATGGCCTGAAGATCATTCAGAAAACTGTCGTAATTAAATGCGCTAAAGTCACGGTGCACCACAAAAAACGGATAACGTTTAGCTGTAGTAAATGGTAGCTTGTAGTAAACCAACAAGTGATCAAATCTCCCACCAGCATCAATAGCGTCACAGATGACTGCTTCCGATTGCTCAGTAGTTATAATTACATCGATAAGGGTAGATGAATGATCAGTAATCCGGGTTGGTCCTGTTACAAGTCGTCTAAGACCAAGTGGACTGATAAGCGAATTAAATTTGACGGTATTAAGGTCATTAGGTTTGAGAAAATCTATATTAAGGTCACCCAAGAAAACAATCTCATCACACACCAGAATTAATTGGGGAATGGTTTCCTCCAAATTACTAATAAATTGATTAATGTTAGAAGCAGGGCTGCGATATATAGAGCCTACCGCATATCGCGTGCCAGAAACATTTACTTTAACGCAGATTTGCTCCACAAGAGATGAATCATACTGTAAATGCGCATACTGAAGAGAATTAGAGACATATATACCTGTACCTGCACCGACGTCTCGTCGTGTCTCGTAGATTCTCTTCTTTTCTTGAGGCAGTAAGTCTATCGGGGTTACTCCTGCGATCACGAGCACCGCCGGTTCGGAAACCGTACGGTATGCGCTGGCGATCCTGAGTGCTCCCCGTCGCTGTACTGAAGCCATCCGCTTTCTGTACTTGTCCTGCCGTAAGGTGTCAGCCCAGATCTCGCTTCCATACAACAGTATGGAATGGGTGACGGTCATTAGCAGCCGGCGTTTACTCGCCGTCGGTCCTCCTACGTTGGCCATTAGTCGGCTCAACATCGTCGTTACCTTAGCGGCCTTATCGCTCGATGACTGGATCTGTTGCCAGAAGGTCATCTTGCTGTCGAGCCGCAGTCCGAGGTACTTCACGGAAGTTGTAGTGGTTATGACTTCCGTATCCACCGTCATCTCGATCTCCCTAGGGATTCTTCTCCTGGTCAGTAGAACGACCTCGGTCTTCTCCGTTTCCAGGGTCAGGCCGCGTTCGTCCATTCATGTGGTGACTCTTCTCATTACCTGGTTGAGCCTTCTCTGGGCATCCGCCTCGTCACGCGCTAGGATGACTGCCGCTACGTCGTCTGCGTATCCTATCAGATACGCATCTTGCGGCAGCTCCATTCGGAGGATCCCGTCGTAGGACACATTCCATAAGTCGCGGCCCAGTATGGAACCCTGCGCCGCTCCCGCTGTTATCTTCTTCGTACACGGCCTGCCTGCGGTATCGTAGACCAGCTTCCTGTCGCTAAGGTAGCTGCGTATCATCCTAAGTAAATAGGATGGCGTGTCGAACGTGTTCTGCAAGGAGTCAAGAATGACGTCCCATCTCGCCGAGTTGAAGGCGTTTCTTACGTCCAATGTGACGAGCATCACCAGGGGTCTCGAGTAATGGTTTCCCCGTTGAGCGGCTTCGAAGGTTTCCACTACCTGCGCTACGGCGCCGACGGTGGAGTGACCCTTCCTGAAGCCATGCTGTCTCTCGGACAGGCCTCCCGCGTCGTCTATGCTGCTCTCCAGTCGCGTTTTGAGCAGTCTCTCTAGTAGCTTTCCAGCCGTGTCCAGCATACATAGCGGTCTGTATGCCGATGCCGTGGTCGGGTCACCCTTGCCTTTGCTTATCAGCACTAGTCGCTGTACCTTCCATCTCTTGCAGAAGGATCCTTCTGTTAAACAGCGGTTGTACATGTTCAGAAGCAGATCTGGGCAGACGCGCGCCACAATCTTGAGAGCTTTAGTCGGAATTCCGTCGGGTCCAGGTGCCTTCCGGTTTTGTAGGGAGTTCGCCGCTCTTGACAGTTCATCTCCGCTAAAAAGCGGGATGTCGTTCAATAGCTCGTCCTCCATTTCCGCAGTTCTCTCCGGATGAGTAGGGAACAACGTGTCAACGATGTTCCGCATCCGATCTTGTTCGAGGACTGGATTAGCCGTCTTCGTCGTAAGCTTCTGCATGACGATCTTGTACCCAGGGCCCCATGGGTCGTTGTCAACGTCCTGCCGCAGCTCCTCCCACTTACATTTCTTGCTCCTGTAGATGGCGTTCTTGAGATCTCTCTTGGCGTTCCTAAAGTCCTCGGACTCTAGTTCTGCCGCGTTCGGATCTCGTCGTCTTACTCTGGTTATTCTCCGCCTAAGCTGTAAGCATCTTTTCCGGAGGGTCGCGATCTCGTCGTTCCACCAATACGCAGATCTTCTGTTGTATATCTTTCTGCGCGGCATAGAGGCGTCGCAGGCGCGACGTATGAGGGCCATGGTCGCGTCCGCAATAGTCTCCGCTGAACCGGCACATTCCATGACGGCATCCTTTCCGCGAGCTATTGCATGAGCCAGGGCGTCTTCATCCAGCTTCGCTACGTTCCATCGAGGACCGGGCGGAGCAGGATTTCGCCTGATCGGCTGCTGTCTCGTCACGTTGTAGCTTATGTACTGGTGGTCACTTCCGGTGTAGTCCTCCATGACTCGCCAGTCCACGATGTCCTGCACAAAGTCCTCCGAGGCCAATGTGATGTCCGGTATCGTCTCTCCGTAGCCTGGTCTTCTGAACGTGGTGGTGTCTCTGACATTTACCACGCTGAGTCCGAGTCTGGCCGCCATGTCCAGTATACGCCTCCCTCGAGAATCGGTGTATTCCATACCCCACTCCACGGCTTTAGCGTTCACGTCTCCTGATAGAATAATGGACCCTGCCATTTCTCGAAGGTCGTCTTTCAGGTTGTCGAGCTTGCCTTGAAAGTCCGCTATCGGCTCGTTGGGTGTGAGATAGCAGCTCACGTAGGTGATAGTGCCGCTCTTTACCCACACGTATCCGTTTCGGGCTCCGTGGTTGTCGACGATGACTGTATTCGTGTCCGGGATCCATATAGCTGCAGTGCCGAGTGTGTCCCTGTACCACCCGGTGCATTCCTTATCCCGGTATTGCTCACTGATAAGCAGCAGATCTACTCCGGTGTCCAGTTGTAGTTGGATGAGATCGTCTGCTGGTCTGCTTCGGTGCATGTTGCCTTGTAGGATTCTGGTCATTAATAATAATAATAACAATAATAATAATAATAATGTACACAAATATATGTATTTTGTAGAACTAAAAACTAAATAAAAAAAAAAAGCAACGGCCGTCCGCGCCCTGCTCGACGCTAGGACCCCGAGAATTGGGTGAAAAGAACCTGGCATGGTCGTGTGACAAGGCACATAGTAATAATAATAATAATAATAATAATAAGGTCAAGGTCGAGGGCATTAAAATAGTACCCATTATCATAGGCGCCACGGGAGAGATCCCAAAATCGCTCCATACCAACTTGGAAACACTCGGTATACCCAAGGCCGTCTACATGGAGATGCAGAAAGCGGTACTGCTGTCCACTGCCAACATCGTCCGCAAGACCCTCAACCTAAACGGACCCGCTGCAGGAAGGTGAACTGGAAATTAAAATAGAATAAAATGTTAATGTATTTTTATTTCTATGCATACATATATATTATATATATAGTTTATTAATTGTAGTACTTACCTTAGGTTAAGGTCGTATGCAATGTACATTACTTATTTTTCTAAAATAAAGATATTTTGAAATAATAATAATAATAATAAGGGCGGAAGGGAGGCCTGTAAAAAAAAAAAAAAAAAAAATAATAATAATAATATAACGTCTTTATTGTAGTAGTAATAATAATACATAAATACATTCGACAAAAATAACACAAGCACAGTAAATACTACAAATACTGCGGATTCAGAGATTCAACGACCTTTGTTCGTCCATCCGAACTATACCAAAGAAATGCATACAAAGAATATTCCGGGCGTAAATCTGTAAACCAGTAGTGAAAGTTTGTAAGTAAAGATACAGCACAAGTACAGAAAAAGAATCAAATTGCCACAAAATTGCTATACAAGAATTAAATAATTACAGAGAACTGATATAAGCTGTATAATCTATAGAAATCGCTTTTTATTGGAGGTAAGGTACAAACTAGAAAACTAGAAAACGTTAATAGAACACTACACTATCAAGAGTTAAAAAAAAACAGCAAAACAGAAAAAAAAATTGAACTAAGTATACATCGCCGCCTGCCCACTCATAAGCCAAAGCCTCAACTTCGATTTAAATTGAGAAACAGTAAGACCAATGTCACGGATGTCAACCGGAAGAGAATTCCAAAACGACGCTATATTATAAGAGTAACTTCTCCGAAATACCGTAGTAGAGTGGTGAGATACAGTTATAAAGATGTTTACGGACATCAAGAGAAAGCAGAGACCTATTAGCATAAATGGGCTGCAACAGTGCGTAAGCGGAACGCATCTTATTATGAATGTGAGCGGTGAAGCGTATGTCGCTATTAAATACCAAACCGAGACTGATTTAGTCGGGTTCAATACCAAACAATGTTCCTTAGAAGTTTTAGCCAAAGCCGCAAGATCTTCATTAATTAAGGAAAAAGCAGTAGCAATCTCGGAAGGATGGAAGGAGTAATAGAGTTGGCTATCGTCGGCATAAAAATGACTTTTGCAATGCACTATATATTTGGGAAAAATGGAGGTGTAGAGAATGAAAAGCAGTGGTCCGCATTTGCTTCCCTGCGCTATGCCCACTTCAACATTTAATTTGACTGAGAAACTGTTATTTATTTTAACCATTTGACTCCGGTCGGCAAAGTAGCTTTCAAAAAAAGATACTGCCGTGTCTCCAAATCCAATATAATGTAAAATAGCCAGCATGAGATTACGATTAAGCGAATGAAATGCTTTAGTATAATCTAGTAAAATCAGAATTGTCATGAGACAACCATCAGCTGCTTGCAGTATATCGTCACTAACATCTAACAATGTTGAGACACATCCGTAGCCAGGACGAAAGTCAGACTGCCTATCCGGAATCAAATTATTGCAATTTAAAAATAGTCGCATTTGTTTTTCAACAGCTTTTCTAGAATTTTAGATAGAACAGGTAAAATGCTGATTGGTCTAAGATCTTTCAGTTCTTTAGGATTACTGACCTTAGGAATGGGTACAACCAGAGCCTCCTTCCAACTCTCTGGAAAAACGCCCTCCAAGACGCAGAAGTGTGTGAGGAAAGGAATTAGAAACGGACAACACGTCTTTATAAGCGCAATACTAAGACCATCAGTACCCACTGCTTCCGATTTAATGCTGTCTATAATGCACTGAATTTCTTCAGGCGCGAGGGCATGGAATGAAAATTCGTCTGAAACGTTTCTATGCCGAGAATTTGCATAAAACTTTAAAAGATCACGATCAGGAGCGGTGTTTGGTATATTATTAATAAAGTATTCATTTACTTCATTGGGTTTTGACAGGTGTTCAGGGATGTCACTACCACGTCTGTTGTTAATAACTGATAAGTTTCTGAGTGACCTCCACAACTCCCTGATGTTGTTACTACGAAATTGAAAGTTGACATAAGCTGTTTTTTCCCTCTTTATTGCCGAGTTTACATAATTCTTAAGGGTTTTATAATAATTCCAATCGCAGCGGCTCTTGGTTGAATGACATCTTTTTAGGGCTGCGTTTCGCAACTGAATCATACTTTTAATAGTTTCGGTTATCCAAGGAGCTCTCGGACGGGTGACTGATATTTTTTCTGGCAGGTGACTATCAAACAAGTACAGCAGTATTTAAAAAATCAATTTTAACATTAATATAATATCATTCATATATATATAATATCATGCCAATGAATGGCCTGAAGATCATTCAGAAAACTGTCGTAATTAAATGCGCTAAAGTCACGGTGCACCACAAAAAACGGATAACGTTTAGCTGTAGTAAATGGTAGCTTGTAGTAAACCAACAAGTGATCAAATCTCCCACCAGCATCAATAGCGTCACAGATGACTGCTTCCGATTGCTCAGTAGTTATAATTACATCGATAAGGGTAGATGAATGATCAGTAATCCGGGTTGGTCCTGTTACAAGTCGTCTAAGACCAAGTGGACTGATAAGCGAATTAAATTTGACGGTATTAAGGTCATTAGGTTTGAGAAAATCTATATTAAGGTCACCCAAGAAAACAATCTCATCACACACCAGAATTAATTGGGGAATGGTTTCCTCCAAATTACTAATAAATTGATTAATGTTAGAAGCAGGGCTGCGATATATAGAGCCTACCGCATATCGCGTGCCAGAAACATTTACTTTAACGCAGATTTGCTCCACAAGAGATGAATCATACTGTAAATGCGCATACTGAAGAGAATTAGAGACATATATACCTGTACCTCCACCATGAGTTACTCTATCATTTCTAATAGAGGAATACCCTAGCATATACACGATGTTGGAGTCGATGTCATCGGTGAGCCAAGTCTCTGCAACAGCCAAAACGGCGTAGCAGTTATTCAGTAACAGTTGCTTCACCTCTGCAAAATTCGCGGTAAGCGAACGGACATTTAAATGAGCAAGCACAGCATCTGTAAACATAGCTACAAGTTAATTGCTTCGTATATCATGAGTGAACCACTACAGCGATTACAATAATACAAATTGAAATTATTACAAACACAAAAAATGAAAAAGGAAAAATGTGAATTACAGAAGTGAACAAAATATAAAAAAATCAAAGCGATAATAGTGTATGTATAAAAATAAATAAACAGGTGTATCAAATGAACAAAATATGTATACTATAAAATTAACTAAACAGTCACTATTTGTATCAGTTAGCTATATAATAAGCATTAGAATAAAAAAAAAACAAGCATTATAAAAAAAAGAATGGTAATTCAATAATAAAATGTAAAATTATGAAAGAGAGAAAAAAAGAAAAAGAAAAAGAAACAGAGATAAATGATTCTGTAGGTAAATATAAACAATGCGAAAAAGAAAAACTTATTATTCGTATTAGACGTTGAGTGGCTTCAAAGGGAAACATAAAGATCATCCAGCCCATTAATAACGATGCGCTTGCCATCCTTTCTTGTGTAAACACCTCCGTTATAGATCCACACATTTTGGTGTCCGAATTTCTTAATGGCCATCCTGTATAATCCATAGCGAGAAGCGGTGAGATCCTCAGGTATGGAAATGTGCGATCCTATTAAGTTTTTTCTTGCTGTATACTTTTTGCTTAACCAGATGCGACACAAATTTCACAACGATGGACTTCGAGGCTGTATTGCTTCTTGCTTGCAATCCTAAACGATGACAATTATCGACAGCACCATAGTCAATATTAAGAGCGAATTTTTCCTTAAATAAATTCAACGCTATATCGCAGACATCTTCATTCGGTGATTCCGGCATGCCGTGTATTCTGATAGAGTTTTTACGAGTATATTGTTCTATTTTATCAACTTTTCTGTCAATTAGCGTGTTAGCTTTTTCTATACCGTTTATTCCTCGTGTCATACTTAGCACAAAGTGCATTGATATTAGATTCGAGATTATCACTTACTTGTTTCGTGATGTTATTGATGAGTTTGGTGGATAGCGCTGAGAACGTTTCTTTAATCAGATCAACTAAGTCGCTTTTTTGCGCTCTGGAAATGCCCATCGTAGACTATTATTCGTCACAAACAACAAAACAACGAACCTCACACAACACACACAGTAATTAAACGTAATGCTAGTACAAATTCGCTGGATATAACAGTTTAATTACGAGCCACATGCAACGCGTTCTACACAGTTGTCGCCATCTTCCAAATATATATACATACTTCCTTGATGTCACATATTTAGGGGAGCAGAATTTAACATCATCCGCAAAAACAATTTTTTTATGTGCATTTGACAAAAACCAATTTTCATAAATACAAAATAAAGTAGAAATTACTTAAGCGCCAATGATTCATACTAAAGCTCTTTGATATTAATTGAAAAGCGTTACGAATAAATAGCATATTGAACATGCATTTAAATGTAAACAGAGGAGCATGTTTATTGGCGCAAGTGTTTGACAGACAAATTAATTTATTTCTATATGCATATACTATTTGCCAGTAGAACCACTTTATGTTAAATTAGTTTGGTGCCAAATTGCATATCGACATGAAATCAGATGATAAACACTTGTTTTGCTTTTTTAAGTATTCACAAAAATCCTAGTTATGTTCGATGTTTTCATTTGAAATATCGTGTCCCTCTTCATCTAATTAGGATCGTGCACAAAAACTTAATAAAGCCGAAAATTACCCCTTTTAATTACTGAGATTATTTGCACATTCCTACTATCTGTTTGCATCATATTGGAATTATTTTGTTAACTATTTTAAGCTACGGGATGTTATTGCTACAGTACTACAAGTTATATCCAATTTAGCTGTAATGGAATTTCGTAGTACTGTTATTTAGCTCCTGTATACAAAGTGAAGTTAGAGGCCAGATATTTTATTCTCGAGTTGATTCTGAAGAAACTTAAACTTTGAATAGTTCTCTAATTATCCTCCAAGCTACGGACTAATGAACTTTGTACTTCTACGAATAATGGGTTCCTAAGAAAATAATTCTTTAGAAAGGAACTAAACTATTAGGAAGTTATATCTAATGATCTAGCACTTATCTTTTTCGGCAAGCAGTTCCGTGTAAGATTACTCTTTCTTGGTTGATTCTTTTTTAGGTAATGTAATTTGTGTGTGGGCTGCACCTATATACCAAAGATATATTATATAGATATATTTATATGTATAGATACGTATTAATCAGACAACTTTCCTGTCAGACTAGTACAGCATCTAAGGACACATTTGGTGGAGGTGCCGAATGGATAGTGTTGGAACTTTGTGATATGTTATTCCTAATGTGGTTGTGCGCACATGTAATTTAGATATATACAGCACGTATTGGATACAACTCGACCAAGACCAGGTAAGAAGGGATAGTAAGAATTTATTAAACCACACCAAACCATATGAATGGCGTACCATAAGTTGATGTGTGATATGTAGTATAAGTTTATTCGAATTTTATTGTTAAACGGTTTCGAAATATCTTTTATAAAACTTTTGAATTTCGTTTTCATGATTAATGGATGAGAAGATCTCCAATTTTACATACACAGATAAAGGACGAAATGTAACATAAACAATATTACATTTAGCGCACACAGACATAGTACTTGTGATTGATTTTTAAAATCCCGTTTTAGAAATTCTCGTAAAGTGTATTCACGCCGCAGAGTTTTATTTATATGGATTTTTATAATTGAATGTAGAAGATAATCAGGATAACAACACTTTAACTGACAAAAAAATGGGACATAAACATTTTTGTTATTATAAAATTCATAGTTCACATATCTCACAAAATTACATCGCCTCATATACTACAATAATACGCAAATTAGGACGTTATTCTAGCGCGACGTCGAATTACCACAGGACGGAAAAGTAAGTGTACCGAGTCGTGTTCGTAATTTTCCCTTCTTCCTAATTGTTTTAATTAAATCCGCAAAATCTAGAATATTTTCGTTTCACACGCGACAAACTAAATTAATTCGTGAAGCTAATATTATTTATTTCCTCTCTTCTTGTATGTGTGCGAATGAACAGCTCTTGTAATTCAACATTTAAAACAAAATGCTGACGAGAGAAACGAATAACTGCTGTTGTATTAGAGCTAAGAAAAGTAGTAGTTTATGTATTGTTAGAACATCCGAGCTCTTGGAAGTTATCGTGCGAAGAAGGCTGAATTCGTTTGGGAACAGAAAATCTGATTGAAGATAATCAACTGGAAGATGAGTTTATGCTAGAAAGGGAAAATACAAGGCAAAGGAGATAATATAAGTATCCGACTACACAATGGGAAAACACGACGTTAAAGAGATTGCATATACAGGTTTAAGATAAATTGGTATTACATAAACTTGATTCGAAGATATGGAGTAAGGTATGATATAGAAAAAATTTTGTCATTTAAAAAATTGGTTTGTGTATTGATATCATTTACGAGTTGGCGTAGTTCGGCTAGAATGAAACAAAAGCTTTATCTTCACAGTGTAGTGCCATGAATTACAAAAAAATTAAAAAACCATTTAATAATAATCAGAGATGGAGGTAGGATACAAGGGAAGATAAATCGACTTGACCAGGATAAACAAACTCAAAAAATATAAAGGTTGACAGTAGGTGTGATAGTAATGGATGCGGTAGTTAAAAATACGGTAGAGAATATAAAAAAATAGAATACTATACAAACAAACGAGAAACTGGAAAAAAACACAAAGAAAAACGATAGTTTAAAATCGACAAGATTGCAAGCATGACAATAAAAACAAATCTTTTAGATTTGGTGTTAGAGATAAAATTTGAAAAAAAAACAGTGAAACAGTCTGAAATCGCAAGCGGTGGTGGCAAATTGGCGAGAAAATAGCTATAGAATAGATAAACTGAATTAACTCTACGTGAAACAGTATAATTAGCACTTAATATTCTAGCGATATACATACAGCGTTTTGTTCTAAAACTTGTTGAGGAACAGCTCGATAATCGCGGTGGTAAGAGTATTAGATTATTGTACCGTACGAATTGTAAATCAGTTGTAGTTTCAGGTGCGAGATTAATATCTATTACGTGTTATATGTATGTATATGAACTGTTCTGCTCTTCTTCCATCCCTCAGAAAGCGTCATTATGCCCTCCTTTCAAAATTGTTGAAACTTACTTGCACAACATTCATCGAGGTGCGTTTTTATTTCGCTTTTAGACTTATAACATTTAACGAGAGAAACAAGTAATAATCGGATGGGGAGTATGGAGGATGAAGCAGAACATCCCAACCAAACTGTAAGAGCTTCTGTCTTACCGCAATATGCGGTCTTGCTTTATCGTGATGAAAAACGACACCTCGTCGGTTCGCCAATTTTGGCCGTTTTTGTTGATTGCAATATTTTGCGGAATTCATTGTTTCACCTTGTAGAAGGAGCTCTTAGTACACTACACCTTTCCAGTCCCACCAAATGTACAAAAGAA
Source organism: Holotrichia oblita (assembly GCA_023690525.1). Lineage (NCBI taxonomy): Eukaryota > Metazoa > Arthropoda > Insecta > Coleoptera > Scarabaeidae > Holotrichia > Holotrichia oblita. Next base: position 45,430,105 of record CM043019.1, read on the forward strand.
CTTTCTTCGGATAATGTTCTGGTTTTGCAACAGTTGACGATCGATTTTCCTTAGACCAAGTGCGTTTTTGATGCTCTAGCAATAAGCCTCCTTTAAAAAGGACTTTTCCATGTCGCTGAAGAAGAAAATCACGCGTGGAGACACGGTTCATAAGATCGGTCTCCGAGAATCAGTGTGGAATTCAAACATCATACCGATTCACATATCCCATCTTGATTAACGGATAATGTACCGTTGTCCTAGGAATATTAGTGGCGTCCATTATTTCGTGCACACTATATCTCGGATATCCAACGAAATGATAAAGTCCGTATCCATTGTTGCTAGATGCCTACTGCAGTCTTCATCTTTCAAATCAAAATTACCAGCTCTAAATTTCTTAAACAAATTGCGGACGATTCTAATAGTCGTAGTACCACTTCCATAAACGGTGAAAATCTCGTCTGCAGTGTCCTTTGCACTACTACCTTTTTTAAAACAATGAAGCATAACATGCCGTAAATGCTTCTTTTGGCTATCTATATTGAACGGCGTACAAAAAGCTTTTAAAAGAGACCCATGAAACATACTTTGAAAGAGCTATGAGACGACTGAAATCGATGCCATAAACGGACAATAGATAAGCCTGCATACATAGCATGACACGTGAAAAACTTATGGAAAATCCTAATATTTTCAGATTACATCTTATGGTTCTTCATAAAAATGTCATACATGTGTTCTGAACACAAATGAAAATATTTTCAGTATCAAAACGGATACAACACACTCTTGATGCGCATCCTGTGTATGGCTTCGTGGTAAAATGTTACCTTGACCGATCGAGCCTTATCTCCGCAACTTTTCTTTGAAAATAAATGGGCAGATAGACGTCTAAAATCCATTGTAAAACAGAAATAAATCGAAATAATGAATAGTGACGTATCCGACGAGTAGCCTCTTAAACGCACACAGAAAACCCGTAAAATTTTGTCTTTTTAATGCGACCTACACACTGAACTACGATTAAGGCTAAAAATAACTCAGCAATTACAATTGCTCGTAGTACAGTTCCATTACAACATTTTTAATAAAAGAATACTTTTCAGTCAGGGAATAGCCCGCAACTCGTCTAACGAGGTCTAGTGATCAAAGCTCATTGGAGGTAGTTTACTTTTAATGAGTAATGCGAGTGCCTTCGCAATTCAATTACGTGAGAGGTGGGCGGCCCATCAGTTGTGAGACAATTGAGATCCCTAAATACATTTACTAAGACATTATTATTGGATTTCATTCTCTAGAATCGTACATAAAGCAGTATGTTTAAGTAAATTTTCGTTAAATTAAGTGTAATTAAATGAATTATAAACGGGAGCCATCTGCTTTCCATTTATTTTCCGTAGCATCTTAAATTCGCTTGAATAAAACTGTCCTCAACATTGTGGTCTCTTTTACTGATAGGAAATCAGGGGTGCATTTTGATTTCGTTAACATCTGGTCATCATAATGGTTCTCGTGAGGGAGTCGAAACCAAGCGTAGACACTCCACCAAATGGCTATACTTATTCTGTGTTTATAAAATAATTTCTCACTTACTTTCTCTGTTAAGGTATTGATTTTGTCAAATTAGGTGGTATAAAATCATCGATGCCTTTGTAATATTTGCATGTTTCCTGGGAAACGCAACGAGCTTCTCCATTTTGTGTATTGGTAAGTAGTGATCTCTCGAAGCGTTATTTCCATCACAAGTCAGCTTTTTTATTTTATTGATGGACACATTCTATGCTCAATCAAGGTGAAATGAGTTTTTTATATAAAACAGCGTACTGTATGTATATTCGAATTTCAATTCTAACTTAGGATTATATATATAGTATACCTCGGCGTATTGTACAGTTAACTGTTTGGTCTGTGTACTAAAAAAGGTAAAGTGTAACTATGACTGACCAAAAATGTATGCCAGGAAACCTTCCGTTCAGATAAACTGACTTTTTATGAGCATGGTCTTTTAGTGAAACCTTTTGGCCAAAGGTTGATTATGCAAAACTTGGCGAAAATGTGAAATAGTAGTTCTGTGACGAGAACCGTAGAGAAAGTGTTGAGAGGGGAGCAGTAAAATGTAGACAGTTTTGCACTAAAAAGGCTGAGAAACCCTTAGAATTACAAATACATAAGTCAAGAGGTAAACGGATTGGTAATCAGTAAAATATCATCAAGTGTTGTTAAATTAAGTAAGTATACAGTGTGTCGCATACTAGACGACACCACCTCAGTATTTTGTTAACATATTATCGATTTAATTTTTTTTTTTTATTTCTGATCATACCTCTCACTAAACTGTAACTTTAGGGTATGTTACTTTCCCGGTCACAGTAAAACGCCAGCTTACTACGATTTAAAATAAACAGCAAAACTGCAGAAGTCATATTAGGGATTTTTTTATAAAAAAATTCTATTAATAAAAGTTGTTCAGAATCATTTACATAAGCTAAATCCAAAATTTTATTAAAAACAAAAAATCTAAAAAACAAAATCTAATGGTGATTTAGTTGAAGATAGTGTTATTTAAGCAAATAAACATCGTGTTTGTTATTTTTTATTATTACAACTTGTTTCTAGTGTCTTAATGAAGTCATGGTAAATTTGTGAGACTATTTTTCCAATTAACCGGACTTACAATTTTTTTTGACAAAAATTTTCAAGATTTTTTGTTTTTAATAAAATTTTGGATTTAGCTTATTTAAATGATTCTGAACAACTTTTATTAACAGAATTTTTTTTATAAGAAAATCCCTAATATGACTTCTGCAGTTTTGCTGTTTATTTTAAATCGTAGTAAACTAGCGTTTTACTCTGATCGGGAAAGTAATATATGTATGTTTTTAGTTCAATTACATGACTCGCAGAGCCGTAATTCACGGTAGTTAATTTATATTACATTTCGCGATAGCTAGATTATTATACGATAATATACGATTTTAAAATCCTTATTTAAATTGATTTGTAAATTCAGGTTATTACTGATATGAGATTAAATATATTATGAAGCATAGCATTGTATTTATAACTACTGGGATGATTCGAATAAGTGTTAATGAACCTCTCTGATGCTGGTGGTTTTCGATATCAATCCAGAGTGATACGCTTGTTGCTCCTAATTAATTTAAACACAGCGCTTTATAACAAACGTAATGAATTCACAAATTTAGCTGGGTTGAATTGACAGCATCCAAAATGAAAAGGAAATTGAAATCAGAATTAGAAGCGATTCATAGAAAGATTAGAGAAGTGTTGAGAATCAATCTAAATTTAAACAGCAGAGGAATTTTAGAAGAAAGCGTATTTAAGAAAAATAGGAAACGAAAGAAATTGCTTTTCGTAGAGAACCCTTCTATTAAGAGGAGAAGTGATGAAATGTGATGTTTGGCGATGAGAAATATATATAATCTATCTGAGCCATTAAGATGAAATCTTTTTCCATCGGTGAACACCACATTTCATTGTGTAGTATTTAGATTTCTTTCTTGTTTTCCTTTCTCGAGTAAACAGAATCCTTCCAGCTTGAAGCAAATTGTAACGAACATTTAAGAAAAGGAACCTATGCGTTTCTAGAACGGATAGCTTTAGTAACAGAAAAGGAAATGCTCATAACGAGCAGAGAAGTGAAGAAATAGGAAATAGATAAAATATATGTTCAGCAATAGAAATATGGCATAGGTATGTATATCAAATGTGTCTTAAATTTCAAAATATACACTTTCACAACATACTTTCAACATACATCTATGTTGGTGCTTTATTGACATAAAGCAATGATAAAACTACATACACATGAAACAAGAATCTAAGATCTGAATTTATACAATATAGCGCCATTCTCCATTTTGAAGGTTAGCGGGAAAATTAAAGTCGCGTATCTTTTTCTGCATAACTGTGAAATTGACATTATTTCATGCATGATATAGGTAACGAGCATACATCGTATGCAATACTGGTTTTAATATAGAGCCTTGCGGCTCGTTTACTGCATTACGTGGTGAACAAAAGCAGGCATCCATTCTAATAACTCATTCTTTGCTAGTTAACTACAGATTCATTAATTCATGTGCATGCAGACCTATGTATATATTTTAAGCAAATGTGTGGATGTTTACTGTATTACATCTTTTGCATTTATCATGTAACTTCAAGAGAAAAATTTTAACTGCCTTTTATCACAAACTAATTAGCTTTCATTATAGATAGAGCCAAACGTCGTTTGAAAAAGATGCTCGATATATCGTTACGAGAAATCGCTTTTGTTTACAACTTTTCAACAACACAACAAAGGAAAAACTTAATTAAACTTTTCTGTTTGGAAACTAATTACCTTTTATGCTGTGAACGTGACGAAGTTGTAAGAAAGAAATTAGTAGGACCGTTCTAAACCCCCGCTGATTTCATTGATGATATAATAATTTAAGATGGATTTTATGGTTTGACTCAATGTCCGTGACACCTAATTAGCGTGATCTTGTTAATTCCCACAGCAATGATTTATAATGAGCTTCGCTTTGCTCTAGCCTGTAATGCCATCCGTTATTAATATCTACTTATTGGATATATGGTGTCAAGTTTCAATGTTCAACGTTTAATGCGCTCTTTTTTTGTCTGGAGAGCTGTAAAATACAGTCGTTTAATTTGACTTCGATATTATATTTCATATTCGTTTGTGTACTCTAAATTTAATGGCATTAAATAAATATTAAGAATTATTAGAGTTACAAGGCAATTAAAGCTTAAGATTTTGATATAGTGATTTTTCTCTATCATTAAAGAAGGCAGCTAATCTTTCAGACCCTTGATTCACTACTTCAACTCGAAGAAATCTGAATTGCGACGGGCGTATTTAACTAGAATCCCTCCAATTCCAATTGTTAGACTCGTTTAATATACGAGTCTTTTTTTGATGAATTATAATATTGCTTGTTTTAAATAGCTAAGCATTAATGTTTTCTAGTAATTATAGTTACCAGACAACATTATGGCAATATCTGGTCGACAAAACCATACTTGGATTATGTTATGCGTAGGTTTTACAAGTCAGCCTAATAAAATGGCCAGGGTCTGTTGTCTGCTACATTGGCGTCAACTAGGCTTCGAATACAACAACTTAATACTATGTACATTTGCGAAACTAAAACTTGTTTCACTAGTAACTGGAAATTGAAGGAAGTATGTGCATATTGGTACAACATTTGCATGTATTTCAATACAAGTTAAATATAGATTAACCGGCGATATTTTCTCAAATTGAGCTATGCCAACCATAAGCAAATAGTTCTGAACAGGTGATTTTTATTTCCGTATCTGCAGTCAGTTTAAGCATTTTATTTGTTAAAACATACTACTGACATACACGTATTAATTAAAATCCCTAGTAATCCCTGTTACATTATTTATAGTTTATTTTAATAAATTGAACGTGTTGATTTTAAGATATTAATGAATGGTAGTCCGACATACGCGTAACAAAGTTTTGATAAGGATAGTTAGAATAGTTCACAACCTACAGTAATATTTCATTAATGATCGTCAACTAATATATAAAATAATAAAAATAAAAGTGTAGAGCAAATGCTCGGGAAATATTGTAACATTTGTCTCGGGCAGTCCAAACAGTCCCATTATAGAATTCATCAAAACGCAGTTCAACCGAGTTTCTTGACATCACGTTAGACGCAAACTTGTCATGGCACGAATACTGGGAACTATTACCTAACAATCCAACTAGCAGATGCTGTGTTTTCCGATATTTGAGACTGCAGATAACTCGGGAATGTTTGACATCATTGTATTTTACAGACATTTTGTCTAGGATTAAATATAGTATCCTACTCTAAAGTTCTTCGCAAGCAGCAAAAAATGTTGTTCTTTCAAGTCAGTTGTGAGACGCTAATTTCTAGTTGTATTGGATATGACAAGAACATTAATAAACTCATGCAAATGTTGTTCTGAGTTCCTTGCGTGTTTGTTTTATAACAGGTGAGCATACATAAACTACGATGTCGAAAATATACAGTGTGGTCATAAAGTTTGGAACGAAGCTTATAACCGCATTATTTTACATTTTTAGGAATAACGCTCGAACAGGTAAATTTTCTTTTTAAAACGCCATCTTTTGACATACAATTTTTTCTATGACGTCATTGGTTATTAGGGTGATGACGTTATCAACCCTTTTTTAAATGGCAACCATATTATTATTTTATCGTTTTTGGTAGATCTTTATATCCTCCAAATAGTGATATAAAACAATTGGTATGTTGCATCACATTTTTTTTTACTAATATAAATTTAGAAAAAAATAACAAAGTTTTATTTTTGTACAAAATTAAAATTAAATTAAAAAAAAATACATCTGAACTTAAATTTATTGTAACAGTTAACGTAAATTTTCAAAATGGACCCCACCAACTAACTGACACTGTCCCATCCGAGTGTAAACACTTCGTATACTCGCCTCAATTATGTCTGGGGATATTTGTGTAATTTCTACGCGAATTCGTTGTTTTAAATCTTCTAAATTGTTCGGTTTGTTAAAATACACTTTCGATTTCAAATAACCCCACAAAAAAAAGTCTAACGGAGTCAGGTCAGGAGAACGAGGTGGCCATTTTATGGCGCCTCTCCGTTCAATCCATTTATTAGGAAATATTTCATCAAGATAGTGGCGAACCTCTACACCATAATGGGGAGGTGTCTCATCTTGTTGAAACCAAATATTTGGATGGGGTACCTCACCATCCTCGTGATTTGGGAAAATAACAGCTAGCGCTGGAACCAGTTCAAATCTTAAAAATTCTAAATATTGCACAGCAGTCAAATTTCCTTAAAAAAATATGGTCCTAAAATACGTCGTTCAATCATTCGAACCCATACGTTAACTTTTCCTCTGCGCTGAGTATGACACGCTTGAATCCAATGCGGTTTGGTCTGCGACCATTATCTGCAATTATGGCGGTAAACAGATCCATTTAGGCAGAAAGTAGCTTCATCAGAGAAGACGATGGTTTCCAAGAAATTTGCATTTTGGTCACAACGTAACATTACGTCTTCACATAACTGCAGTCGAGGATCTTCGTCATCCTCATGTAATTCCTGTACAAGTTGAACTTTGTAAGGATGATACTGTTCTTTTTTAAATAAGTTGACGACAAATGAGTGAGCTACCCGATTGGCAAACGCAAGTTGTCTGGTGGAAACATGATGGCTTTCTTCTGCTTCTAAAAGTACATTTAATTTCGCATCTTCTCCTACTTGAGGTCTACCTTGCCGTGGTAGATCTTTTACGGATCCAGTTTCGGTAAACTTTCCAACTAGTTTTGTCACCGTAGACCTGGCAATTGGAAGTCTATCACGATGTTCATGGTTAAACAATTCGCATGCTTCTGCATGCGTTCTTTGTCTGTCCCTATACCCAACCATAATTAAAATTTCGATTCTTTCTCGCTCAGATAAATGTGCCATTTTTTATATTAGCGAAAATGAACAATTTTTACGCAATATCTAACAGATTTAACGTCAAACATAGAAGTAAATAATTAGACAATGTTGTCGCCATAGAAACAATTTCAAAATATTAGTGTAATTTGTATAAAAAGAAAAAAGAATGTCATAAAGGAATATCTTGGAAAAAGTGCGTGTTTTTGTTTTTGTAATTTTTTTGCGTAGTAACATGAGTGTTACAATAAATTTAAGTTCAGATGTATTTTTTTAATTTAATTTTAATTTTGTACAAAAATAAAATTTTCTTATTTTTTCTAAATTTATATTATTAAAAAAAATTGTGATGCAACATACCAGTTGTTTTATATCACTATTTGGAGGATATAAAGATCTACCAAAAACGATAAAACAACAATATGGTTGCCATTAAAAAAAGGGTTGATAACGTCATCACCCTAAAAACCAATGACGTCATAGAAAAAAATTGTATGTCAAAAGATGGCGTTATAAAAAAGAAAATTTACCTGTCCGAGCGTTTTTCCTAAAAATGTAAAATAATGCGGTTATAAGCTTGGTTCCAAACTTTATGACCACACTGTATATCATACCTATGATGTACGTTTTCGTATATCTATCTAAACATACTAGATATTTGCTATAGTGTAGGTAATATACGTAAATACGGAATTCTAGAACACTTTATAGAAGTCTATTTACGATAAATGCACGAACTTATTCGAGTGCTTTGTTATGTTATAGAGCTCGCCTATGCAGTAAATAATATATAACTTATAATACATCCTAAACCATGAAATACGCAAGACACGTTAAGTTTTAATGCGCGGCCATGTAGTTTCAAGTAGTTTCTTGTATTCATACAATTTCTATATAATTTTTGCAGTAAAATGTACGGTACTTCCAGTTGAGTTCAGTATGCATATAATAGTCCTTTATTTGCTTAGTTGTTCAAAAACAGTTCCCTGATGAGGAATAGAAAAGCTGAAATATTGTACGTAGAGCTTTGCAGCATATTGACGCGTACATATATTGGGTATAAGTGCACGTGGTGATGCAAATAGTGGCATTAATCATCGTAATCCAATTAATGGAACGCCAAATGTGCAAAATTTGTGTGTATTTAAGAGAATAATCAATAAGGTTTAACGAAAATTGGTAGAACGTTGTTTAATTTATCTAATTTTAAATCCTAGATGAGATATGTATGTCACAAATATAAGAATACCAATATTTTAATTACAAGTTTTGCAACTTTATGGATGACATATTTGTCACATTTACAGATGTATGCTGTTTTACACAATATAAACACGTAGTACGAACTAATTAATTTAGTCATACACAACCCTAGCTGATTTCATGAATATAACTGCATTCAACTTAGATGAGAAAACTAGTCAGGTGAATGAATAAACAATGAAATTCTGCACACAATTGACAAAACAGACTTCTAAGATCTTACTACTGTGATTAAACATGGCCTATGCTTCCCACCTGCATTTCAGAAGATATTTTGAGCGTTATCGGCTTTGCGAAGGGCCAGCGTATGACCGACGAATAACCACCTTGAATTGAACATTCGTATGCAATCGTGCGGTGAGCTAACTTAATCGTTCAATGGTGAATACAGTGCGTACATTTTTCTTCTAATTTAAATTGCATGCGTAAGCCACTGGCATGTGTAGCGAATTTGTCAAGTTTAGTTATGATCTCTAGCAATTATGGAAGAGCAATGCTAATGAGTGATCCTATAGCTCACAATGGACCGGAACTGATGAATAAATTGGAAAAAATTACATACATCATCGACCAACGTGGCGATACCAATAGCAGCCAATTAAAGTCCACACAAGGAATCTAATTTTAGCGGATGAAATAAAAACCATATGGCAAAGGAAAAAGTCGCTTTCATACCTGTTGTAAGCGGCGCTACATGCCAATTGTTTGAGGCACCTAATCTGCCCACAAATCTACAGAAATATGAACTTCGAAATTTTTAAGGGAAGTTTTATTAACCTGAATATCCGACTGCTCAGTAAACAATATTATTTTTTTATTGTTGTAATATTTTTTATTTTATTTAGATTTTTACGTAAGACGAAATTACTCCAAGATTTGCCTCTTCATTAGGAAGTCAGAAATAAATTCTAAATTTTACGTATTAATCATGTCGTCATTATTCTGTTTCTATCAAGCCTAAATGTCGGATAGTAGAAATGAATGATCTGTTGGATGGAATGTTAGCCCATTAGCTCAATATTTATTATCTTGTTTTATGGAGATTCAGTATGTAATTACCAAAACAGAAGGCTATGTAAAATATTACTATTGTTATTTTGCCGCAGAACAAATGAATATTGGTTACTCATGGGTCAAACTTAAGCTTTCTAAGAAGATTTAATAAAGCCCATGCAGCATTCTAACGCCAAGTATAATAATTTGGATCTCTAGTGCGAATATCAACTATGCAGAAAAAGTAAAATACAATTCCAAAAGAATAAAATGTTTCTTGAACAAGTAATTTAAGCTAGTTTTGTATTTGTTGTAATTTGAAGTAAAATGTTATTGAGTTAGTACGAGTATATTACTTTTAGTAACAACTCGAATTATTTTGCCGTCACTTTGCTAAATTTTAATTATAAATCTCATGTCTTTTCTTTTTAGTTCGATGTTCTTATTAGCTGCACAGATTTGAAGTAGGGTAAAGTGAATCGAAAATACCGTATCAAAGTACTTGCAATTTACACGTAGGATGACTGTCACTGTTACAAATTTTACACATTTTAGGAATATTTAGCGAACGAATTTAGATATAACTCTTTCGAGTTTGAGGAATTGCAGTTGCTTTTCGGTGCCGTAATTATCCGTCTTTCACTTCAGTAGGCTTAACTATTTTTCTTTGCCTTACTTTTAGGCAATAAGTACTTAATACAAAATAATTAAAAAAAATTCCAAATAAATTATTATTGTGTAACTACAATTTTTATTAGTAATTATGTCATATCTGAAAAACATGCGGTTTTGGAGGCAATAGCGTTTTTTTTGTAGTTTATAAATTTAACGTAACATCGCTATTCTGTAGTTTTGTTTGTCTTTTTTTATATGTATTTTTTGACCTTTATGTACTTATCTTTTAATTCCTGATTTATTTCCACTTAGAGGTCAATAAAACAATAAATAATTAAATACCAATTTATTCCATAACATATAATAATATGTTTTCGTTAAATAACTTCTTCAGTGGAAGAAATTGACAGGAATTAAAAGATTTGTCTTTTTTATAATTTTGAACGAACTATTTTTTTAATTTATTTTAATGTGTGTCTGAAGTTACTCATTTACATCAGAAACGAGATACAAACTTGTATCAAAACTGCAGTACCTCAGTACTTTAAATAATGAACGATCGCTATTACTTACAAGTTTGACTATTAATGATAGGATTTAAGAGATACTAAAGAAATAAAATACTGATAAAAACTAGTGATAATATTTTGTATAAGGAATGATAAAAATCTGGCATATCACACAGGCATATCATATATGCGAATCAGTAAACCATTTACAAAATTATTGTTAACAATGTCTATCGATACGTGAGCATTACAATATAGATTAACATTATACAAATAAAGTTAGAGTGACATTCTGGCGACGCTCACCTAATTTTGCTCTTGAAGAAACTACTTCTATTAGTGGCGAAACGTAGAATTAGTAAGTCGTATATATATTTTTGTATTTAAATTTTCACTTTTGTTTTATTTTGTATTGTATATATTTACTTTACTATGACGCGGCCAAAACGCCAAAGCTCTCATAACAAAGACTCGTCCCGTGGAAGCCTTCGATATCATTTAATTACATAAATAACACCATCATCATATTGAGGTCTTAAACAAATCAAACAAAACAAAGGTTCTAATTTGTCTTTAAAGACTGTTATGTGTTATTTCGGCTGGTCATGATAAAATTAACAAACCGATTGCTAACAAAGCCGTTAAATTCACAAAAAAAACTAAATGAAATAAAATATTATAGTGATACATGATTTAGAGTGGACCAATTCGGAGCGAAAGCAGAGGCGTACTAACGAATTGGTTCCCGCGTGCCCCATCGCACATACGATTACTTAGTATGTTGCCCACGGTCATCGTGTGTGCACGTATAATAGTAGCAAGAAAGTGTATTGTTTTAATCATCTAATTACATACATTTTAGATTTTATTTTTTATACGTATCATATTTTTGTATCTAACATAATAACAGCACCGTTAGTGATAGTATATCTCTAGATATTAATAATGTTTCGCATGCGGCAACCCATTCGTTAGCCACGCCTCTGCTTTCGCTCCGAATTGGTCCACTCTATAAATATGATATGTGTATTTATACCTACAGGATGGAGCATTAGTGCGAGAAAGTCCATTTACTCCTGTATTATAAGAGAAATAAAAAAATGTTATTAAGATAAAAAGTTGAAGCGCATGGGAGGCTATAACCTAAAAGTATTTTTCTCGCACTAATGCCTCACTCTGTATAAGAATAAGAAATATCAATTAAATAGCAATTCGTAGTTACAGATTAATCCACCGGTTAATTTGAACACCATCATGATAGACATGCAACGCAGCACGATGAAAAAAACAATTATCGAATGAATATTTCTGAAGTAATCATCACACGGATTTAATGAATCAGGAGCTCAACACTATTTTGGTATGGAATGATAAATATCTGCCCTTAATTGTCAATTTGTCGCGAAGATCTTCGTCAACTGTTTCAGATTTGCGACATCGCCTGTTTATGACTACTTTCTTTGTTCACACACTACTGCGCCAATGCTGACTTATGCAATTCATATTACACAGTTTATAAGAGGTGGTAGGTTTAAAGTGACATAGAGAATTAAATAATTACTTACTAGAATAAAATGTAATAGTTAATTTTAGAAACTTTGGGTATTACTTCACGTATAGGCATATGTATATCTTAGTTTCAAGGAAACAGTAGTAAACACAACATATTGACGAAAGAACTCAAATGATAATATACAATGTTTTCTAAATGAACTATAACAAGCAATCCTGCTACTATACGAATTGGAACTTTTATGTGCTCAGGTATTGAAATAGAAATAAAAGTTAGGTTGCTTGTTCTAACCTACATTTTTTTTTTGTCGTATATTGTATCGGGAACCACTTCACCCCAAAACAAATAAATTCGAGCTAACAATATACTGTTACAAAAACAGCCACTGGGTTTACTTTTTGTCAATGTAAAATATGTAACATAACGAAGGACTACACCTAACGAGTTAAATTAAATTATCTATCTCGAGAGATAAAGTTATTGAAAAATACAGCAGACATTCAAGGATGTAGACTAGAAACATAGGTCTGAGTTTACAAAATCATCAGTTTTGCATACTATAGACATCAGAAATAGTTGCTGCAGTATGTTCAATGGAAGATTATACCTTTCATTTTGCAACCGTTAGTAGGATTTGGGTCACTTCAGTATTAAACCATTCTTTTACACAGGAAGAGTATTAACAGCTATATTGTACAAATAGTACTAACATTACCGTCTTAATAAAATAAATAAAAAAAAACGCGAATGATATTTCGGAATAGACATAGTGTCCCAAATATATGCTTTAAAAGCAATGACATTATCGAAAAGTTTAAAATTCATTTGGTAATGGATATTGCATTATAACGTGGTAGTACGATGATTGGAGCGAGTATAACTAGATTATTGGGCTGATTGTGCGGACCGAACGTTATAGAATTATTGGAGATAATGTCGTAAAATGTGGTAAAGTCTGAAAGCTTTATATTAAAATGCGTAGGCACCAAAGTGTCAATCAAAGTGATGAAAGTGGCTCTAAATTACGGTTACTACAAAATTACTTAATGTATTGTGTTTTACGTATAGTCTTCTATAGCACTGCTGATATTAGCAATAAGTGTGTTTGGCAATATATTTCTACATATTTCTATACAATGGTTTCCGAGCAATACAGCTATTTTTTATGTGTAGTGGGTACGTATGTATAAGTTTCATTATTTCTCATGAATACTGCAACAGCTTTGGTTGTGTATTTGGATCTCTGTCTTATGGCGTTGCTAAATAAACCATGTCGCCACAAGTACCAAAATCTTCCGCGGAAAGTGTTTCCTGTGCTCATGGATCACTGCACCAAGATTTTTTGAGAAGAAATCGAGGAGCAAGCGCAGAAAATATACTTTTAAGAGGAGTGATTTTTAAGTTCTATGCAAATTATAGAGATAGCAAATGTCATGCGGGCTGTGACATTTTTCATGCAGTAAGATGCCTGGAACAGGATAAGAAACACATATCTGGGCTCCAGTTCCTTCTTTGGTCTGTTAATTTACACCAAAAACAACACTTTTTGACGTAGATATATAAAAATATAACAAAAGTTGTTAGAACGATTTAAACAAACTCTAGGCATTTTATAACCAATGACTGATTAAAAGAAATAAATTTGAAAATATGTAATATACGTATAATACTTCAGATACACAAAGCAGTCAGAATGTCTGCTGATTCACTGCTACCTCACAACTGACATTGTTCTACTGAATGCATCGGATACTAGTAGATTAAATTGGTGAATGTCTATACATATCGGAACCGGTACAAGAGTAGCGACGTTATAATTTATTTGATTTCATTATATTTATAATGTTCTAGGAGGTTTTCTTTGATAATTGTCATGTATGAAAAAACGTTTTAAATCATAAAAAAAAGTTAAACAACAGAAAAAACTTTCCGTGATAGAGACATTCCCACATCAGTAAGTACAACTGTTAATACTCGTGAGATAAAAATCATATTGACCAGTATAATAAATAAACTCCAATAATGTGGTACTTTATGTGGCTTTGACAGTTCAAACAGCGCGTTACCCATCATTGGCATTAGTTGAAATTTACTGTTTCGTGTCGTGTAAGCAGTGTCATAATGATCATAATTCTATGTATATTTAGCACTTCCGAACTCGTTAATCCGTTACCGGATAACACAATAACATCGTAGTATACATAAGAGGATATGATTTGTAGGAATATAATCCATTTCGCAGATTGATTTTGAAATTGTGGTATAACAAAGGAAATATAATCAAGATTTGTATCCTGTCCCAAACAAAGAGACATATTCGCTGAGATGGCCTCGGGGAAAACGGGTAACAATTAAACCAGAACTGTAGGTAGTACGCTACTGTATTACAAAAGGTTGCGTGATACTCTACTGCACACGGTTGGTTCCCGGAAGCGTCCTATTACGTAAACAATGGACCGCGTAATACGTACTACTACTATCTATTTTTACCCTGCTTTAGTCGTGACGTTATGCGTCTCCTAATAAAAGCCCAGGTGTAAGTCTATGTATTCAAGAACGGAAAGGGTAAAAATTACTTAATATACCGCATGATTATATTGCCAATTATATTATTAAAATAAGGATACTTATTTATGCAAAATTTTTCATCATACGATTTCAATTACATGCTGGTTGAGGTGTTGCGTTGCTACTAATGAAGTATATAAAATATCCTAAGAATAATCTAATCCAATGTTTTCCAACATTTTAGTATTTATGATGTAATTTTCATTCTCAAATCGCATCTATATAAGAATTTTCTTTTAAAATCATCCTGTAATAGAAATACTAGTTTTTACTTGAATGTGTTTTGACGCTAAGGCCATATAACGGCCTTAATTGTAAACATAAAAAACTACCACGAAAGAATAAAGTTATTGATCTTTGATAATACCGATCCGCTGCATCAATAAACACACTCAATGCTTTCCTATCGCTTTTTGTGACATGTCCACAATATTTGAAATTTATGCGGTGTCCAGAGAAGCTCCGATTTGTACCCAACATTTTGGAACTTCTGCCGCCAATGCACCGCATACATACATATGTACATTGTGGTAAAAAAATATTGTAGCTCGTTCAGCACCAGTCAGTCTCAGACGAGGCGATCCGCATTTAATTGTGTGCTTTGTAATTTAGGTGCTGACAGTAATTCTCGATATTCGAGTAACGGCAGAGAATATAGTCTTGAGAATACTTATACTTTTTGTTTACTAGCACTAAAGTGGATGAAGAAGAGACTCTCTGTGTCATTTGCCCATATACTATAATTGGAAACGGCACAAAACCTAATAAACCTAAGCAACATTTGAAAACGTTCCATTGTGAGCATGTTAACAAATTCGGATTAAAACTAAAATTATATAAAAAACAAAAATCATCTTTAAAAGAATTACATTTTATAAAGCTTTGCATAAATTAGCTCGACGTAAATAATCTCCGCACAATTGGTAAAAATTGATTCTGTCAGCTACTATTGAGATTGTAGATACTATGTTTGATTTAATTTTATCAACGAATTATGGTCTACAATGCTATCAAATGATAACTGTTTCCAATTGCATTGGTGACATAACTGAATATGTAGAGTGAGGGATTTGTGGGAAGTTGTATGACAAACTATATTTAGTTCGACTTGATGAAGCAACATAGCAATAAAAATGCTGATGACCTAATTTTCTGCAAACTAATAGAATTCAAAGCATAACTTGCATTTTTCAATATCTCAAACGATTTTGTAAACGAGGTGATTATAAAGTGGACATTGTGCCGAAAAATGCACCGATGTGCTCGTACAATAACGTCTAGAAGACTTCAAAGTTTGCAAGCACTTATAAAACAACACTGTGTACAGTGAGTTTGAAGCCAATGTAAGATACACAGAGAAGGTCTGGCGTCCAAAGAAATGCTGCCTGGTCATATTGTGCTTACGATGGTTGTAACAGTAGTTAAGTATATCAAGATGAGATGTGTTAATTTTATTTCTTTGTAATGAAATTGAGCTACTTAAATACCGTGAATCTTGAATTCTAAGGAACAAAGGCATATATTTTGGATATAGGTGATAAAGTGAATACTTTTTTATAAGATTACATAGTAAGTTGGTTGTAGTCGAATAATCATTGAAAAATCATTTATTTTGGCAAAGAATATTGAAAGGTATATTTTTTTGCTGATTACGACTCGTTAGCAAATTATAAGTGGATTAGGCCCTTATTTCGAAGGTTTCATTATTATCGAGGACGAAATTTTTATAGAACAGATGAGAAAATCAAGATACAATTTAATAACTCCTTGAATTGTGGCCAAGGATAGATAATAAATTTGCTGCACTGAAAATAAGAGTATTTCGTATATTGTTCCTATATTCAACATCTTATGTTTGCAAAACCAAATTTTCTGCGGGGGCTGCTTTGAGGACGAAATATAAATCTCAACCAAACATAAAAAACAAGTTCAAGAGTGTCACTTTCAAATATGAAATCTTTTTGCGAAAAAATTTTCTTCTGTGAGACTGGCATCAGAGTCATTAATAATTATTACATATTGTACAGTACTAATATAATAATCCTATTTAAACATACATTATATCAGTGTAGGCTTCATTGTTATTTTGTGTGTGACTGTGCTTTCTTGTTTTTTTTTGTAGTACATAAATTAAACGGCTTTTAAATGAGTAATGCATTATTGTTGCTGCTATCACGCGTCTTACAGGTTAAGAACCACTGATCTAATTGTAATGAGAGTGTGTTCTGTTGGATGAATATAAATGAACATACATAAGTATAGCAGTAATAAAGGTAGCGCACATACAGTGTTATTTATCTGTACCGAAATATATAAAACTTTTTAAGCAAGTTATCATTCAATCATATTTGATTTTAGAGATAATTTAGATGTTGCGCGTGTTATTACGGAACTTGTATTTTTTTTTTTTTTTTTAATATGTGGTGGGTGCTTAGTTGCAGTGACTCCGTAAACTGTATCGCTTGTCTGGCTATCACTGCAACTCTCGCGGTGTAGTTTTTGTGTGTGTATGTTGTGTTCAATGGCTTTGTGACAGCATCATATCGCCTTTTATGATGCCGCGCTGTTAATCACTTTGCTCCCAACAGCGAATGGCAAGTCGATCCGGGATTAAACTCTCTGAAAAAATGTCACCGTCCCTCCAGAGAATTGAACCCCGGCACCTATCGTCCTCTCACAACAATAGTCAGCCGCCTAACCACTGCGGCCATCGACCCGTTTCTTTCGTTGAACTTGTCTTTATTTTTAAATGGATCACCATGTATACTTTTACATTTTTGAAGTTCTCGCGGGAGAGTGCTTTTACGTATGTAATTATATCTGTATCTTGTACCGTTTTTTGAAATCTTGTAACGTTTACTAAATAGTTGTGGCTGAAGAATTTTTTTAATATTGAAATATGTTTTAATAATTTCTTGATTCAAACTTACGCTTGATTTAAACTATATTTCAAAACTTATACATACATTTCAAACATTTTTAGGTGTTCTGGGTCATTTGAATAACCCCGTATATATGTAGATTCGAATGGAAGCAGTGACAAAATTAAGTGTGTAATTATCGCCAGCAAGTTATATATACGCCAGTTATTATATACCTAGGAAAATTCAATAACAGCAGTAATTCATGCTAGCACATCCATCAAGTGCTACAAATTATAAGGAGCATAGTTGTTTCCGGAGTTATTATTATAGCTTGCCATCAGTCACTTGCTTTTTCATAGATGCAGCAGATATCTGCAGTGCATCGTCTGTTGTGTGCATGCTGTTATGCGAAATATACGCCATTTAAAGAGAGCGCGTTTTAAGAATTGCCAGTATTGACGTTGCGATCGCTAGAGTACAATACAATACAAGAGGTGTTATGACTCATTCCCGTTTGCAGCGCTGAGCTCTGTCTCCGACATTCTCGTAATGCCAACAATGGGAGACGCGTCAAACACTCGTCAATGTTGGCGTAAACGAAACGAGCGTTTTGACGTTTGCCACAAAACGCTTTACAGTAACGTGCAGCCGGCGCAATACATCAGGATTTATAGATCAAACCTGGAAAAATCTTGTAACATTGTAGATTTGCATGGTTGCAGGTTTTTATAAGTGATGTGCGGGTATTGCGGGAAATGCACGCGACTGTATAAAAAATGCCGACATGTACATAGAATTTTTAAATTGTTGTTTAATTATCGAATAAAATGTTCGTGATGTCGTTTTTGTAGTACATAAATAAAAATGTGTTTAAAAATGTACTTGTTGTAGTTTCACTGGATACAGGGAATTTAAACGAAAATTTGTGAGGTTCAAACTTGCTTTTCTGTTTTGTTTTTACTAAGACGTTCTACTGCTTACTGTGTTGGTGGTTGACGTCGATTATTATGAACCCCCAATGAAACTAATGCGAACTCAAAGAAGCAAGGGCTTGACAGCTCCTCGCTTATTACTTGTTTCAGGTCTGATTTGTACTTGTTATACATATCTAGACAGTTTCTAAAGCACTTTGAGATCAAACACGACAAAATAAACGATTCTTCTATAATAATTTACACATTATCAACTGACCTGTGAATGGTCTTATGTCACTATTACAACTTTTGTCAGATCCGAACTTATAGATCTGCATGGCTCTTACCGGAATGGGTTTGCCAACATGAAACACTGTAGAATTCTTGAGATTATAGGCATTTTAATTGATCACTACATACCAAAGACATACATGCAGTGGTGGGATTGGTAAACTTTCGGCCTTGTAGAAACTACGAGAATGTAAAGTCATCTCTTGCGCAAGTCACGCAACTCAAGCCAAGAAAATTAACTTTTAACCAAATTGCGTGAAGTTCGTCTGCAACTTGACCAGAAATGCCACATAGGGGCAAAATAGGTCAATCTGCTGAGCTGTCCTCCGAGATATTCCTACATATAAAAGGGGGAAAAGAGCAAGTTTTTAAGGAATTATCCATTGACATTGTATTATAAATATGAAAAATTTAGGTATTTGCAAAAACGGCCCGGTACAATTTAATATATATTGCCCAAAAAAATCGTCTGCTTATAGATGTGATAGATGTAAAAGGCCAACTGCAAATTTATAGAAATTAGCTCTATTCTAAATATCGGATTATTTAAAACATAGCAGATTTAATACTGTAAAAGGATAGAAGCAAAAAAATAATGTTAACTGATTGAATTCTATCTTAAATGCCTTAGTGATAATACAATTGAAATTACGTGGCCCTACATTTAAATTAAAATAGATTTCCCTGGCGATTATACGCATATGGACATCCTGACAACACGAACACCGCATCGGTTTGATGTTAAGTTTTCCCCAGGGATGTCAGTCAATTACTAATATTACTGCTCGCTCAACTTATTATTGCTGTAATTGAATTTTGATGATAATAAACCTGCTTATACACCATAACGTGTTTTATATGTTCCTCAATAAATTACGTTAATTGTTTAAAATTGTTATTAACGTTGATCGATACTGTAATTTAACATTTTTATGGAAAGTTGAAAATGGTAGTGTATTACATCCTATTAGTAGATAACCGACTAACCTCTGGTATATCGTGGTAGCAATGTTTTATTGCAAATGAAAGGTAGCATTTGCTTTCAATTAGTTTTACGGTATGTGTAATTTCAGATCTATTTTATGTTGCGGTTTTTTTGGCCCAATTAATCCTACGAAGTGCTAACAAGTGTGTAACTATTAAGGCCTATTTATGTATTATCTATTACTTTTAAACGTACACTCGATATGACAGTCTTAGAATGGTCACAGTGTCAGTCATCCCTTCCACATTTAACGTTACCGTTGCTTCAATAAGGGTAACAGCGTATTTTTCGTAATGTAACATTACGATTATCGAAGAAACGGTGACGTTAATTGTGGAGGGGATGGACTGACAAAGACAGCACACTGTGGCGGTTCGAAGACTAAATTGTGCCGAGTCTACAAAGTTGTCTACATATTATGGACACACTTCGGTTTAAAAACAATACGTTTAAATATTTTGTAGCCGACACACGTACGGACATGTATAAATAGGAAATTTCTAAAATTAGTTTAATATTGAACCATGCTATTTTCTAAATATTTTTTGTTAATATTCATTCAGTGCAGCATTATTATTTTTTGTCTGGTCGTGGGTGCTAATTGCAGCGGCTTCTAAATATATATTGCTTGCTTGACTATCGTGTAACTCTTGCTGTGTTCTATGACTTTGTTACAGCATTATTTTGTCTATGGCGCTGTACTGTTACTCACTTTGTGAATAGTAGATCGATCGCACTACAATACGAGTTTATATTGAATACACAGTTTACTTTGCTTGCTTTGAGAGCAAACAATAATTACTCTTAAGAGAAGTAAAAGAGAAGAGCAGGTCGATAGCTGCAGTGGTTGGGCGACTGATTATCGTTGTGGCGGAACGATATGAACCGGGTTTCAATTCTCTGGAGGGCCGGTGACATTTTTTCAGAGAGCTGAAATCCGGATCGACTTACCATTCGTTGTTTGGAGTAGTGATTAACAGCGCGGCATGATAAAAGGCGATATGATGCTGTCAGAAAGTCATTTGAACGCAATTTACACACACAAAATTACACCGCGAGAGTTGCAGTCATAGCCAGACAAGCAATACAGCTTACGGAGGTACTGCAACTAAGCACCCGCCACAGATAAAGTCTAGTGTATAGGTTTTACGTATAAATCGCAGAAAATGCAGGACTTTACAGCGTAATATGCTAGATGCAATACAAGTCTATATCTAAAAGCTGTATTCGGTACTTTTAAGAGGAAATAATAATAAGTATAAAACAAGTTAAATAAACCGCTTGAATAATAGTAATGATGATGATGTTCCTACTATTTTATAACCCGAGGAGGAGAAGTATCTGTCCAAACGAGTAATCCAAATTCGCCCAAGTCTTAAGAGGTTCTATAGAAATCGCACATGACTGTAACTGATACTAAACTATTGCCATGGTATTATCGACACAATTTCGAGCCAATTATTTAAAACAATGTCTTAGACATTCTTCATTTGAAAAGTAATTATTATTGGAGGCAGACGTGCTGTGTTGTTGCTTTAATATTTCCTTTGTTTCAGTTGAGTGACATTATGTACGCACAAAAAATACATTATTAAAGTCAAATATGTCAGAGAGAATATCAGTGTTTCTGACAAAGTAATTAACTTTTATTATTAACAAAACAGAATATCGTGAAGCCTTTCTTTCTCAAAGGTGCATATTCCATCCGGAGCGTAATTACACTTTTTTGTTCCTGCTTGCGTGGTATTTTAATAAACCAAGTTTCTACATATTTACATCTTCCACATTTCGTACTGCTCCAACTTCTAGGTGTGAACTTTCGAACATAAGCCGTTCACCTAGTTTATATTAGTTTTTGTTTCCCACAGAGATTCCGTCAATTTTCAAAGCGATGTGAAGAGAATATTAAGTTTGTTTTAAGTTGGAACATTAAAGCATTCTAAATTTCGTCAACGTTTAGTTTAATGTAAAAACTTATGCTTATATAGATGCCTGCATTTTTGTAGTAAAATATAATTTTGGATTGCTGGTATAAAAATACATAGATTAAATTCGTTGATTTCAGTGAATGCGAATTTTAAAAAGTTCAGTAGTATTATGTATGTATGTAGTAAGTTTTAACAAACATGTAGTGCAACCATGATACTACGAGAATAACAGGTAAAGCCAAGCGCATGAATATTTCTGTCCCACTCTTCTATGCCTACGTTACCGCACGACAAAACCGCTTCGCTATTCCGGTCAGCGTTGTTCCAGTTACAGATTTTTCGGTAGATCTACCGATTTTTCTACATATCTACCGATCTACCAATGAGGCTATCATATCTCCCGAATTTTAAAAGTATCTTGAAATTATTACGAATAAAGAAAAAAAATAAAAATAAAATTACAAACTGGACTCGCTGAAACTGTTTATATGCATGTAAATAATACAATTTAATGTATATATTTGTAAAATGTTTAACTAGGCATAAAAATACAATATAATAAATTACTAATACAATGGCATTCATCTTTAATCTATGACTATAATAGAAAATTAAAACAGACAAGCAATTTTATAGTATAGCGGTGCATTCAAAGTCAGCAATTATCTGGTATTTATATTGTACGCTTCTCAAGCGCTCTTTATTCTGAATAAAGGAACTATTTTGGTTGAAAAATTATTTTAAACAAAAGTAGTTTCTCAAACAAAAATGCTTATTCGCTTAAAAATAATTATTTAAAGTATTATACCATTGAAATTAATGCTTTTCATTCGAATGAATGAATGAAAGAATGAAATAAGTACAACGTATCATTCAATAATTGAAATAAAAATTATTGAATAAAAGCGTTATCTATTTTGTTATTTGTATTATTTTAATTTTGTGATTGATGGGGTTGTTTCTGTATATTCATAATAATTATAATTATTATTATATATCTAAAGTATACACTTACTTATGTATTTTAGAAATTAATATGTTTATGTAATATATTATATTTGTTTGATTTTAAACTAAGGACAAAAAATCTACCAAATTTTCGCGACCCATTCTACCGATAGGTGGCGGAACAACACTGATTCCGGTAGTAGTAATCACAGATAACATAAAATAGACTCTTAACTCAAAAGAAAATTCATGCCCATGTCAGAGCGTTGGTACGGTCCGCGGTAGACGGAAGGAGAAGTGTGAATAGGCAACCTGTAATGTATAGTCGGCAGTATATTTATTTGGATTTTTTGTACTTTTATATTGTATTAGTATTCTCATTATACTTACCGTGTATTATTGCTAGTTTGTGCAAGTGAGTTCCATGCTTAACAGTATGGAAGAACGGAACACATTTATCATTTATTCCATGTCTTGAACACAAAGATTACACAAGTACGAGCGCCTTTATCAATATTCACTTTTAGGTACAATTACAATAATACAAATGTTCTGAAATTATGGAAATAATGCGTTTAACATGCAAATTCTATAAGTATCACGAAACATTCTTTCACCGACACAACTGACAAAACAAATTAATGATTTTATATATCTTAAATATATAAGTATGTAGATTACTGACTCAGGTAGCTTTGAGAAAAAGAATGCCGGATATTGCAAGTTCTACATTTTCATTGCTAAATATTATATTACAAAGTAACAGCATTTTTACAAGTTCAAATTTATACCACAACAATGAAAAATAATCTATAATTCAAATACATATGTATTACAATTGAAAATAGGAAAATATGTATCGGTTTGAAATCATTAAAATTAAAAAAACATATTTCAACCTTTAAAATATTTAATTTAACACTGGCATGTTTTTGTTTACTTACGATTGCGTATCCAAGAGCACACCAATTTCTTCAGATTCTTTTCACTTCACTATTTATATAGTATCTTGCAAATAAAAAAAATTAAAACTATTAACAAAAAATAATACAATTCAAATACAAATAAATAACAGTATCTACAAGATTAAAATTAAACCGTCAATGTAAGTGTGTTAACTACATACACTTTGCACAAACGCATTACAAATACTAAACAATACTGAAAGAAGAGCAAACTGTTGCATTCACGTAAATTTGCTGTTGCGGTAGACAAAAAAGTACCGAATTATCTCTCTCGTTTTCTTAGGTAGATTTTTGCGCCTGAATTGTAGTTTATATACTCAAACATAGTTGTTAATTGTGTTGCTTGCATAAAAATCCCTCTTCACCGCAGCGACGACCCACCCCCTCAAAAACATCGTATGATAGCCTATAGAGTTAAGTATCTATTTATATGTGATTTGTGGTCGTCATGATACAACAACAGAAAATGTACAAACGTTCTTGTGGCTGAGCATGTTTTTTGTGTATAAATTTGTCTTATGTGTTATTGATATAGTGTTTCGGAATAAAGTTCATAAATAGAGACAAGTTAGTGAATGCTTCGGCATAAAAAAATATCAAAAAAATTATTGGAAAGATCAGCAGAAGTCCAAACATGTAATAATGTGAAAAACTCTTTTTTAGATGTATTTTCGAATGATAATCTAGAATCAGGTTGAACAAAAATCAAAAACACAAAAAAGAAAAATTATAAAAATTGTTAAATAAACCGTCAAATATACCATTCATTGTTTTTTTATGTACCAAAATATAAAAAATATATGTTTGTATTTATTTGTGCATAATTTGATACCTCTCATATTTTCACAGTGAAAAAACTGTATAACTTCTTCACTAAACACACATTTTTTTATTAATTTCTATGATTACGACCACAACATCGTTAAGTCTGCTGACTTTCATACTGTGCGATCCAAATAAGAAACTGTTGAGATTATTAGTACGGCTAGATAAATCCAATACCTACTTAATTATTTCTAAAATTTTAATTGTATATATTTCTGTACCTCAGACAGTATAACAGACGAAAGACAACGATAATTTCAATTCTATAGTAACACAACATATAAAAGATAAATATATAAACAAGATATACCTATTATCTGTAATACTGTTATCTATTCATATATTTTTGTCGTGCGCTGACGTCATGCGCGAGCCGATTCCAAACTCGTTCTCGAAGTGGCTTTACCTTATTCTCGTAGTATCATGTACTGCAACTACATAACTACAAGACACTAGTTATAGTGTAGGCTACACTATGTTTATTCACAAGAGATATATTCAGAGTAAATATGCCAATTTGCCTGAAAAAAAAACTGTCAATGAAACATGTAAAAATATTATGTATTCAAAGGATACGATGAAAATGAAACTATATCACTTCAATACAATCTATGTATTTGCTTCATCATTCACAGGAAATTATGCTTTATCTGCACCTGATACGTACACACGACTTAGACAACCAAAAATTCTGTTCTAAACTACTTAAACTATTTCTGGAGCTGTAATCTGTAACGAGAACTTAACAACCTTTATATAAAAAGGGATGAAACAAAATGTATAGAAAAGAGCGCAAATAAACTTCAAAAGGCTACCATAAATTGTTATGAAGTTACGGAATCTATACCATGCTATAAACTTATTTGTATAGTTTCTCCACTTCGAAATACTACAACCTTTAGGATAATCCGTGCCTGGTAAAACATACATTACCCTATTAACCTCACCAGGCGGGTTAAAGATAATTAATTGACTAATCAATTATAGGAATTTGAAAAAAAAAATGGCTATTATTTACGGAATTAGGATGTATTAGAGTAATTAGTTTTATGATGAAAAATAACCCCCAAGTATTATATCTAATTAGCAAAGAAAATTGAATCGCCATTCCCATACAGAAGAGGGCGCGCAAGCAAGTTTAATTAACCGCAACTTGTCATGACCGAAAATGATACACGAGGGAGAAATTTTCATGTTTACGTATTAAACTTTTTCATTTTTTTCGGACATAGTCCCGATAACTTATCGTCGGAGTATAAAACTTCGACGCGAGCGAATCCGCCGCACAGTGACATAGGCAACTATTATCTGAAACGAATTTTGCGAGTGCGCCAGGCCAAATTTACGTCATGTAAACTTTAGATAAGGGATGACATTTGCAGATTGACCTACATTGCCGTCGAAAAATGTCCGCAGGGACTCATTAAAATATGATGTTCTTGTTGTTGCCGTTTCAGCTACTACTGTGAGTGTTTTAGTAATCCATGTTGTGTGGAGCCCGTGTTTATGTTCCCCAGTTATATAAAAAATGATTCTCTTGTTCGTTTTGTCGAATACACGTGTTGCAATCGTATTGTTTTATTTGACGATTGCCCTTCATTACTTTGATTATCATGTTCTCTTAGTATCAATACTATCTTCAGCTTTTTACAATCTATTGAATCTGTTTGGTAGCTTTAATCTTTCTAGACCTCTGCTACATACTTAGCACACAAAAGTCTAAGTCAGATTATGTAGTAGCGAGTAGTTGGGACTAGATGGACACACCATAAAATTCGACACGATTCTAAATATCATACTGATAACTGATCTCAAACTAAATCTCAGAATTTATGTTATCAATTATACAGTGTTGTTACTGTATGTGGCTCCTTTCGAAATGTCTTCAAACTTATTGCGATCGTTGCAACCAGGTTCGGAATATCGTTCTACCGAGAGCTGACAGACGAGTTGCTAAGGCATAAGTCTCTTGAGCATTAATCCAAAACTTAAAGTAAATGTAAATTTCTAAAACTAGTCTAGCAAATGTGAAATTGTAAGAAGTATGTGAGTTTTCTACTGCTGATAAAATAATATTTAGTTATGCATTTCGTTTTTAATTCAGTAGTTGTAATTGTTGACCAAGACCGAACAGATAGCGCTTAATCTTTTTTGTAAATCTCTACATAAACGATATAATAAAAATATTAGGCCATGAGACCTCTATGATCAGAGTACGATGATCATTCTAGATGGCGAACGGCTCGGGTGACGTGAAACTATGCTGGTTACCAACACATTTTTGGATTTTAGTGCCCCATACCAGTTATTTCTCGAAATAGGGCACATCTAGTTTGGAAAACGAATGAAAGAAGCCTAAGTGATCGATAGTATGTCAGAAGGCAATGCATCTAGGCGGTAGCCTCTATTAAGCTTTTAGATTTTATGTATATTGGTGGTTGAGCACAAACGAATTAAGTAGCAGCTGCAGTGTTCTCGATGTGGGAATCATAAATATGGACCCACCTCGCTCGCACTTAATTTGAATTCACTGCCCTTACTGATCCTTCACTATTTATGTTGCTCTACTCAGGCCTGTTATCCTGCTATTTGGACGTGGGTAATAACCAGAGGATATTACGGATACGCAGCTAGGCCAAGCATTTGCGCTCAGGTCTACCTCTGAAAGAACTCGCAAGACCGCATGCAATTGTGTAATACTTACAAAACGAAGGCATATATTCATGCGCAAAATTTTTTTCTGTGTGTAGAAAGCCGCTTAAGCTAACTTGAGCATTTTGATGAATGCTATCAAAACCGCTGACGTTAAGTGTTTTTTCTGTCTCGCATTTCCAATTTATCCTGTAAGGCAGAAAGCAACGATGTGAATGTAATCAACTTATCTATATTCCCATCTATAATTTCATTTGTTAGATAGTCTAAGATAGTTACCTCTGCGACGCTGGACAATCTAGATAACAGACGTGGGACAGTGGTGTGTAGTCAACGACTAGTCTCCGTTCTGTAACAACTCAACAAATTTGGAGCAATTTTGGATCATGCCAGTACTATGATAAGCTATTCTATAAAATGAAACATTTGATCAGTTATAGTGAATGTAACATTGACAATAGTTGTCGGGGTATATTTAAACGGTTAAGTTGATACGGAAGACTTTTAGAAAAATGTCGAATATTGCGTTTCGCGGAGTTATGAAATTCCCCACAAAGCAGGAGAAAGGTGCAGATTTTATTCCCCATAAGCGCCCTGCAAGATAAGTAACGCGACTATATACAAAATGATGATGAAAGTTGAACTTGCCATTATGAAATTGAAGCTAAAGGAGGTCCTAACATTTCCGAAACAACTATGTTTAAAGTTCGTGATAACCACTATAGGATATTAACTGCTAGTACGAGATAGGTTTCCCAAAACCTAGCACCTTATCAAAATCAATACCGGTCCGGTTATTGTAGCCAAGTCTTGAGCTCCGCGAAGAGAACCAGATAGACGTTATCGAGAACATTGAGACTGGAGCGAAACAGGAGCTCATTTTTATGATTCTTTATTAAAAGAAGAGTCAAAGCACTAGCATATAAAGACTGACCCAGCAAAAAAATCAAAGCGCAGCCATTGACTGGAAAAGGAATTCTGCTGGTATTTTACAAGTCTACAGGGAAAACTAGTAGAGGAGCATACTATGCGGAGATTGTTGTTGTTCTGTTTGACAGAGAGCATAAACGAGAAAAGTTGGCAAAAGACGTTTTCTTATACAGTGACAATGCGTCTGTTTAAAAGGCTCGCATTTCCGAATCTGCTACGATGTTGTGTGACTTAAGAAATGAACCATGAATGTTTCCAAACCTAGAAAGGAAGTTCTGTGGCAGGAGTTTTAAAGCCGGAATGTCGTCGTAAATAAGGATTTTGAAGACAAATATAAAAATAATTGTTCTAAGCAAAGAAGCAAAGAATTTAAGTCTAGACTACTTTATAGGACTAGTAAGCAGTTGCTATTAAACGTGATATCCAAATTAGTAGAATCTCTATTACATTAGAATACTTGTGAGAAAAGGAAAACTATGTAATATTTTATTAGATTCGAGCAATCCTTCACATTATACTCGTCATTATATTTGTATACAGGCCAGAAAGTGTTTATTTATGACAAATGGAACACTCTCCGAATCAAGTATATCGTTTATGCTCTATAGATCTAGAGAGCGATGATGAGCGAGGGATAAATTGTTGGAAATGTTGAAGGCATGTAAGTACACTTTACAGCATAACGTAAAAGGATAAACACATTAATGTTGCGATAAAACACAGACTTGTCGCTTGTATGAAGCTGCAGTTTTGAAAAAAAGTGTCGACGTAATAAAATTCATTGCATTCACCTGCTGCCATAAATTTGGCGACTTGTGTCCGAGCGTACGTCGCCCATTCAAATGGATTAATATATCAAGCATGACAGAGAATTTGAACTGGGTTTGACTTTTGGTAATGTATTAATTTGTCACATGAAAATTTCTTTTTTTACATGCACATATCTATATATGTGGCATGCGTTATATGGGCGGGTAATTTATCACTACTTTAGTAAAGTTGGTTAATGTAACTGTTTTTTTGTTATTTATTGAGATTATAGTTAATGTTCACT
Organism: Holotrichia oblita; assembly: GCA_023690525.1. NCBI lineage: Eukaryota > Metazoa > Arthropoda > Insecta > Coleoptera > Scarabaeidae > Holotrichia > Holotrichia oblita. The sequence continues at coordinate 45,459,383 of CM043019.1, forward strand.
TGATGTTGTGATAAAAGAGTGATATATCTATGTAAACAGAGCGAACCTTGTACCAAATGTTAGATGATTATCAATTAAATCATTTAAAATGTGGTTCAATTTATAAATTGAAAAGAACCTGTAGAAGGTATTAGTGGGAGACTGTGTGCGATGTTGAGTAGTAGATGACATCATCAGAGGCAGCAAGAAATGATTAAATTAATCAGGTATTTTTTTTTTTATGAGGGGAAAAATCCTTGATGGACTACGCGTGTCTGGCTCCTCACGTCAGTGAGGGACTCTCCATGTAGGCATGCTCACTAAAAAAGCCCCCTGGACTTTCAGATCTTTTCCCTCTGGAACTACTTGTCGTATTACTTCAGAGGGAAGCCAGATGTTGTTAGAGCATGCTTCCTTCGTTAATCAGCCTATGTCTCTGTCTCTCATCATTCTCCTTTTCTTCCATGATGCGCCTTATCCAGCTTTCCGCCGCTCTCCAGTCGCTCCTAAGCATGTTGATAATTACGTTTTCTGTTGTAAGGGATCCTACTGTTTTCTCTACTCTCTGCCTCTCTGTTGTCCACATAGGGCACTCAAAAAAGGTGTGCTCCGCCGTATCTATTCCATCGCAGTAGCAGCACTCTTGCGTTCCACTCAGCGCAAACCTGAACAAATATGCCTGAAAGCAGCCATGTCCCGTCAGGAATTGCGTCAGGTGATAGCCCACTTGCCCGTGCTTCCTATTCACCCAGGGTCTGATATCTGGTATTAACCTCTTGGTCCATATAGCCTGACCACTATTCTCGCTCCACCTGTCTTGCCAGTTATCCAGCAACCTTCCCCACGTTGTCACTCTACCTGCAGCACCGTCCAGCTCTAGGGCCGTCCTCTTCTGTGCCCTGAGGTCGATGGGTGGCGTTCTCGCGACCACAAACAGTGTTTCGGACGACACAGTTCTGTATGCTCTCGCAATGTTGATAGCGATTTTTCGCTGTTCGCCCATTAGCTTCCGCCGATGCGTCTCCCTATGCAAGGCCACACTCCAGATAGATGCCCCGTACAATTACATAGACTCCACCGTGGTGCACAGTAGTCTCCTAGAGCACTCACTGGGCCCCCAACTTTAGGCATTAGTCGACAGAGAGATCCCAGAGTCTTGTGCGCTCTCTCTGCCGTCCTGGCCAGGTGTTCTGCCCATCTAAAGTTCCTCTGCATATGGATACCGAGGTATCGCAGGCTCTCACGGCTCCGGATTAGTGTGTCCTTTACTCTTATGGTGATCTGCTTTAGGTTCCTACCACCAACCAGAAGAACTGCTTCAGTTTTTTGCGCGGCGAGCCTTAGATTCTTTGTCTCCAGCCACTTCACTACACTATCCAGAGTTTGCTCAGCCAAAACCTTAAGAGACTCAGCATCACGCGCTGTCACCGCCACGCCCAGATCGTCCGCGTAGCCTATTAAATGTACGCCCGAAGGTACAGGCAGCTCAAGTACACCGTTATAATATATGTTCCATAGCATTGGGCCGAGTACGGACTCCTGCGGCACGCCACATGTGACACTCATCTCACCGCAGTCACCAATCATCAGCAGTAGGTATGGGGGCACCTTGGGCACCCCCCACCACTCCTATTTTCGCTAGGTGACGGTGGCCTATCCCAAAGTTCTCTCCCTCCCCTCCTTCCTCTGCCCCTTAAATGCGGCGCGAAGTTTGAAATACAGGCACGGTGTGGGAAGAATTTGAAATTACCAGCGCGGGGTGAGGCAGGGGTGTATTACCCCACGTGACTCGAAATTAACGTCCTTTTGGTTGTAGCTGTTACGGTTAGGGAGTTGGGGCGCGCGAGCGCGCTGACTCATCTCACCTGCCTCAAGAAGTAGGGTTAGTGTGTGACCTTGATTGTGCCTATGCGTTGTATCTTGTATAAGCCGCTGGTAAGTTTCAGTTAGGCGCGCTGCGGATACCAATGCGACCTTATCTACGTTTAATATCTCAACGGTTCATATTCTATAAATATTTTGTAATTAAGTAATTGTAGAACCGTTTATAGCGGGCGCAAAAGCCTAAAATAAATTATAGGGAAATACATAGGCTAGTTGTCGAAAAACAAGTATAATTTATCAGTCGTCAAGGTAACCGTATGCACCGTCTTGATCACTGCGGCCACTGCTCGTTTAATTACTGTCTATATAATACAGCTAATACCTACGCATCGTTGTAGAGATGATTTCCTCGCACCCATGCGTGACGACCACTCGGTTTATACTGATGAAGCAAGAACAGATACACCAAACTTATACGCTAATTATAAATATTTACAATATAAACAAGGAAAGAAGTAACGGAGTGCTTTGTAACTATAAGACCAATTTGCGCTTGAAAAAACTCCCTCAAAGAATATGTAGGCAGAAATAAAGATGGAAAACACCTTATTTATTATTTCTTTATTACAAAATACCAAATTTTCGCCCAAAATATGTAGGCTTCATCAGGGTACACTATCGAACAGAAAAATCGAAATACAAGTCAGTCAAAGAACATTAAAACAATAAATAAACTACTTACGTAAAGTGGAATATCATAAAATATAAAAAATATTAAGGTCGTCATGATCACGAACGTACGAATGAGATAACAGTTGACCGCTCTAGAGCGTATATAAAGTAAAGACGAGACATCAGTTGAATGAACTTTTTTTTTTTTTTGTCGGTATACGTCAATACAGATACAAAAGCAATGCTAATGAAAGGAGAAAAATCGCAACGTAGGAAAAACGCTAACAATTGCAAACTAAATGCAATACTAGAAACAGCTGATACAATATAATTACAATATAATCCGTGGAATAAATAGGTGAATAATTATTACGCAATATTTATCATCTGTTCGTACGCGTTTTAACGACCAGATAAACGTGTGTATAAACGCTTTCTTTATACTAATTTCATTATACATAAATACCTTCTTGAAATATAAACAGTATATATATACAATGAATTATGTCCCATATATTTATCGTTATTTGCACGATAGACATTGTAGAAGTGCTATATTACCCGTCAGATATATGTAATTAGTAAATTAAAATTGATAATTTATTACGCGTTTTGAAAACCGTTGGTGCATCTTGACCATGATAGAGGCACTTAATAGGTGTACATACGTTTAAATACATTGGTTCTTACGGGGACATGTGAATATCGGTCGATACATACGCCTTTTTGCATTGAATCTTATGGAAAATAGACACAATATCACCGCGATAAAAGATAATTATCTCTAGTGTTTTATACGCGGTACGTGTAACTCTTATGTTAACTAATCAATTACAACGAACAGCATCAATTTACCTAAAGCATCCATATCGCTAACAGCGTAGGTACGGATGACTCATCACTAAGTTCGCGCGGTTTCTTCGAAACCTTTATACCTACTACATTTTTGACCAAAATTTCGTATCATCCACACAGATACATGTTTAAAGTGATTGAACAAATAGTTGTACACACCTGAGTTACCTCAATTTTACAAACTTAACACTCAACAGTGGTGTAAGCGAGCACGAACGCGATAATCGCATGACGTGTCTGTTCTAGCTATTGCAGAACTTTATCGCTACAGACTCTTATCATCAAAGAAGATTCGTCATAGCATTATAAATATACGTTGCACAGTGAGTACTTGATATTTTTTTTTTATTATTCAAAAATGAGGTGTTTTGGTCTGTACTATTATTTGTATTTGTTAAATTATGAGCCCGATAACACGGTTTTGACAAAATTTTTAGCGTATAAGTATAGAGGTATAATATTTATCGGCTACCCTCACTACCATTGTTTAGAATAATATTATTAGAGATATAAAAGACCACAACAAGTTGTTTTTGCTATTACCTATTAACATTTCACACGGTTAAGACGTATGTTCTTTCTTCAAGAAAACATGGAAAACTACACCGTCGTAAAAGACACCACTAAACTAGTTCGTCGTTTTGGGCTCAGAGGCCGAGCGCTGGAATTTAAAATAAAACCAATACCAGCCGACAAAGATCCTGTTATCTGGATCAAGGACGCTATTGAGCAGATCGTAGAGAGAAGTGTTTCTGGCCTGGAGGCTACTGACAAAGTCGGTTTCACCTTCTGTTCTAAGGATTTTACTCGCGGAGAAGGTTGGACCCGGTTCAAGAACGCTGAAGAGGTTACCTTCGACAGTGTATGGAAGCTGATATCTTCCATATATCAATCAAACTCCTCGGGCCTCTCCACCGAGACATTCTGCCTGAAGACCACGGCGGTGCGTATGCCCACTGGCAAAGGTCGTGGAGGGTTGTACAATACTTTTGAGGAAGAATGTAGGATGCGCAAAGGAATCATTTGCATAAAGAACGAAGATAATCTTTGCTTACCTAGAGCATTAGTTGTTGCTATGTCACACACTACTAAAGACCCCGAACATGCCCGTATACGCCGCGACAGACAAAAACTGCAGACTATAAGAACTCACCAGCTGTTGAAGGATAGCGGTGTGGTCATCCCAGCTGAAGGAGCGGGAATACCAGAATTAAAGCAGTTACAGGCACACCTTACAGGTTATACGATAATTGTCTATAACTACGGTAGTAAAGGTCGAGAAGTGATTTTTAGAGGACATGGAGGCCCAAAGAAATTGAACCTGTTGTGCCACGATGGTCACTATAATGTGATAACATCCCTGACCGCTACCTTCGCATGTGATTATTTCTGCGAGGATTGCAGTGTAGCGTATAACACCAAAGAGAGACATAGATGCGGAGGTACGTGTCCCTGTTGCAGCAGCACACCGCCATGCCCCACCACCGAACCGACTATTAAATGTACAGACTGTAACAGATCATTTCGGGGCGAGACCTGTTACACCTTCCACAAGTCCAAGATGTGTGCCCAGATCCGACGATGCGACAGCTGTCTTAAGACAATAAAGACGGGTCGCGAACACACTTGTGGTGAGGTGTTTTGCAAAGTCTGCAAAAAACACAAACCTGAGGGACACCTATGCTATATTCAACCGGACAACAGGCAACCCACGTTTAAAGACATGTTATTCGTGTTCTACGACCTAGAGACGCGACAGGAGAAAAAACATGGCGACTCTCTTCTTCACACACCTAATCTCTGCGTATTCAAGCAGTGCTGCGACCAGTGTATCGACACAGAGCTGGAGATATGCAAGAAGTGTGGCGTAAGACTGCAGAAAATCTATTGCAGCGACGTAATTAGCCCCTTCGTACACCATATCATGACAATTAGGAAGAAATTTAAAACGGTGATTGTAATGGGTCACAACGCTGGTGGATTCGACCATCAATTTCTCCTGCATTATATACTAACGCAGACGGACATAACACCCGAACTCATAATGCGGGGGACAAAGTTAATAGTAATGACAACCGGTAATGTGAAATTTCTCGACTCCCTCAATTATTTCCCTATGGCCCTCGCCAAACTACCCACAGTTTTTGGCTTCACCGAGCTCAAGAAAGGCTATTTTCCACACCTGTTCAACAAAGCGGAGAATGAAAACTACGTTGGCCCCCTACCAGCTGTTGAATACTATGACTCCGATAACATGAAGACCGAAGACCGGCAAAAATTCCTCCAGTGGCATGAGGAATTATCAAAAACAGAGTATGTGTTCGACTTTCAAAAGGAGATCGTCGAATATTGTATATCGGACGTAGAGATTCTAACACGGGCCTGCCTGGAGTTTCGTAAGCTACTATTAGAGAGCGGTAACGTGTGTCCATACACCGAAGCAACAACCCTACCATCAGCCTGTAATAAAATATACAGACGAAATTTCCTAGAACCAAATACAGTAGGAATTATCCCTAAAGGGGGCTACCGATGGCGGGACAACCAATCCATAGTAGCTATACAATGGCTTGTGTGGGAGGAACAACAGCGTGGAATAAACATCGAACACGCGGCCAAAGACCGGGAGGCTATGATTCACGGCGTGAAAGTGGATGGTTATTGTGTCGAGAGTAGACAGATCTTTGAATTTCACGGATGCTACTACCATGGGTGCCCCAGATGTTTTCCTTACGACAGAGATAGCCCATGCCATGATAACCCCTCAATAACAATGTATACTCGATACGGGGACACACTCGAAAAAACAGCTAGATTACGTGCGAGCGGTTATGAAGTAGTGGAAAAATGGGAATGCGATTTTCGTAATGAGATGACAGAAGAGATGAAAGTTTACGTGGAAAACCATGAACTATTACGTAACACACCGCTCAACCCTCGTGATGCGTTCTATGGCGGTAGGACCGGGGCCAGCAAGCTGTATCATAGAGTCGCAGAAGGTGAAAAAATAAAATACGTCGACGTCTGCTCGCTATACCCGTATACGAACAAGTACGGTAAATACCCCGTTGGTCATCCCAAAGTGTACGTAGGCGAAGACTGCCAAAATTTGGACCTGCAAACAACAGAAGGCCTAATTAAATGTAAAATCCTACCTCACAAGACCTATATCACCCAGTACTACCCGTCAAACAAAACCATAAACTTATGTTTTCATTATGTCGCACATGTAGCGAACAACTAAACCAAGGCGAGTGTACACATACACAAGAGCAGAGAGCACTGTGTGGTACATGGGTGGTAGATGAGGTTAGGAAGGCAATAGAAAAAGGATATACGGTCTTAGAAACCTACGAGGTGTGGGAGTACCAAATTGTTAAGGGTTTATTCAAAGAATACATCGATGAGTACCTTAAAATAAAGCAGCAAGCGTCTGGATGGCCAGCGGGTTGTGATAATAGCGAAGAGAAACAGAAATATATACAGCAATATCTAGAAAAAGAAGGTGTGCAGCTGAACCCCGATAAAATCGAGAAAAACCCCGGGCTGAGGCAAGTCGGTAAAGCAGTTATAACCAGCTTTTGGGGGAAATTTGGTCAACGAGAAAACCAGCAGAAGACGTCGATTGTCAATAAACCTGAAACGTTTTTTAGCATGCTAGCTAACCCCGCTGTTAACATTAATACTGTACAACCTGTAAACGAAAATGTAGTTGTGGTGGGTTGGGAGTATAAAGAAGAAACTGTTGACCCTCCCTACCGTTAACGTTGTTCTAGCAGCTTACACAACGGCACAAGCCCGCCTTAAACTGTATTCCTACCTGGAGCAGCTCGATGAAAGGGTTCTTTACTACGACACTGACAGTGTAATTTACGTCTCAAGATCTGATGAATGGGACGTGCCTCTGGGAAGTTTCCTTGGTGAGATGACGGACGAGCTGGAGTGTTATGGTGAGGGAGTTATATCACCACATTTGCATCGGGTGGGCCAAAATTGTACACCTATCGTGTATTTTCCCCGGCGAAAGACAAGTATTACGACACGATAAAAGTGAAAGGTATAACCATCAACTATAACACTTCGAAGACGGTAAATTTTGAATCGTTGTGCGGTATGGTCCTGGAAGAAACTGAGCCAAAGTATATAACAACTAAAAACATTCGACGCACCGCCGACCACGACGTTGTTACCTGTGTGGAAACAAAGGTGTTCAGACCAACCTTTAGTAAACGAAAACGTGTCGAAAACTATGACTCTATACCCTATGGCTATAAGAGGTTAAACAATAAACCGTACTATTTAAGTCGTTAAACATATAACGTAGATTATTAATTAACCTTAATACTATTTATGTATACCTGTAAATATACAATATTTAATTACTTTTTATTATTTAAGTTTATGCGTAGATTATATACTTGCAATTAAAATTACTATAAATAAAACGTGTTTTATTTCTACTAAATAAAGATGTTGCGGGTGATAAGAGTCGAAAATAGTTTAATA